>CM068961.1:49957173-49971316 GCA_035128595.1 Eptatretus atami
TTCCTATGTATTTAAATTGATGCAACAGTTCATATTGCTGGACAGTGTTTTAAATTAATATTTCATGAAATGTCTGAACATGCTTGCAAGACTTCTGATTTAGTAAAACATAGTAAGTCTTGGTCTTAAAGCACATCAAATAGAAAAGAATAGATCATCCATTTGCAAGATATTTCACTAGACCGTCAATGGAACCAAAGCCAGTGCGCCAGTGGGAATATGCGAGGGTGTGCCATCGACAACGTAGTTCTAGTTATATTATATATATATATAATATATAATATATATATATATATATATATATATATTATGAATGATGTTTTTAATTTTAAAGATTTCAAATTGCTGCAGCGGCCCAGCAAAACCCCGTCGTGGCGAAATCGCAGAGAAACGCTCTCATTTCCTCTGTCAGCCGTGATGTCAGCGATGATGTCTAATCTCAAAATAGATACAGACAAAGGGACTGGTTTGTCTTGAGACTGCTTGCTTCGTTGCTGTTTGTCTGGATGTGCTCGCTGCCCAAGACCATGCACACTGACCTGCCCATGTTGACGAATTACCATGTTCATGCTGATGTCTGCCCAGAGTCCGGCTTGCATGCCGTCGACTGTGCTCGATGCCCCCAGACCGTGCTCCGTCCATGCCATGGTATGGCGAATATATGCTTGTATTTGCCTGCTGACTCGGACCGTGCTCATGTTTGCCAGACCGTAACCTGTCTGTCTACCCCTGTCTGTGCTTCGCTGCCAGGACCGTGTCCGGCACGCGATTTCTCGACCTGGGTCTATCGCTGTACCTCTTTTATTCCCTCTCCCATTGTTTTCCACTTGTGTAAAAAAGTAAATATCTTCCTATCACCCCGCTTCTCCACTCCACCTCGGTCTCTTCTAACGCCCTGCCCTCATGTTTTTGGTCACTACTGGTGCATCTACATCCACTACAAAGAACCACCCCGAGAGTGGCTGAGAGGAGGCTTTGTACAGGTATTTCTCTGTACCAATACTCCAATATTCCTGTTTCTTATCACCTCTCGTCACAATGTTCAAATTCCCGCTTCGCTTTTCATTCATACTTAGTTTCTACTCGGTGAGCTGATCGGTGATTAGTGGCATCATTTGATTTGCACATCGATTCCACCAGATAGCTGCGACTTTCTACGACCGCCGTTCGTCACACTTTGTGGTTAACGTTCCCTTTTTAGGTGTTTTAAAAAAATAAACAAGTCTCAAACATTTTCAAAAACTGTTGTGGGTCCAAGTAGTGTGTTACTGAAATGAAAAAACGGTTATGTACCTGTATGAATTGGTGTTGAATGCTGGAGCATGCTCTTTATAGCCATGGTGCAGGGTTAATCTGAAAGTCCTTGATTGAATTCACTACGAGGACATTATCAATATCTCTGCTGCACAAAAGCTTGTATTTAAATAGTACTTTTCACGTAGTACTGAAAATAATAAGACAGTTTTTTATGTAGCAGTGGATTGCTAAAAAGCCAGCCTGGTATATTGCTTCGGTGGAAATGGCGGTAGACATAGGTGGAGCGACCTTTTCAAAGGTTGGTCAGGTTGTTAGGAATCTCTCCGTTTCATTACAATCGGAAACTAACTACTTGTAGCCTCAGTTTCACCAAAGGGTGCGAAACAAGTCATTGTTGTTTCAAAACTATCAATATTGTTTTCTTCAGACGACGAAATTGGTAAAAAACTTCTTCCATTCGGCCTTTTGAGACATGTGCTGACTGCTGTGTACATCTTTTTTGGCCCCTTTCTTGCTGAGACATGAATCTTGGAAATCTAATTAACACCGTAATCCACTCTTCAGGTATCGCGAGAACTTGAATTCGCGTGTGGTGTTTGCTTCCAAGTTTCATTCCCTGGCTGTCATGTTTCACTCTAAACTGTATTTTCTGACGTGCAGTGAAGGTGCCTGCATTGTGAGGCATGCTGTTCTCTGGCACATGGAGACTGGTATGGCTGTTCCTGCATTAGTTGTAAGGCCAAATTAGGTTTTGACCTTACAATTCCAATGAGTCTGTGGAGAAGTTTCACTTTTAGGGTTTTAAGAGCAATCCAGCATAAAGATAAAAATGTTGTTTGGTTTTTTTGAAAAGTAATGATTACTACTACTACTACTGTTAGTTTAAGGCTCCATTTATTATCACTCTTGTTTTGGCTGGCTGGGGAACGTTTTCGGCCCGAGTCTTTCTGGAAACCAGTTGGCCAAAGCGTACATTCGTCTGAAAGTACAGGAATTTGTTTATTTGTTCCAGGGTGACAATTTATAGCTTTCGATGTCATGAAAGACACCATAGGATTGTATATTTTTTGTTTATGATCCATTATATCTTGCCAGTGGCTGACAGGACTGGATGCCCATTTATCATGTCATCGAGGGATTGAATTGATTGTTTTATTTAGAAAGTAGACATGTTAAATAAATGTCAAGTTTATAAATGAATGAAGGAGGAATTAAATGCAACCACCATGAACATTTCATGTTTCAAGAGGAATCGTGTACAAACAACTCTGCGTGAATTGCTTGGATTGATGCCGTCATAGTGACTTGGCGAAGAGTGATGGACAAAGGTTTATAATCACCATAAAAGATCACCCTTTCTAATCCTTGATGCAGGCATCAATTATAGTCTTCTTAGAAAGAGGTTTGGAAGATGGATGTATAAATATATGGTTCACATA
Organism: Eptatretus atami; assembly: GCA_035128595.1. NCBI lineage: Eukaryota > Metazoa > Chordata > Myxini > Myxiniformes > Myxinidae > Eptatretus > Eptatretus atami. Next base: position 49,959,870 of record CM068961.1, read on the forward strand.
TTACAGTCCCATCAAAATTGCAAGGCGATTTAAAGGTGAGGTATGACATGCCAGGAATTGGAAATCGTATGGATAAGCCGGCTAAGGAAAATTCAGGAATGAGCGTGATGTTGAGCGATTATGTCGCCTCGTTACCTCTGAGAATTTTTTTTTTATACTGTACTTTCACTTATTGTCGGTGGCACTGATTTCATTGCTTTCAACTGGCCTGATCAGCGGTATTGTATCCCCACTGTTACCGAAGTATGGGGAACCACTGATGCAATGCCCCTATTAACCAGTTTACTTTTACTCATTTTTGCCCGACCTCAGAAGGATGACGGGCTGAGTCAACCCCACCTCGTGTTAATTCAGCGGCTGACAAGGCTTGAACTCAGGACCCTAAGATCAAGCCCACCACCAGGCTTACGAAATTATTAATAACTTCATTATAATGGCACGGAATTGCATAGTGAAGGATAGATAAAATTAACTTTACATAAAAAGTAAAACTAAACCCCTTTCCACCAAACAAACGCAGCCACAATTCACATGGAGGTCGGGACAAAGGATATGTTGCTTTAGGACTACATGTGTGCAATCCAACACTGAAGCTCGCAGGAATGCTTGTGAGGACGGCAGGAGGAGCGGGGAGAGGTTGAACAAGCGCACCCAATGAGGACATGGCTGGCATAGTGGCTCATTCGGGCAAAAAAAGTTCATGAAAGAAAACCCTGCGCTGGCAGACGAGCTTTATTAAACACCCCTGTGCCATGACAGTTTGAATTTCTGCCCTCGGATGTTCCTCGGAATGTAGTGACGCCATCAGCAATGGTAGTTGGAACTTACTTTAGCACAGCGTTGATGATGGGCATGAAGGTGGAGTCATTTCTTTGTGTGGACGCAGAACCTGATTTTTTTTTTCTTCCGTCCTAAAGCCTAGCCTGAGCCAGAAGGTGTGTGTTGGGTAGCCTTGACCCTGATCATGCCCAGGTCGTTCCACACACAGTGAGAAACGTGTCGGAGGCATTCTTAAACCTTTCTCCATATAAATCAGACCAGGCTGTTCCTCGCAGAGAGTACGCACGCACTTTTCCCAACACCGCGCCCTTAATTACATGCTTCAAAAAGTTCTGTGGAAATGACATTATGCAGGTGCTCAGACCTAGAAACAAAACTCCAGCCCCCTTCTTCTGCCCCCCATAAATTCAACAAATATATATATATATTAAATAATAATATATATATATATATATGTATGTATGTGTATTGTATGTGTATATAGTTTATATATATATGTTATATGTGTATATGTGTGCATGTGTGCATATATGATTCTTCAGAAGTATTCACACCCCTCGACTTTTGTCACATTTTGTTGTGTTACAGCTGAATTTGGAAATGGATAACTTAATTTTATTTGTCACCGATCTACACAAAATACCCCATAATGACAAAAGTAGAAAAATGTTTTTAGAAAACTTTACAAAAATAATCAAAATGAAAAGCTGGGAAATGTCTTGAGTCAATGAGTATTCAACCCCTTTACTTTTGACACGTCCAAATATGAGCTCCAGGTGCTTCCATTTCCTTTTGATTCATCTTGAGGCAGATGTCTCGACAACTTGATTTGGAGTCCACTGTGGCCATTACATTAACTGGACATGATTTCGAGAAATAAGAAAGAAAAGAAACATTTCGAAACCGATGGCCATCCATCGCCCACGCGCAGCGTGTCACGTACAGGGGTGAGGTTCCCTCCGCCCACCGTGAGCTCGTCCAATCAACGGCGTCCACGAGTCGCCCGACAACCCCTCGTCCAATCCGGAGGCGAGTACCTCAGAGCGTTTCCCTCGACCCGCGTCGGGGCGGAAGATTAAGACGAGGAGTGCGAGCCGTCGTCGAGTGAAGTCGTCCCGTAAAGAGGAGAAGGAGAAGAAGCCTCGTTTTGCCTGCTGGGCTTCTCGTCTACCCGCCGGTGCTCGTCTGGTCCGTGCCCGTGCTGGCTTGTGCGCGTCTGCCTCGCCTGGTGGCCTGATCAAGGAAGCTGTTTCGGGCTCGATCGCCTGTCGGCTCGTCATCTCACTCGTCCGCCTTCGTGCCGGCTGGCGTCCGACGCTCTTTCCCTGGTGCTGCGTTGTTGGCAGTGGTTCGAGTTCCGCCACCGGACAAGCTCGAACCAGACCGCACGAGGCGGACAGGTGCAAATAACGGCCGCGGCCATTGAGTGTGTGTGTGTGTGTGTGTGTGTGTGTGTGTGTGGTGTGGTGTTTGTGTGTTGTGTGTGTGTGTGTTGTGTGTGAGTGTGACCTGGCCCGTCTGTAAGTAGAATCGTTAAGTGCCTTGTTCATTGTACATTACATTCTTTATTCGTGATAACTCTGCTCAGTTCCCCTCCCCGATTATTGTTATAAATAAACCCCCGTTAAATGTACCAGCTCGTTTCTGTGCTTTCTCCCATTGCCGAGCATGGTGCGTATTGAGAATTATAGGCCGTTCGTGCCGTAAATTGTTCATTTGGACCGACGGATCTTGGTAATCCCCGCTCGGTTTACACCCGGATCGGGCTCGTAACCTAAGTCACATTTGCCACGGCGGCCGTGGTCTCCAAAATCTACGGCCACTAGCAATTATACGGCGGCCGCAGTATTTCCAACGTCACACAATGTAGCAGTCACGTATGTTTTTATTTTTCGGGGAGCCGCACGGCGTATTTATAAATTGTGGAGACCGAAAACGTGGGTTGCCGTACGGTCTTGATTTGATGTCGCACGGTGACCTTAAGGGGCCCTGCGGCGCCATAGAATTTTCAAGTAGCCTCAAGGTGACCGCAGGGGGCCCTAAGGCGAATGTGTGGCCAGACGGACGGTAACGATGGGTTCATTTTATTTTTTTTTTAACCAGTTTTTTTTTTTGGCTTGTCGAAATGCTACGGCGAACGTAGAAATGAAAAATGTATAACTCCGCGTTACAATTCCACGGCGACCCCTACGCCTGTAAAAGATAGCCACCTGAGGCCACCGCACGTTTCTGTCAAATCAGAGGCGTACGGGCCGCCGTATCCTCGCCGTAGCCGGCAAATGTGACTTCGGCCTAAACTCCGTCCACCCGAGGTCCGTCAGGGTGTGTTTTCCCCTGGTAGTTGACGAACGTATTTAGGTATACAGTAATCCCCGTTATCGCGGGGTTACGTTCCAAACCCCCCCCCTGCCCGATAAGTGAAAATTCGCGAAGTAGCGACCATATGTTTATTTTATTTTTTATATATATTTTAAATCTTTTATGACCCTTCCCACATTCTTATTAACCTTTCCCACACTCTTAAACATACGTAATTTTAACAACATATAATTCTAATGGGTACTCGCCATTGAAGATGCTACAACTTGCGTGATGAAAGATGATGAATTAGCTGTGCAGTACTGATGACGATGAAGTGATGACGACGATGAATGTACTGCACAGCCAGAAAGGCATTACAGCTCTTTCGAAGGCGCCACTGCATCAGGCACTTCGTCAGGTGGTGTAGTTCTTCGCCCTCATTTGGAATTTCAGTTTCCGCTGAAGTGTAGGCGTAACTTGCTCTTTCTTGCGAGTGAGGAACATGTATCAGTGTCTCGGCATGCTATGCGCGGAAGATGCAGAGAATGATGCTACGGTCGCTGAGCCAATCAGAACCTAGGAACAGAACACCATGCTCTGGTTGGTCGCCTCCCATCCATCAGCCAAGCGTAGCCTGCTGTACGATCGCAAGATGGAAGCGGCCGCCTCTGCGTTTTCAATACGCACGACTCTTTGTCGACTCTTCCACTGTACACTATGTACAGTATTTTATTTCTTGTAATGTTTTAATAATTTTTTATTTTTCGGCTAGAAAATGCTTATTTTATCATAAAAATAATTAAAATAATAAATAATAAAAATACATTTATACCGCAAAATCCCGTGATATAGCGAAAAATCCGCGATGTAAGAGTTAAAAATCCGCGAAAGGTGAACCGCGATATGCGAGGATGACTGTTATGAAATTAGGCAATTAACCCTACCCCCCCCCCGCCGTCAAAATATTGGTGACCACAGTCCGCTAAGGACCCGAACTCTCGGACTTATCCGAGAGTCACGACCTAAATTCCCGGTGTTCGGTGGAGACGACTCCACTGCTCCACTAGTGGTCGTTTATCCCACGAACCCCGGCCCTCAACAATATTAAACATACACCTCCCGACGCCCCAAAATGTCACATATGTCCAAATTTGACAAATGAGTCAAAGCTGCTTGTAAGTTCGATTCTGGAGCTTAAATTTTGTAATTCGTTTTATTTAAGAGATTATCGTGGCGAACGCATATGCGGAAATGAAATTTAACAATGAACGCTGACGTCTCCAGGCGTTTATAAGCATTGCAATACCCACCGATTCGTAGCTATGATGAACGGCAACTTCCAAGTCAAGGTGAGTTGAGCAGGTCAAAAAACATGGCGGTTTCAGACCCCCAGCGAGTTACCCAGGAACGACTCAAAACCCCAGACAGAAGGTGGCCGAGGATCGCCTGATGAAGCATATAATTAAATAAGGCCGTTAATTATCTTCAAAGGGGTGTTTAATTAACACAAACGCCCAATTTTCACTCTTGCACTTCCTTGGAGTTTTCTTAGTATGCATGCAAAGTTTCAAGCTGCTAGGTTTTTATAGTTTTGGAGTTATGGAGGAAACACACTGACACACATGCACACACACACACCCTTTTTTAGTATAAATATATAATATATATTCATATTCCCACATGGTATTTACAGGGAGAGAAAACAATGAAAATGACATATATGTACAACAATTAATCACAGCACGTATACTTGTCCCAAATCATCCCCTACGGACAGACTCGCCTTTGGGACCTTACCAGTGACTTAACACGCTACAGTACAGTCTACTGGCATCATGCTTCCAATGTGGAAGTGAGATGAGTGATTGGCAGAGAAGATGAGATGAGAATAGAAAGAAATAGATGGGGACAGGACAGACCCCTGCACACCTCATTCTCGTTGATTCTGGCTCCACGTCCTGACTGAAACTGAAACCCTCCGCTCTCCACTCTCCTCCTCCTCATACTGTTGCGGCAACAGCATTTCCTCATGGACCAGTGACATCACTTGCGACACGTATTCAATGCATCTCCTGGCAGGACGCCCTGTGCTGTAGATTGAGGAGGGTCAGCGACGCAGCTAGCGGCGTGGGCACATGAGCGAAGGTATACAAGGACAGAAGGGGAAGAAATAAGGGAGAGAAGGACGATGACCCTCACGTTTGTGCGAATAAAATAATAATCGAGCCCCCAACAAGTCCGTAAACTCTCAAGCATCGATTCTCCGAGTCTCCTATCCCCCAGTCTTCTGCGTGCTGCCTTTTATTGAGCCTCAAAACCCCCTTCATTCGAGTCCTGCCCCCCACCCCCCTCACTCATCCATGGGAGTGTCACTTCAGCCTGGGTCTTGAACTTTGCAGTATTCACGAAACCTTTTAAGCTGTTCGGGCTGTGAGGAAAATGTGCCCGTGCTACTCCAAATCAGATGATGGCTTATAAAAAGAATGTAGAATTTCTCACAACACAAAATTTGCAACGCAGCTCTATCAACAAGAAACAGTATAACAGAAGCCACACTTGCAGAGCTTGAGGGTTTTTATGGAAGTTTGCACCGGACAGTTGCTGACAACTCTGCATCCTGACTCCCCACAGCTTGCCTCTGGTTTGAAATTGGCCTCTCCATATTTATATTACTGTACTGTGTTCTTGTCAATGATGAACGGGCTCTAAAATAAGAACTGTTATGAAATCTGCGACGTTTGTTTGTTCAAGGGTAATAACCGGGTTTATTACTGATTCATTGATATTTGTTTATGCATACTGTTGTTGTTGCTTCATGTAATCCTCTCCCATTCCATTTAATTGTAAAATAAATGTACCTGGTCTCAGGGTTGGATTCTGCTCATTGGGGTCATCTCATATGATCTCATTTGGTGATTTTGGTGTCATTAGATGACTGACTCGATCCAGCTCCAAGCGCTCGTGATCTACGGGCTCGGCCAAATTAGGAAGGTCCGAGTGCCCTATCGGCACACCACTCGATTAAATGCACAATCACAGCGAGTATTGTGATTAACAAATAGTTCCGGAACTTGCTCGGGTTGTGGACTGAGCTGGAGGTTACGGTCGTTTTGACACTACACACGGAACTCAAACCGGGTAGCTGGACCAGTCCCGGAATTCCCACCCCACCCTCATACATAATACATGACAATGGCTTCTTTTTAGGAAAATCAACATACAAATATTTTTGTCCATTTCATTTTCGTTGAGTTTTAGGTATTCCTTTTCTTTTAAATGAAAGATGTCCATAAAAGTATATTATATAGAACTAGTCGGCAATCCTGCCCTTTGGGGGCATGCCAATCTCGCCCACCTTTGGTCTGCAATTTAAAGTGGTTCCCATCGTTACAGCCTGTTTCACTGCTGTTTGTATCATTTTAGGGCACAGCTGTGCCCCTGATGCAGGCCCCTATTACCAGTACACACTGGTGCTCATTTCGCTGACCTCGGAATGACAGCCGAGTCAACCCCCTGGTTAATTCAGCAGCCAACGGGGCTCGAACTCAGGACCATAGGATCCCAAACCACCACCCTGACCGCTAAGCCAACCCGAGGCTATTAAAGTGGTGACGCTTCCACAAAGTGATACTTCTTTTGGAACACACTTTACACTGGGAAAAAAAAATTGGATATGCATAACTTATTTTGCCTTGATGGACCACACTGTAATGTTTTTATGTCATAAAATGCAACAAAAAATTAATTTTCCAAAAGTGATGTTATGGACACACTTATACTTGAAAAATTATTTTATTGGGACATACTATAACCATATTTAGCTTGCTGAACACACTAAATTTTTGTGATGTAAAACACCAAGGATCAATTTTGAATTTTTCATCACATAATCACATGTGATAATATATAGAGCCATACATATATGCATTACTCCATATATTCAAGAAGATATATAGTGTGTCTGTACAACAAAATCAGAGCAGGTTAATTATCCACCAATTACACCTTCATTATTAAGATTTTTGACTCCAAAACAAAAATAGACCCACAGCCAAAGCCTTGTACGCATCACCCAGTGCCTGGTTAACCCCTCCAACACAGCCCAATCGCTAAGCAACCGTTGCCAAGCAACACAGCCTGGTTTGCGACAGCAAAAAGGAAGAGACTGACGTTCAGGGTAAGACCTGTTACTTGTTCAGCTGGAAGGAATAAAGGTTGAGAAGCTTTTTGACTCTGTATACGAGTTTATACAGAAGCACATTAATGAGCACTATGATTTAGACATCTGTCGCTATAAAACACAGAAGATATCGATTTGATATCTATCATCTGCATGTTGTGTATTTGTCTGTCCCCTTTCATAAGGAGGTTTTAAAGGAATTTTTTCAACATAAAAAAACTCGAAAAACATTTTTGTAATAAAAGAGCATTATGTCTCTTTTATTGGAAATGTAGACGGTGACTGCAAGCGAGCCTGAAGGGTGGGTAACAGAAGTTTAAAAAACAAACAAGAATTAATACAATGGAGGGAAGGTGAATTCACTGCACATGATGGTGCAACACGCGCAGAGTAAAACGAGTGTTCATTGACGTCCGTATGATGTAAAATAAATAAAGAATATAAGCCACCCTGACGCGAGCCCACGGCTTCAGACTTTGGCACGCTCACGAGCTTACCTTGAAATAAAACATCCAGAGATAAGAAAATATGACATCATATTTGTACAGTGTATGTATTAAAATAACCTTTTCTGTGCGACGAAACATCATATCTTTCCAGTTCCTGAATATTTAAAATAAAACAATTCTAAACTATCATTTTTACAGGCTTTTCTTCCAGCATATATATATATATATATACACGACTGGTCAGAAGTTTTAGAAACCCCCATTTTTCCAATTTTACTGAAATTTAAGCAGTTCAAGTCCAGTAAATAACTTGAAATGTACAAAGCCAAGTGGTAAACTTCCAGAGATTAAAAAAAAAAAGAAGTTAGTTACCAAAAACTGAAAAATAATGTAAATTTCAGAGTTTGTTAAAGTCCATTCAGGAACAGGTAATGTTAGCAACTGCAGCTGTTCTGCAGCAATGGAAGTAAATTAAGCCTTGAAAGTTGATGCAAACAATTCCCGACAGGGTCCCAACTTTGTTATTGTACAAACCCCCTCTGTCATAAAAAGCAGTTGAACAACGTGTTGCTCGCCCTCTGAAGCATTAATTGACAATTGCACTGCAGGAGTAGTATATCCTATCATGATTGGAAGAAAAAGACAATTAACAAAGAAGACGAAACTGACGCATTATAACCCTTAAAGGGTAGGCCGTTCCTTTAAAAAATTGCAAAGGAAGCCAAGGTGTCAGTGATACAGTTCCTACACCATCAAAAGGCACTTGCGAAACTGAGGAAAACTCGACAGGAAGAGTCTGGCAGACCGAAAGCCACAACACCATCAGAAGTCAAGTTTCTGAGATCCAACAGCTTGTGTTAGGCGCTCACAGGCAGCAGCTTCAGGACAGCTTAATACGGGTCGAAATTAGAGAAGGTCTAGTTTCAACTGTGAGGAGAAGATTCGAGCTGCAAGGTTGAACAGTCTATGGCAAGTAAGAAAGCCATTGTAAGTGCACATAAGAAAAAGAGGCTTGGCCTGGGCCATGAGACAACACCAGTGATTCAGAAAACTGGAGAGTCTTAAGACGATGAATCAAAATTTGAAATCTTCTCGTCATCACGCAGGTTTTTTGTACGCCATCGAAGGTAGGTGAAGATGGTTCCTCCAGTCTGGGTGACACGCAACTGTCAACATGAGGAGAAGAGTGATATCTGGGTCTTTGCTGGATCGCAGAAAGTCACGACTTGCACAAGTGACTGGCACCCTGAACCAAAAGTCGACCACAGCATTTGTAGTCATGCCAAACCCCTCTGGTCGCCTAGTTGGTCAGGGTTCATCCTTACAGCAAAGATTAACACCCATAAACATACCTCCATCTCTGTCAGAACTACCTTAGAAAAAGAAGGCCAAGACGTAGGCTTCAAATCCTGGAATGGCCCAGCACAGCTCCACAATGTAAACCCAATCAGCTGGTTGGATGAACTGGACAGAAGGGGAAAGAAAGCAACCTACAAGTGAACACTTTGTGAGCTTCTGCAACAGTTTGGGAAAAGTTTACAAACAATATTTGATTTCAATTGTAGAAAGAATGCCACGAGTATGGTTCGGCGTTATATCTGCAAAGGTAACTTTATGAGCAAAAAATTTATTAAATTTGTGTTAATCAAAACATTTCCACTGATTTCTTTTTATCTGGAAATTGTTATTGTTCTATCTTTTCATTTCAGATACATTGAAAACTTTAAAACTGTTTAAATTACAGTAAAAACTGGAAAAATGGGGTTCTAACAACTTTTTGACCGATGTTATATATATCTACTAAAAATGAGTGGGTAGTACTATGCCACATTGTGTAAGATATGAACCGGTTTCCCCATTTCGCGGGTCGCTCACCTGCATTGTGTTTTTCATATATTTATTTCATTTATTAATTTCTCATCGTTAGGAATGTTGTCCAACGATTCTGTATTTTTTTTTCAGTTGTACTGCTCATGCCATCGAACGAAAATTTCAGTATCATCGCACCGATCCTTAAAATCAGTCAATAAGTCAATCAGGAGCTTTTGAAGCTTTATAATTAACACTAGCAAATACAACCCATCACTTGCTGTGGGGATATAATTCGGGGGGAGAAGGAAGAGAGGAGATAGAGAAGAAAGTGAAGTGAGTGGGTTTCGAAAGAGAATGATAATGTTATGCTAAATAACCAATACACACACACACACACACACACAAAAAAACCCTGTCGGAACAGGCCACACGCAATGACACACAGAGTGTGTGGTAACAATCCCGGCACAATCTGCAAAACGTTTGAACACTGAAAACATGGACATACCTACTCGCCTCACGTATCGACCTCATTATCCCATCGAGTGTGAACATCGAAAACAAAATATTGCACCAGGTACATACTGTGGAACAAAAAACGGAGAAGAATGGCACAGCTGATTGATGCTCATACCAGTGATTTTGTAAAGATGCAGAAATCAAGAAAATGAATCAAATACCATGACCTCAGAATAAGTAGAAGATCCTGAAGCTGCAAGAATGCCAAAATTTACGCCATGTGAAGCTGGATGCATACAGAATGATGACAAACCTCACAGATATATATAAATTAGGGCAATACCCTGGGGCGCTCACCTCATATGCGGTGATAAATAACTAGGCAACACTGTAAGGCATGATGATCCACAAAATATACAACAGAGAAGAAAAAATACCTATGATTTTTTTTTCCTTTCATGCATGAAACAAACTTGGGACATCACGGGGAGGTAAAGTTGTGGTCAAATTTCATCGAAAATTGTGGTGGTGGTTTCAAGAAAGAAAGCAAATACATATTTGCGAGGCAACTCCGGGAGAACCCCTAACCCCCATTTAAAGGTCGTAAACAAACCAAATCCTGGTGCATCCAATCAAATCTGTTTTCTGTATATTCCCCATCCTTCCCCTCCCTTACCTCAAATGCCGGCACAGCTGACACCTACATGAAAAGGCTGAATGACTAAACCGGTGTGTGGATCTAAATCTTGTCCGAAAGCCATCGCTTTCTGTACCTACCTACCCAAGTCGCACCCACTTCCCTGACTCTGTTATTTTCTCCTAACAAGGTGGAGAGCTTGCAGGTCAAACCTCGACATCAGATTCTGGCAACCGGTCAGACGGCATCAGCCCACGTGTCCTAAAACCTGCTTCCCTGCGCTCCTAACCTCCTCGTGTTTATACCGCTCCATTTGCTCAAGTCATCGCCATCTGCTTGGAAATCAGCAAACATCACGACCCTGCACCAAAATGTCAAAAACAGATCCCTGCAACTACAGACAACACCTTCTCCCAATCATCCACAGAAGTGACGCGTCAATATACTTCCTGACCCCAAAAGAAATTGCAAATTTTTGTTTTATGCTTATTTCTAGTAGTTTAATGAGTTGGAAGACAACACTATTAAAGTTGGAACAATTTGACCATGGAAAGTCCCTCAGTGACGTCAGAAAACAAATGCTCCAGGCAAAAACGTCAAAAATTGACTGATAATCATCAACATCACAATTTAAGTTAAATTTGCACCAAAATTGTATTATGATCGTTGCTGGTATTATGCAGTGCTAATCCTGAGACCATTCGCCAAATTTAAATAAATATTTGCACAAATAATTTCTTATTGTTCTGCCAGTCTAGAACATAAACAACATATAAAAATTGACAATTGACACATGATACCATAGCCTCTAGTCTAATTCCAGCTGCCT
>CM068961.1:49976708-49991625 GCA_035128595.1 Eptatretus atami
TAGGCTTGTCGTGAGTACAGTTTCCTACACCATCAAAAGCACTTGGAAACTGAGGAAACTCTGACAGAAGAGGTCTGCAGACCAAAGCCACAACACCATCAGAAGTCAAGTTTCTGAGAGTCAAACAGCTTGTGTGTTTGCGGCTCACAGGACAGCAGCTTCAAAGGACAGCTTAATACGGGTCGAAATAAGAAGTCTCAGTTTCAACTGTGAGGAGAAGACTTCGAGCTGCAGGTTTGACAGGTCTAGTGGCAGTAAGAAACCATTGGTAAGATGCACAATAAGAAAAAAGGTTGCCTGGGCCATGAGACAACACCAGTGGACTTCAGAAAACTGGGAAGAAGGTCTTAAGGACCGATGAATCAAAATTTGAAATCTTCGTTCATCACCGCAGGGTTTTGTACGCCATCGAGTAGGTGACAAGGATGGTTCCTCAGTGTTGACACCAACTGTCAAACATGGAGAGGAAGAGTGATGATCTGGGCTCTTTTGCTGGATCCAGAGTCAGCGACTTGCACAGAGTGACTGGCACCCTGAACCAAAAGTGCGACCACAGCATTTGTAGCGCCATGCAATACCCTCTGGTCTACCCCTAGTTGGTCAGGTGTTCATCCTACAGCAAGATAACGACCCAAAACATACCTCCATGCTCTGTCAGAACTACCTTGAAAGAAAAGAACAAGACGGTAGGCTTCAAATCCTGGAATGGCCAGCACAGTCTCCAAACTTAAACCAATCGAGCTGGTTTGGGATGAACTGGACAGAAGGTGAAGCAAAGAACCTACAGTGAAAACACTTGTGGGAACTTCTGCAACAGTGTTGGGAAGAAGTTTACAAACAATATTTGATTTCAATTGTAGAAAGAATGCCACGAGTATGTTCGGGTTATATCTGCAAAGGTTACTACTTGATGAGGCAAAATTTAGATTAAATTTTGTCAACAAAACGATTCCATTGATTTCTTTTTTCATTGCAATGTTTTATTTGTTCTATGCTTTCATTTCAGAGTACATTAAACACTTAACTTCTTAAATTCAGTAAAAACTGGAAAAATGGGGTGTTCTAAAAACTTTTAGACCGTAGTGTATAATATATATTATATATATATATAAAAATGAGTGGGGTGTACTTGCACATGTGTTAAGCATATGAACCGTGTTTCCCCATTGTCGCTGGTCGCTCACCTGCATTTGGTTTTTCATATATTTATTTTCATTATTTATATTTTCATCGATGGATGTTGTTCAACGATTCTGTGATTTTTTTTTTTTTTCAGTGTACTGGCTTCGATGGCCATCGGAACGCAAAATTTCAGCTTTCTACGTCACCTGAAGGCACCGATCCTTAATATCAGTCAATAGTCAATCAGAGCTTTGAAAGCTTTATATATTAGAACACTAGCAAATACAACCCATCACTTTGCGTGGGATATTAAGTGCGGGAGGGAGAAAGGAAGAGAGGAGATAGAGAGAAAGGTGAGGGGTGAGGTGGGTTCGTAAAGAGAATAGATATGTTATGCTAAATAACCAAATACACACACACACACACACACACACACAAAAAAAACCCGTGTCAGAACAGCCACACGCAAGACACACACAGAGTTTGTAGAGCAATCCGCTGGCACATCTGCAAAAACTTGAAATGAACAAAGCAATCATGAAAACATGGACAACCTACCGCCTCACGTACGACCTCATATCCCATCGAGTGTGAACATCGAAAACAAAATATTGCGACCAGGTATCATACTTAGGAACAAAAAACGGAGAAGAAGGCACTGCTGATTGAGGTGCTCTACCAGTGATTTTTGGATTAAATGATGCAGAAATCAAGAAATGATCAAATACCATGACTCAAGAATGAAGTGAGAAGATCCTGGAAGCTGAAGAATTCCAAAGTTGTACCAGTGAGAGCTGGAGCTACAGGAATGATGACAGAACCTCACAGATATATTACGTAGGGGCAATACCCTGGGGCCTCACCTAATAGCGGCTGGATAAGATAACTAGGCAACCACTGGTAGGCATGGATGATCCACAAAATATACAACAGAGAGAAAGAAATACCTATGGATTTTTTTTTTCCTTTCATGCATGAACAAACTTTGGGACATCACGGGTTGAGGTAAGGTTGTGGTCAAATTTCATCGAAATTGGTGTGGTGTGGTTTCAGAAAAGAAAGCAAATACATATTTTGGAGGCAACCTCCTGGAGAACCCCTGAGACCCCATTTTTTAAATGTCGTAAACAAACAAATCCTGGTGCATCCAATCAAATCTGTTTCTGTGGTTATATTCCCCATCCTTCCCCTCCCTTACCTCAAAGGCCGCACAGCTGACACCGTACATGAAAAGGCTGAAATGACTAAACTCGGTGTGTGCATCAAATCTTGTGTCCGAAAGCCATCGCTTTCTGTACCTACCTTACCCAGTCGCACCCAACTGTCCCTGGATCTTCTGTTATTTTTCCCTGACAAGGTGGAGAGCTTGCAGTCAAACCTCGACTCAGATTCTGCAACCGGTCAGACGGCATCAGTCCACGTTGTCCTAAAAACTGTCCGCTGCGCTGCTCAACCTCCCTCTGTTCTATTCACCCTCTCATTTGCTCAAGGTCATCTGCCATCTGCTTGGAAATCAGCACAACATCACTGCCCTGCACAAAAAATGTGCAAAAAACAGATCCCTGCAACTACACAGACCAATCAGCCTTCTCCCAATCATCAGCAAGTGACGGGTCAATATACTCGCTGACCCCCAAAAAATTGCAAATTTTTGTTTTATGCTTATTTCTAGTAGTTTATGATGATGGAAGCAACATATAAAAGTTGGACAATTTTGACGCATGGAAAGTCCCTCAGTGACGTCAGAAAACAAGATGGCTGCCAGCAGATAAACGTCAAAAAATTGACTGATTCATCAGACACTACAATTTAAGTTAATTTTGCACCAAATTTGTATTATGATCGTTGCTGGTAGCTTATGCAGTGCTAATCCTGAGACCATTCGCAATTTAAAGTAAATATTGCAAATAATGTTCTTGATTTTTCTGCCAGTCATACATGAAAACTTTAAAAAAAAAAATAATTAAAGTAAATATTGAAACGACCAAAAAAAAAAAAAAAAAAATATAAAAAATTGGACAATTTTGACACATGTTGGAAGTACCATATGCCTTCTAGTCTTAGATTCCAGTTTCATCGTCCTCCTCCTCCTCCTCTATCTCTGGGTTCAACACTCATATTGTCACAGTTGCTGCCTGGCCATGTCCACATGCACTGGTGCATTCTAATCCATGCTTCCTACATGAACACCTTAGTGTTTTGCACCCCCTGACAGTTGCAGTGAATCATCTGATAGTATGTTGGAGCAGGGGCTCTTTGTCTGTCATCACTGGAACAAGTTTTCCTCCTTCTACCTTCCATCCCCACTCTGTTGGCTCCATTCCACAACAAAGGCCATCCATTCCATTACCTGGTTAATAGCGTCGCAGAGAATGAAACTTGCAGGCAGCGGATGTCGGGGGGCAGTCTTCAGGAGTGACAATGCCTTAGCCCTTGCAACCTTTTTGCAGAGAATGTTGTATCTTTGATCGATGCACATGAGTCGTTCTGATTGCTTTAAACAATGCCACCATTGCTCTGCAGCCTGCAGTTTTCATAACATCCTGACTCTGCTGTGGTTTACAGAACACCTTTGAGCTGTCTATCAGTTTCCTTTTCTTTCTTGATGATTCTTTGAAAACCTGTACTTCTTTTCCAATCCAAAGACACGAGACGTTGCGTCACAGCCAGTTAATGCAATAGAGGAACAATATATCTCTGCAGGCTGCATTTCCAAGTATCTGCTGAAGGACTTTGATATTGTGAACATTGATTTTGCCTTGTCAGAACGGAAATAGAGTTCAATGCAGTTTGTCTCCACCCATTATAGAAGAGCAGGAGGAGAAGGAGATCTGTATCTTCTTCCAATGAGGGTTGTAGATCTGGAACCGCATTTGGACGGCCGCTTTTGCAATCTCAACATCAGCATTCCCTCTGCTTGTCACCTCACAGCCTTCCTTGCGCAACACCTCTATAATCGACAGTATCATTGCCTGCTGTTTTGACTCATTCGACAAAAGTCCTCCTTTTTCCCAACAAATTTTGTTGACTCACGTAATGGGTTTAACCTTTGGGTGGCTTCTTGTTTCTATTCCGACGTTGTGAGAACAGTCTTGTGCTGCCAGCCTCATAACCATCAACACAAACAGTAGCTTTGCCATAGTGTCTGACTGTAAATGAGGCATATTCATCTGCAATGGAACTGTAGGTGAATCCCTCTGTCCACTTTAAGCGGTGTGAATAGTGATTCCCCCCGTCAAGAACATAGTGATCTGTTCCTGGAACTGTCTGGTTGACAGCATTGTCAGATTTTTGGACGCTGAGCCATATTCCTTTGCCTCCGCCAACTGTGGTTTATCTGGCTGGCGCAGGATGTTTTTTGCCTCAAAAGAGACATTGGGTATGGGCAGAGTTCATATTTCATCACTTCACCTATCTGGGAGATCTCCCGTCTGTTACACGACTAAGAACCTCTGAATAGTAACGCTGGATCTATTGTGCGGTCCTCAGCAACTTTGACTGCCCTGCTGGATGCCAGTGTCTTGACTTTAGAACTCTTTTGTGTGAATAGAGTAAGCTGGGTGATCATCCATCTTCTTGACAATGTCACTACCTACTTTTGAATAGGTCATGACATTGACATCCTCATTTGAGTACCCTGTGATGATATTGCGCAATGACTTGTCATCAGAAAAATGGTGTGAAGCTGTCCAGTTTTTCGGCAACTTGCCCACGATCAGCTTCATCTCGACTCACCCTGATGTTGTCAACTCCTTATGTTGTTCACTTGTTGAGTAGCTACTCGAGTCAGTTCTTGCATAGCAAGGTTGTAGGAGACATATGGTTGAAGACAGAGTCCAAACTGCTCTCTGGTGCTCTGACATCCCACTTCTGCGAGTCAGCCCCCCTTGGCTTTTCAAGTGAGCGCATTAATGTCTGTTCTATCACAAGATCAGAGCCTAGGCCAGCCCAGTATTGGTCACTGCCCGGACTACATGATAACCAGATTGGAACTTCTGATTGAACCTCAGGGTTGTCATCCTCTAACGCAAGCATCTTCTCGAGATAGAGTCGAGCTGACTTCAGGTAATGGATGGCCAGCAGCTGCAAGTATCGGCAAGGCAAGCTGATATGGCTTGGAGATGCATCTCCCAGGACCCGTCCGATCAGCTGCCACAAGTGCCCCTTGCAATTCCCAACATACGCTGGTAGTTGATCCAAAGTGCACTGGTTTTCGAGTCCTTTGCAAGTCTCCTTTCCTGATTCAATCTATTGTCATAATGAAATGAATCACTGCTGATTTGCCACACAGACTTATAGTGTCACTTTCGACAGTCTCCAGGAAATGTACAGTCGCTCCAGTTCTGCCACTTGTTTCTTGAAACCCAGGGTCAAACTTCCACAATCTTGCCAACAACCTGACGTGTAAGACACTGATCCACAAGCAAATTGGCCACGAAAAGCACGTTGCACCGCTTCCACCTCAGCATGTGCACAAAACAGCATTTTGACCATACACTGTTTCCAGGATCTCTTTCAGTCACTTTCTCCATCAAACTTCCAATGCACCCGAGAATTCATTAACGTTGTGGAAGCTCCCAAGCAGTAGCACTGCATTATGGATTGGGTTATCAAGCAGAAGACATTCACTATCTCAGAGGCTTCCAAAACAGCGGTTGGTCAAATGTGATGATTGCTGGCATGTTGTGTTTTGATGCAAGTTTGCTCAGGTAATCAAGAGTTGACAAGATGCAGGTTTTGTCACCTGGTTCATATCAATCATTGGGAGAACGACTATTGAGGTTTCCTGGGTGATCACACTCCTCATGCAGAAAGTGCATCATGCCTTGCCAATTTGGTGCACTCTTTTCGAAGCAAAATGACATCTCCCAATAATATGTCAATTGTGCGATCACAAATGATAACAAAGGGAGGGGCTGAAATTTGAGGTTGCGGTTGATGTGCTCTGTCAGCGTAATCTATTATATTGATCTTCGTCAGTTCGACGAGCTTCCTGTCAGACATTTTCTTTCTAGATATGATGTGGCTAGATTGCCGCCCTGGTGTAATAGCTGCTATCATGCCCATCCCATGAAAGGTACCCTTTCCATCCAACGTTATGATGTTGTGGTCCCATTGTCTCAGCAAATAACAAGGATGTATCAAGAATGTCGTGTCACCTCCAAACACATCCGGAGCAAGAGAAGAGGCTGCATTTACTTCAAACCGTTGCACTTACGGTAAGATGAGGGAAAAAGCCAAAGGTTGATAGACTATCTATCAAGAACGAGCCTATACAAGTGATGCATTTGCACTGCAAGCCAAGCTGCAATGGTGCAATTACAGCCCTTGACGCACTGCTTGGATGGACTGCTTGTCCAAATACCAGCAACCTCCCTGATGTATCTTTCCCGACCAAAAGATGCTGCAGCAAGAATCGCAGGCTAGCTGGACATACCCCAATGCAGCAGTAAGGCTTAGGTCTGCAGTAGTTGGGCATGTATCCCCATGTGGTGCAACTGTTGTTTTTATGGCACTTTTTATTAGTTTTGCAGCAGTCTGAAGAATTGCACGTTTTTGTGCTTCTTCATCATCTTCTCGTGGTGCATTGTAGTGGTCACAGGATCTGGGACGTTTTTCTCTGATGTCACAATGTCTTTAAGCCTCTACCCTCTGCCATGAAGTATAGTTCACCATATCGTTTTTTAGCTGTCCTTCATGTATTGGTTCCCATATGCATTGATTCACTATCGCCCAGGTATTGTTCCATTCTAGCCACGAGGTCTGTAATTGTTAACTGTTCCTCTCATTGTCTTCAAGAAAAAGAGCACACCTTTCGGAAAGCCTCATTCTGGTCACTGTCCTTAGGCCTTCCCATTTTTCGTCTTCTTTTTGACTCAGTCAGCTTGAACCGTTGTGGAATGTCTCGCATGTGCGAAAATTAATGTTGCAGGACTTGTGTACACACAGTCAGCTGCATGGAGATCACCCTCAAAATATTCAATGCGGCCTGAACAGCAATGGCCCATTCATCGCTCTCTGTTTGCAATGAACTGATATGGTTTTAACAATGCGTCAGTTCTCACGTAGCCAAAAACTGGCTGTTTCTGCATGGCCTCGCTTTGGGTCCTCTTTCCTTAACTTCAGTGCCGCAGAAAAGGCAATGTGTTTTACTGTCATATGGTCCCAGGGAAATGCGAGCACTCCTCTTGACTGATGGACCTGATTCCGCATGATCCTTCTGGTTAAAGCAATGTCCTTTTGTTTATGTGATTCACTCGGCATGATTTGTGAACACTGGTACAGTAGAATTCTGATGTCAACCCCTTTCGGCACTTGCACGGTGATGCCTTCTGCTCCTTTCTCACGAACTAATACTGTTTCCTCACAGTCCACATCCCCTTTGCATAAAGGGCAGGTCTCTTTACCATATAAAGAGTTCATTTTCTATCTCTGAAATACAAAAATGAGATCTTTTAGAAGCATGCAGTCAATTTACATTGGCCATAACATGAATGCCATCAGAGCCTTCTCGCCCCTGACCGAGATAATTTATGTAAGATATATATTAGGAGGAAACATACTATGGATAATCTGCATAGTGGTTCGTTTTTCGACGTAGTGAATCGTGCATGGTTTTGTGACATTTTTATCATGTCAAAAATTTTTACTTTCCCATGGTCCATTTCTGTCCAACTTTTTGATATGTTCCTAAGTAAGTCTTAAAATATAAGGAAATGCAATAAACAAAAAATTGCAATTTTTTGGGGTATGGCTGTTCTGGTTGTATATTGACCCGTCTAAAGGTTATGGAATCCATAATCGCTTCAGACATTAATCCTTCCTCTTCCCCATATGGCTTGATATTCCGATCATCAATTTGGTTTCAGACCAGGTCGCTCTAACCTGGATATGCTGCTTCTGCTCTCCCAACAATGGATGGAGGTACTCAATGCCAGACATGAAATCAGTGCCATATCCCTAGACATATCACGTGCTTTTGACACGGTCTGGCACCCTGCCCTGCTCACCGAAACTCTATTCCTATGGTATCCAAGGCCATCTCCACTCATGGCTCGCAGACTTTCCTCTCCTGTCGCAGTCAACGTGTGGCCCTAAATAGAGTTCTCTCATCCCCTCTTCCTGTCCAGGCGGAGTTCCTCAAGGGTAGTGTTCTGGGCCCTGTTTCTTTTTCTGGTTTTCATCAATGATCTCTCCGACTCTCTGAAAAATCCTTTTTATGCTCTGCTGATGAGTCCACCTCTGCCGTACCATCGGCATCCCTCAGACCAGCAAGCAGCAGCTTCTTCGCTCTCTGAGATGTGGATAAAATCACCAACTGGTCCAACACGTGAAACATGTCTTTCAATCCAGACAAATTTCACACTTCACTATTGTCTCTCCGAAAGGACCTTTAGAAACCCTCCCCATCTGCTTTCTCAACAATCTCTGAAGAAGTCCTTCATTTCAAGCTTCTGGGTCTCACTATCTGTCATGATCTTTCCTGGTAAAACCACATTTCCAAACCTGGCTCCAAGTCAGTCCATCGACTGGGAATCCTCTGTCATGCAAAGTCCTTCCTCAGCCCACCTCAGCTGAGCACATACAAAGCGTTTGTCCACAGACTGATGGAAGTACTGCTCTCTCCTCTGGTATTGGGTATCCACTGGTGTGTCATTCATTGTATCCATATGGGGTTTCAGAATGTTGAATGGATCCTCCACAGGGCAGTCTCAAAGTATCCACCTTCATTCGGTAAGGGGTCACGATTCATGGACCAAGTGTGAAGTTCATTCGTTCTCAAAGTTTTCTGTGCGGAGGGCTTTCTTCAGGTCGTTACTGAGCCCAGGACAGCTTTCCAACTGTAAGTTTGTTTGTACGTAATATTCCAGAGATGTTTTAATATCTCTGTTGACGTTCTTCATCATCATTACAGAAGGCTCCAACTATCACTGGTACAAACTTTGGATATTCAGCTTCCTGGATCTTTCACTTCATGCTGAGATCTTGTTATTGGTATTGTCTTGATTTCTTCATTGTTTTAGCCCAAAATCACTTGATATTAACACATCAATTAGCAATGCCTTCTTCTCTTTTTTTTATTGTACCAAAGTGATGAATATCTGCGCAATGTTGTTGTTCGATTTTCACGCTCGATGGGTCATCAAGGTTTGTACAGTGAGGTTACTTCATGTTTGCAGTGATTGTTTTGGTTCATGTTTCCATGAATCCTCTGAACTGCGACATCAAAGATTCTTGCAGAGGCAGCGGACTACATTTACAAACTCTGTTGTGTCGTTTGTGTGTACAGCTGTTTTAATGAGCTTTGTGTGTGTGTGTGTGTGTGTTCGGTTATTAAGAAATAAATATAATTCTCTTTACTAAACCCCACCTCCACCCCACACCTGTCTCTTTCTCTTTTTTTTTTCCCCCTCCTTCCATTCCCCCCCTTCCCATGCCCCACTCTCTCTCTCTCTCTCTAGTCCCATCCCTTGCTCTACCCCCTCCCATACAGTGCAGCACCTCCTCCCACACCTCTCTTATTCTCCCCTTCCCTGTCTCTGGATGTATCTGTTATTGATGGCTGTTGTCTCCACATGTGTTCTGGACGGTGGTTTGGAGTCCTAGGCGTGTTTGTCCCAGATGTGTCCGATGGTATTTAATATCTGGACATGTCTGGCTGAAAGTATGGTGTATATAGATATACAGATATATATATATATATAATATATATATATATTATATATATATAATATATTATATATAGTATATATAAATTGTAACGGATTTTCAGAAATCCCGGTCTGTAATGATCCACACATCCAGGTCCTCAGACAGTTATTTCCTTAAATTCATGTCAAGATTAGCGCCCATCCCCATGGTTCTAATGGGATCTTAATGCTGATGCATTGAGAAGGGTGAAGAATAGATCCCCCTCTTATGGGAAGTTTTTTCTTTATGACAGACCGCTTTACACCATTTCTTTAGTAGGCTCGTGCGCACCCTTATTTTTCCTCAAGCAAATTCTTTGCGCTGAAGCGTCTTGCCACGGCGTCATTATTTTACCTCAGCACGTTTTGTTTTGCGACTACCACACCCGCCTTTTTTGGAGTCCGTTCTGAGGACGAGAGAAGTAAGAGGAGGAAGGAAGAAAGCGCGAAAGCGGTGTAAGCGCGTGAGGAAGAGTGAGCGTGTGAGTGCCGCGTGTGGTGTCTTGACCAATGCACAACAAACGAGACAATTCGTCCTTTTCCGTCGCTTGAGCAAGCGGAGCGTTTGGGTGCACGTGTGGGTGTGAGCAGCGCCGAACCAGTGAGCGCACGGGTCGGTCACAAAACATGGAGGCCGGGTCAGTCACCGACGGACCGTGCTGTACGGACTCCACCCAGTTTCGTGAAGTGTGAGGAGCTGCCCGGTGTCACGCAGCAGGGGTCTAAACCCGCGACAGACGACTTCTCGGTTGCCCCCGACGATCGATTGGCATTCAAGGCTGTCGCAGGAGGTGCAACGCCAGCTGGTGGCTTGGCCGACGGACGCACTAAATTATCTCTCTCCTCACAGGACAGCAGCTTCAAGGACAGCTTAATACGGGTCGAAATAAGGAAGTCTCAGTTTCAACTGTGAGGAGAAGACTTCGAGCTGCAGGTTTGACAGGTCTAGTGGCAGTAAGAAAGCCATTGGTAAGATGGCACAATAAGAAAAAGAGGCTTGCCTGGGCCATGAGACAACACCAGTGGACTTCAGAAAACTGGAAGAAGGTCTTAAGGACCGATGAATCAAAATTTGAAATCTTCGGTTCATCACGCAGGGTTTTTGTACGCCATCGAGTAGTGAAAGGATGGTTCCTCAGTGTGTGACACCAACTGTCAAACATGGAGGAGGAAGAGTGATGATCTGGGGCTCTTTTGCTGATCCAGAGTCAGCGACTTGCACAGAGTGACTGGCACCCTGAACCAAAAGTGCGACCACAGCATTTTGTAGTGCCATGCAATACCCTCTGGTCTACCCCTAGTTGGTCAGGGTTCATCCTACAGCAAGATACGACCCAAAACATACCTCCATGCTCTGTCAGAACTACCTTAAAGAAAAGAACAAGACGGTAGGCTTCAAATCCTGGAATGGCCAGCACAGTCTCCAAACTTAAACCCAATCGAGCTGGTTTGGGATGAACTGGACAGAAGGTGAAAGCAAAGCAACCTACAAGTGAAACACATTTGTGGGAACTTCTGCAACAGTGTTGGGAAGAAGTTTACAAACAATATTTGATTTCAATTGTAGAAAGAATGCCACGAGTATGTTCGGCTGTTATATCTGCAAAAGGTGACTACTTTGATGAGTCAAAAATTTAGATTAAATTTTGTCAACAAAACGATTCCATGATTTCTTTTTTATCTGAATTGTTTATTTGTTCTATGCTTTCATTTCAGAGTACATTGAAACTTTAAACTTTTAAATTACAGTAAAAACTGGAAAAATGGGGGTGTTCTAAAACTTTTGACCGGTAGTGTATATATAATATATATAAAAATGAGTGGGGTGTACTTGCACATTGTGTAAGCATATGAACCGTGTTTCCCATTGTCGCGGGTCGTCACCTGCATTTGGTTTTTCATATATTTATTTTCATTTATTTATATTTTCATCGATGGATGTTGTCCAACGATTCTGTGATTTTTTTTTTTCAGTGTACTGGTTTCGATGGCCATCGAACGCAAAATTTCAGCTTTCTACGGCACCGATCCTTAATATCAGTCAATAAGTCAATCAGAGCTTTGAAAGCTTTATATATTAGACACTAGCAAATACAACCCATCACTTTGCTGTGGGGATATTAAGTGCGGGGGGAGAAAGGAAGAGAGGAGATAGAGAGAAAGGTGAGGGGTGGAGGTGGGGTTCGTAAAGAGAATGATATGTTATGCTAAATAACCAAATACACACACACACACACACACACAAAAAAAACCGTGTCGGAACAGCCACACGCAATGACACAACAGAGTTGTAGAGCAATCCGCTGGCACATCTGCAAAAACTTTGAAGCATGAAAACATGGACATACCTACCGCTCACGTACGACCTCATGATCCCATCGAGTGTGAACATCGAAAACAAAATATTGCGACCAGGTATCATACTTAGGAACAAAAAACGGAGAAGAAGGCACTGCTGATTGAGGTGCTCATACCAGTGATTTTGGATTAAATGATGCAGAAATCAAGAAAATGATCAAATACCATGACCTCAAGAATGAAGTGAGAAGATCCTGGAAGCTGAAGAATGCCAAAGTTGTACCAGTGAGAGCTGGAGCTACAGGAATGATGACAGAACCTCACAGATATATTAAATGTAGGGGCAATACCCTGGGGCGCTCACCTCATAGCGGCTGGATAAGATAACTAGGCAACCACTGGTAGGCATGGATGATCCACAAAATATACAACAGAGAAGAAAGAAATACCTATGGATTTTTTTTTCCTTTCATGCATGAACAAACTTTGGGACATCACGGGTGAGGTAAAGGTTGTGGTCAAATTTCATCGAAATTGTGTGTGTGGTTTCAGAAAAGAAAGCAAATACATATTTTGGGAGGCAACCTCCTTGGAGAACCCCTGAGACCCCCATTTTTTAAATGTCGTAAACAAACCAAAATCCTGGTGGCATCCAATCAAATCTGTTTCTGGTGTATATTCCCCATCCTTCCCCTCCCTTACCTCAAATGGCCGCACAGCTGACACCGTACATGAAAAGGCTGAATGACTAAACTCGGTGTGTGCATCTAAATCTTGTGTCCGAAAGCCATCGCTTTCTGTACCTACCTTACCCAGTCGCACCCAACTGTCCCTGGACTCTGTTATTTTCTCCTGACAAGGTGGAGAGCTTGCAGTCAAACCTCGACTCAGATTCTGCAACCGGTCCAGACGGCAATGCAAGAAAGTGCATCATGCCTTGCCAATTTGTGCACTCTTTCGAAGCAAAATGACATCTCCCATAATATGTCAATTGTGCGATCACAAATTGATAAACAAGGGAGGGGCTGAAATTTGAGGTTGCGGTTGATGTGCTCTGCATAGCGGTAATCTATTATATTGATCTTCGTCAGTTCGACGAGCTTCCTGTCAGACATTTTCTTTCTAGATATGATGTGGCTAGATTGCCGCCCTGGTGTAATAGCTGCTATCATGCCCATCCCATGAAAGGTACCCTTTCCATCCAACGTTATGATGTTGTGGTCCACATTGTCTCCAGCAAATAACAAGGATGTATCAAAGATGTCGGTGTCACCTCCAAACACATCCGGAGCAAGAGAAGAGGCTGCATTTACTTCAAACCGTTGCACTTCGGAGTAAGATGAGGAAAGCCAAAGGTTGATAGACTATCTATCAAGAAACGAGACCTATACAAGTGATGCATTTGCACTGCAAGACCAAGCTGCAATGGTGCAATTACAGCCCTTGGACGCACTGCTTGGATGACTGCTTGTCCAATACCAGCAACCTCCCTAGATGTATCTTTCCCGACCAAAAGATGCTGCAGCAAGAATCGCAGGCTAGCTGGGACATACCCCAATGCAGCAGTAAGGCTTAGGTCTGCAGTAGTTGGGCATGTATCCCCATGTGGTGCAACTGTTGTTTTTATGTCACTTTTTATTAGTTTTGCAGCAGTCTGAAGAATTGCACGTTTTTGTGCTTCTTCATCATCTTCTCGTGGTGCATTGTAGTGGTCACGGAGGATCTGGGACGTTTTTTCTCTGAATGTCACTGTCTTTTAAGCCTCTACCCTCTGCCATGAATATAGATTCACCATATCGTTTTTTAAGCTGTTCCTTCATGTATTGGTTCCCATATGCATTGGATTCACTATCGCCCAGGTATTGTTCCATTCTAGCCACGAGGTCTGTAATTGTTAACTGTTCCTCATCATTGTCTTCAAGAAAAGAGCACACCTTATCGAAAGCCTCATTCTGGTCACTGTCCTTAGGCCTTCCATTTTTCGTCTCTTGTTTGACTCAGTCGGCTTGAACCGTTGTGGAATGTCTCGCATTGTGCGAAAATTAATGTTGCAGGACTTGTGGTACACACAGTCAGCTGCATGGAGATCACCCTCAAAATATTCAATGCGGCCTTGAACAGCAATGGCCCATTCATCGCTCCTTGTTTTGCAATGAACTGATATGGTTTTAACAAATGCGTCAGTCTTCACGTAGCCAAAACTGGCTGTTTCTGCATGGCCTCGCTTTGGGTCCTCTCCTTAACTTCAGTGCCGCAGAAGGCAATGTGTTTTACTGTCATATGGTCCCAGGGAAATGCGAGCACTCCTCTTGACTGATGGACCTGATTCCGCATGATCCTTCTTGGTTAAAGCAATGTCCTTTTTGTTTATGTGATTCACTCGGCATGATTTGTGAACACTGTACAGCTAGAATTCTGATGTCAACACCCTTTCGGCACTGCACGGTTGATGCCTTCTGCTCCTTTCTCACGAACTAATACTGTTTCCTCACAGTCCAATCCCCTTTGGCATAAAGGGCAGGTCTCTTTACCATATAAAGAGTTCATTTCTATCTCTGAAAATACAAAAATGAGATCTTTTAGAAGCATGCAGTCAATTTACATTGGCCATATACATTGAATGCCATCAGAGCCTTCTCCGCCCCTGAAACCGAGATATTTAGTAAGATATATATTAGGAGGAACATACTATGGAATAATCTGCATAGTGGTTCGTTTTCGACGTAGTGAATCGTGCATGGTTTTGTGACATTTTTATCATGTCAAAAATTTTACTTTCCCATGGTCCATTTCTGTCCAACTTTTGA
>CM068961.1:50014176-50019176 GCA_035128595.1 Eptatretus atami
CTAATATCGGCAATTTTTCAGTAATCAGCTGATTGGAATCAGTGGGATTACTGACTACAGTACGTATTGTATACAACCCAAAAATATGAGTAGCTTTCACCCTTGTTTTGGGGGAATTTCAATGAAGAAATTAAAAAAAAACAATGTTGCATTATGGATGTCTCAAAGAGATATACTGCCAATAATCATGTGATGAGTGGAAAAAATTTGGCTCTGTAATTGAGAAAACACGTTAATACAGCTTGGAAATCGGGTGTTATCAAATATATTTTGCTTTGAAACTCACAAAGAGAAACAGGATAATAAACATACTCCCTTGGTGGGGATAATAAACCCCTCCTGCATGGTGTTTGTATTACCTTTGTAGAGCACACCGACTCGTATAAAATAACCAATCTAGAATTGCATATACCTCACAGCTGTACAACTGATGACTGTACATCCTGATCAGACACAAACGTTCGCTATCGACTGTAGGGTGCTTGGCAAGTGGCTTCAGCACTCCATTTAAATGGTTAATAATGAACGGCTCGCTTGGCAACGATTACTATCACCGAACCATCATATCTCTCACACCACTGACACACACACACACACACACACACACACACACACACACACACACACACACACAACCTCCCAAGGATGCCCAAAATGTCAAATATGTCCGAATTACACAAATGAATACTTTTTTTTTAGCAGTCAACCGCTGATAAGTTCAATTCTTCAGTGAACCAGTATTCGATAACGAGGGAAGAAAGTGAAAAAACCCTTTATCGTTAAGAAATCGTTTTGGCTGTTCAAATCAAGACATGGTTGACAGGCAAAAACACATGGTGGCTTCAAACCCCGCGAGGTAACCAGGATATACCTAAGCCCATATATGATGAGGATGCTGAGGGCATGGTAAAGGATATAATTTTAAGGCTGTTAATTATCTTCAAAAGGGGTGTTTTAATTAACCCAAACACCCAATTTTCACTCTTGCACTTCATTGGAGTTTTTAGTTTGTAAGCAGAGTTTCAGGCTGCTAGGTTTATAGTTTTTGAGTTATGGAGGACACACACACACACACACACACACACACACACACACACACACACACACAACACATACACACACATAGTTTGATATAAGGGTACCTCGTGATTGTTTTTTTAAAAAGAGACAAACAAGAATCTTAAGCACTATCGTCCAGTCAGCCTACTTTCAAATATATATATATATATATACAGTGGGGAGAACAAGTATTTGATACACTGCGATTTGCAGGTTTTCCCACTTACAAAGCACGTAGAGGTCTGTAATTTTTATCATAGGTACACTTCAACTGTGAAAGACGGAATCTAAAACAAAATCCTGAAAACACATTGTAGATTTTAAATAATTAATTTGCATTTTATTGCATGAAAAAGTATTTGATACATCAGAAAAACAGAACTTAATATTTGGTACAGAAACCTTTGTTTGCAATTCCAGAGTCAGACGTTTCCTGTAGTCTTAACCAGGTTTGCACAGACTGCAGCAGGGATTTTGGCCCATTCCTCCATACAGATCTTCTCCAGATCCTTCAGGTTTCGGGCTGTCGTGGGCAGTAGGCAACACAGACTTTCAGCTCCTCCAGAGAATTTTCTATTGTTCAGGTCTGGAGACTGGCTAGGCCACTCCAGGACCTTGAGATGCTTCTTACGGAGCTACTCCTTAGTTGCCCTGGCTGTGTGTTTGTTCGTCGTGTCATGCTGAAGACCAGCCACGCCCCATCTTCAATGCTCTTGTTGAGGAAGGAGGTTGTTGGCCAAAATCTCGCGATACATGGCCCATCCATCCTCCCCTCAATATGTCAGTCGTCCTGTCCCATTTGCAGAAAAGCATCCCCAAAAATGATGTTTTCCTCCATGCTTCACGTTGGATGGTGTTTTGGGGTTGTACTCCTTCTTCTTCCTCCAAACACGGGAGTGGAGTTTAAACCAAAAAGCTCTATTTTGGTCATCAGACCACTTACCTTCTCCCATTCTCTCTGGATCATCCAGATGGTCATTGGCAAACTTCAGACGGGCCTGGACATGCGCTGGCTTGAGCAGAAGGACCTTGCATGTGCTGCAGGATTTTAATCCATGACGGCGTAGTGTTTTACTTATGGTTTCTTTTGATACTGTTCCCAGCTCTCTTCAGGTATGACCAGGTCCTGCCGTGTATTCTGGCTGATCCCTCACCTTTCTCATGATCATTAGGCTCCTCGAGGTGAGATCTTGCATGGAGCCCCAGACCGAGGAGATTGACTGTTATCTTGAACTTCTTCCATTTTCTAATAATTGCGCCAACAGTTGTTGCCTTCTCACCAAGGTGCTTGCCTATTGTCCTGTAGCCCATCCCAGCCTTGTGAAGTCTACAATTTTGTCCCTGATGTCCTTAGACAGCTCTCTGGTCTTGCCCATTGTGGAGAGGTTGGAGTCTGATTGATTGAGTGTGGACAGCTGTCTTTTATGCAGATAACGAGTTCAAACAGGTGCAGTTAATACAGGTAATGAGTGGAGAAAGGGAGGGCTTTTTAAAGACAAAACTAAGGTTTTGAGGAATTCTTACTGGTTGAGGTGATCAAATATTATTTCATGCAATAAAATGCAAAGTAATTATTTAAAAATACAATGTGATTTTCAGGATTTTTGTTTTAGATTCCGTCTTTCCCAGTTGAAGTGTACCTATGATAAAATTACAGACCTCTACGTGCTTTGTAAGTGGGAAACCTGCAAAATCGGCAGTGTATCAAAATTCTTGTTCTCTCCTATATGTAATGTATATATATAATTTATATTATATATTATATTATTATATATATAATATATATATATATCATATATAAACTTTTCACAATGTGTCCTGACCAATTAAATGGAAGTTATTCCAGATAGCGGCCAACATGAGAGAAGGCTTCAGAAGTGGATATTCCACCACATATCACATACACACCATCAATCAAATGAAAGATAATGTCAGGAATATAATAAACCTTTCTGCATGGTATTTGTCGATTATGACACGGCATTTGAATGTAGAAACACAGTCGGTGCTGGTCGCATTACATCAACAAGGAGTGGAAAGGCAATATATTGAATTACTGAAAGATATTTACACCGATTGTACAACTACAGTGATGCTGCACAAAGGAAGTGGTAAGATCAACATCACCAAAGGAGTAAGACAAGGTGACACGATCTCTCCCAAATTATTCACTGCATGTATGGAGTATATATTTTGAACACTTCAGTGGGAGAATAAGGGTATCAACATCAATGGAGAAAAGTTTAACCATCCAAGATTTGCAGACGACATTGTTGGTATAGAAGAAAGCTTAGAGAAAATTGAAACCATGCTCTGAGAACTCGCTTTTGCCAGCATGAAGTGTGGAATGAAGATGAACATGTCAAAAAACAAAGGTAGCAATGAACCCCCTTGTACCTCATGGAGAAATCACAATAAATGAAAACCAAACAGAAGAATACATAACCTCAAGGAAAAGAATCAAGAACAAGAAATAAAGAGAAGAATCAAACTTGGATGGAGACAATATGGAAAGCTCAGTAACATCATGAGAGGTAGCTTACACATCTGGAGATAAATACCATCTGGACATGTCCGGAGATGAACACCGCCTGGATGCATCCAGAGCCAACGCAGTCTCCGTGTGCGTCTCCAGAGTACAGGTATGTGTGATAAGGAAAGTTTTCAATCGGTGTATTATTCCAACCATCATCTATGAAGTAGAGACCTGGGAGTCAACAACAAAAATGGAGGAAGAGTTAACAGCAGCACAACACAATATGGAAATAAATATGTTAGGTATTACATACAAGGATAGAAAGACAAATAAATTGGGCCAGAGAACAAATCAAAACTCGGCATATCTTAGAAATAGTCAAACTTAGGAAATAGAAATGGGCAGGACACATGAGAAGAAGCACAGATTACAGGTGGATAACAAGAGTAACAACATGGAGATCTATTGATGGCAACAGGAACAGGGTAAGGCCACACCTAAGATGGAGGGATGAAATACACAAATATTGGGGAAGAGTCAATTGGAACAACAAAGGAAGAGACAGAGCAACATGGCATCAACTTGCTGAGGTTTTCATCCAGCAGTGGGCTGAAAATAGCTGATGATGATGATTATGATGATAATGATGATAGTACACAGAAGGAGCACACAAACAACAACTACAGCCATGACGACAGCAGTAACGGCTACCTGTTATAAAAGATCCTTTCTTTTTTCACGTGTTTCACTTCATTTTGCATCCTCAATGAGACTCACAAATAGATATGCAATATGATTATAATGTGCAAGTTGCTGTCTTTTTAATTGATCAAGATTAAGTTGTATCTTACAATGTACTTAAAGAAGTATTTTATGAAACAGAGAGTTATTTGTTCAATATTTACGTTTAATACAATATATTTGAGGTGTGTCCATTATAATCTTTTTTTTTGCAAAAAAATTAAAATGTTAAGAGACCAGACCCGATTAGCATTTTATACTATTTTCTGATTCCTATTATCCAATCATTTTTTTATTTTTGTTACATAGCATTGTCGACAAAGTGTTGTTGATTTTGATGTGGATAATAATGGAGTTCAAGTTCAAGTTTTGATTAAAATCCGTCAGTGAAGTGACTGGTCTTGTATGCGCACCATTGTAGGTGTCACGGAACCGGTCCGGGAATGACCGAATCGCGTGGGCAGTCAACCGACTATGACCGCCAGCTGGGTTCGATGCCCCAAACCAGGGTTAGAGGCCTTAACTCCCGATACCTCGTCAGGGGGCAAGAAGCCGCCTGAGGGTTATGTACTCGCACGGTGCACCAGTCAGATGTATAACCGAACGTTTGCTTATGATGCACTCACTGTACATTACTTCAATAAGCGCCAATCGCTTTTACTCAATTATGCACCTTAAGGGCACCGATCGTGTGACCTTAACCATAAGTACAGCAACCTTAACC
>CM068961.1:50021676-50026185 GCA_035128595.1 Eptatretus atami
ATGAGTGCGAAATGCCATATAGCCTAATATGACGTTATATTGTTCCTGGAATGTTTCCAGAGGAAGTTTTGCACCAAAAGGTTCATAATCCTTGACCTTTGACCTTTTAAGGTCACAAAAGGTCAAATTTTCAAAGTTGTGGGAATCGAACGCGGGTTTTCGACCATCTTCGTACGAACTAACTCCAATAAGCTATAAACAGCGTATCCTGTTTCCTTATTTTAATGTCCACAACATTGTTTTGTGACCTTTAAAGGTTATGCAAAGGTCAAATTTTTAATGTTGTTGAACGAAAACCGGTTTTCGACATTTTGCAGCATATAACCTGTCACTCGTACCACTCATGTTGATCATTTTTTATAACTTGGTCAAACATTATCACATTGTTTCATCCTTGACTTCTGAAACAATCTACATCGTCAAATACCGCTCGTGAACCATCGTCGTTTCTTCAGACTTGTCTCATCTTATTCATTAATATGTGAGGACACGGCACAAGGTGAATGAGCAGATTAGATAATGTAATCTGACCGTGGTAATTGAGTTTTTATTCTCAGACCCAACTTTCACCACATAGACACGTGGACATGAGCAAGGATGAGGGAGTTGAGTTGACAGAGGAGGTGAATTTTTTATAATTATATATATATTATATATATATATATGTATGTATATATATATGTATATATGTATACGTATCGTATACGTTATACATAATATATATTATATATATATATATATATATATATATATATATATATATATATATATATATATATATATACTATACAGGGGGCTGCAAAAGTAGGTATAACAGAGTGCCAGAGTGTGCATGGTGTCCCACACTCGACTAGTGGAGTGTGTGAATGCCGGGGGCAAACAGTTTGAAACATTTGAGGCGATTAATATGTTATTACTGATATGTTTATTATTGGTATTGTTAATTATTGATAATGCTTGTATGAGATCAAAAAATAGTTTTGTGCATAAACGTTTTGTTTTTCATTACTGTATACTACGTTTGCAGCCCCATATATATAATATATACTATATAATTATATAATATATAATAATGTTGTGATATGTTACATAGTATACCTATGTATATATATGCATATATATATGTATTATGTATATATATGTATGTATGATATATATATATATAATATAATATATATATATATATATATTATATATATAATTACATACATTCTTATCATCACTACTTAGGTTAAGGTTGCTGGTACTTTATGGTTAAGGCACACGATCGGTGCCATTAAAAGGTGCTAATTGATAAAAGCGATTGGCGCTTATTTGAAGTAATGTAAAGTGAGTGCATCATAAGCAAACGTTCGTTATACATCTGACTGTGTGCACCGTGCGAAGTACAACATAACCCTCAGCAGGCGGCTCTTGCCCTGACGAGGTATCGGGAGTTTAAGCCTCTAACCCTGGTTTGGGGCATCGAACGCCAGCCTGGCGGTCATAGTTCGCGGTTGACTGGCCCACGCAATTCGGTCCATTCCCGGACGCGGTTCCGTGAGCACCTACAATGGTGCGTATACAGACCAGTCATCGCTTCACTGACAGGAGTTTTAATCAAAACTTGAAAACTTGAACTCCCATTATTAATCCCACATCAAAATTCAAACAACAAACTTTGTCGACAATGCTATGTAACAAAAAATAAAAACAATGATTGGATAATTAGGAATCAGAAAAATAGTATAAAATGCTAATCGCGTCTGGTCTCTTAACATTTTAATTTTTTTGCCAAAAAAAAAAAGAAATTAATAATGGACCACCACGTCAAATATATTGGTATTAAACGTAAATTATTGAAACAAATAACTCTCTGTTTCATAAAATACATTCTTTAAGTACATTGTAGCATACAACTTAATCTTGATCATTAATAAAAGACAGCAATCTTGCACATTATAAATCATATTGCATATCTATTTGTGAGTCTCTTGAGGATAGCAAAATGAAGTGAAACACGTGAAAAAAGAAAGGATTTTATAACAGGTAGCCGTTACTAGCTGTCGTCAATGGCTGTAGTTGATTGTTTGTGTGCTCCTTCTGTGTACTATAATCATTATCATCATAATCATCATCATCAGCTAATTTTCAGCCACTGCTGGGAATGAAAACCTCAGCAGAAGTTGAAATGCATGTTGCTCTGTCTCTTCCTTTGTTGTTCCCAATTGACTCTTCCCCAAATATTTGTGTATTTCATCCCTCCATCTTTAGGGTGTGGCCTTACCCTGTTCGCTGTTGCCATCAATAGAGTCTCTCATGTTGTTACTCTTGTTATCCAACCTGTAATTGTGCCTTCTTCTCAATGTGTCCTGCCCATTTCTATTTCAAGTTTTGACTATTTCTATAGATATGCCACGAGTTTTGATTTGTTCTCTGGTCCAATTTATTTGGTCTTTCTAAATCCTTGTAATGTAATAGCACTAACATATTTTATTTCATATTGTGTTGTGCTGCTGTTAACTCTTCCTCACATTTTGTTGTTGACTCCCAGGTCTCTACTTCATAAGATGATAGGTTGGAATAATACATCCGAATTGAAAAACTTTCCTTATCTACACATACCTGTACTACTGGAGACGCACACGGAGACTGCGTTGGAGCGGTGTTTTGTTCCGGACAGCTTGGCTTCTGATGCATCCAGGCGGTGTTCATCTCCGGACACTGTCCAGATGGTATTTTATCTCCATGTGTAACGCTACCTCTCATGATGTTAACTGAGCTTTCCCCATATGTCTCCATCCAAGTTTGATTTCTTCTCCTTTATTTCTTGTCTCTTTGGATTTCTTTTTCGCTTGAAGGTTATGTATTCTTTCTGTTTGGGGTTTTTTCATTTTAATTGCTGGAAATTTCCCTCCAATGGAAGGTACAAGGGGGGTTTTTCATTTGCCCTATGTTTTGTTTTTTGACATGTTCATCTTCATCCACACTTCATGCTGGCAAAAAGCGAGTTTCTCCAAGAGCATGGTTTTCAATTTTCTCTAAGCCTTTCTTCTATACCAACAATGTCGTCCCTGCCAATCTTGGATGGTTTACAACCCTTTTTCTCCATTGATGTTGATCTACCCCTTATTCTCCCACTGAGTGTTCAAAATATATACTCCCATACATGCAGTGAATATTTGGGAGAGATCGTTCACCTTGTCTTACTCCTTTGGTGATGTGATCTTACCACTTCCTTTGTGCAGGCATCACTGTAGTTGTACAATCGGTGTACAATATCTTTCAGTATTCATATAATTGCCCTTTCCAACTCCTTGTTGATGTAATGCGACCAGCACCCGAACTGTGTTTTCTACCATTCAAATGCCGTGTCATAATCGACAAAATACGCATGAGAAAGGTTTATTATATCTGACATTATCTTTCATTTGATTGATGGTGTGTAATGTGATAATTGTGGTGGATATCCACTTCTGAAGCCTGCTTGCTCTCTTGTTGGCCGCTATCTGGGAATAACTTCCATTTAATTGGTCAGGACCATTGTGAAAGTTTATATAATATATATATAATATAATATTATTATATATTTATATAATATAATATATATCATCATATAAGGCGGAGAACAAGTTGATAACACTGCCGATTTTGCAGGTTTTTCCCACTTACAAAGCACGTAGAGGTCTGTAATTTTATCATAGGTTACACTTCACTAGTGAAAGACGGAATCTAAAACAAAAAATCCTGAAAATCACATTGTTTGATTTTTTAAATAATGCTTTGCATTTTATTGCATGAAAAATAGTATTTGATGCACGCTTTCCAACCAGTAAGATCCGGCTCTCAACAGACCTGGTAGTTTTGTCTTTAAGAAAGCCCTCTGCCATTTCCACTGC
Organism: Eptatretus atami; assembly: GCA_035128595.1. Taxonomy (NCBI): domain Eukaryota; kingdom Metazoa; phylum Chordata; class Myxini; order Myxiniformes; family Myxinidae; genus Eptatretus; species Eptatretus atami. The sequence continues at coordinate 50,025,555 of CM068961.1, forward strand.
ATTACCTGTATTACTGCAAACCTTGTTTGAACTCGTTATCGGCATTAAAAGACAAGCTGTCCACATCAAATCAATCAAGACTCCAACTCTCCACAATGGGGCAGAACCAGAGAGCTGTCTAAGACACATCAAGGGACAAAATTGTAGACTTGTACAAGGCCTGGATGGGCTATCAGGACAATACGGCAAGCACCTTGGTGAGAAGGCAACAACTGTTGGCGCAATATTAAGAAAATGAGAAGAAGTTCAAAGATAACAGTCAATCTCCCTCGGTCTGGGGCTGTCCATGCAACAGATCTTCACCTCATGGAGCCTCATTGAATCATGAGAAAGGTGAGGGATCAGCCCAGAACTACAACGGCAAGGACCTGGTCAATGACCTGAAGGAGCTGGGACAAAACAGTAATCAAAGAAAACCAATAAGTAACACACTACTACGTCCGTCATGGCCATTAAATCCTGAGCAGCACATGCAAGGTCCCTCTGCTCAGCCAGCGCATGTCCAGGCCCGCTGACAGTTTGCAATGACCATCTGGAGATCCAGAAGGAACGGAATGGGAGAAGGTCATGTGGTCTGATGAAGACAAAAATAGGCTTTTTGGTTTAAAAACTCCACTCACCGTGTTTGAGG
>CM068961.1:50026210-50047041 GCA_035128595.1 Eptatretus atami
TCGCTCCTCTCACCCCTGGACGATTCCCGTGAATTAGCTGGAACAGAGAGTTTGTTTCCCGCTCTCTGACACAGTGTTGCGGAATTTCGCGCCCGCCGCGTGGCGATCCCACGTACTCGAAAATGGCGGCCGCCCTCGCCACGGACGGACAATTCTGTCGTGACCCTCGGGAACTAAATCGCCCGGAGCCGTCACGGAAGGGCCTTTCGACTCACCACGATCGTGCAATGCCCGACCCGCGTGGGATAGGTTTGTTCGCCAAACTCGACCTACCTAATACCCACGCGGCGATTGGTAAACCTGGGCCGATCGCACCTCGCCGCAGTCGGACTTCCGGACACGGGCCGCTAAGCGGTCCGTTCCTCTATCGGGATAAACCGAGCGGTGTTATGGTCGCCCTCGACGTCCAATTAATTATCGGGCGTATCACGCCCACTACGAACCCTTTTTTACTGAAGCAAGATGGAGATTCAAACAAAGGAAAAGGACGCAGTGAAACGGGAACAATTCAACACAAGCACTTTATTTCACACAAACACAGAGCACACATATAGCAATTAAAACAATTATGCACAATAAGCAAATGAACCAATAAAAGCAACGACGACGCAGAGCTAACACCGACTACGCGAACACACGGCAACACTTATACAATACTACTTGACGGACGGCGCCACACACACACGTTCACACAGAACCCAAAAGAAAAGAAGAAAAAGAAGTGGCGAACTTCCTTGTCTGGCTGGTGAAGTCCCTCTCCCGCGTACCGTCAGCGTGGCCGCGCCTGGCCCCGACCTTTCTCTTTTTTTTCTTCATCTCTTTTTTTTCTTTATTGTATTTTATCTTTTATTCTTTTTCTTTTTATCTATACTTTCTTTTCTTCATTCATTTTTTTTTTCCTTATTTCTTTTTTTCTTTTTTTTCTTTCGTTCTTATAATTTTTATTCTTTTTTTTTTCTTCTCTTCTTTCCTTCTCTCTCGCGGCCGGCGAAACCCTCCCGCACTTCCGTCCGGACGCGCCTAGAGGGGTCCACCTCACAAACACGACGCGCCGCCGTCTCCTGTCCGTGCCTCGGTTCACAATCGGCCGCCAACAAGCCGCGAGCGCAAGGACCTCTTCCCCCGACAAGACAAGCAGAACAGGAACCTCGAAGACCAAACTTCACTCGCGAAACCAACTTCGACCACGGAAGACCAAAACAACTCAACTTGAAGAGGAAAGAAAAGACGCCCTTTGCGGCCGGCCGGATCAGTCTTTGTTATCGCTCGGGGCTCCGCCCTTTCGCCCCGCCCGTTCCGGCCCCGCCTCCCTTCGAGCTTCTGGAGAAAGCCTCTCGAAGGGGGGTTTGCCTCGCGCTTTCCCTCACCCCGCCCACCGTCCGGGGGCCGGGGATCACGTTTTTGGCTTCGGGCCAGAGAATTATTTCCCCCAAAAGAGGCCCCCACCCTTTCTCACCTTTGACCCCCGGCTCGGATGCACTTCCACCACACCAGCGCGGGAGAATTTAAACGGGAGCAACAGCGGGAAACCTGCGCATCCTCGTTGGTTTTTATCTTCCCTCTGCGGAGATCGTAACCGCACGGAGCCTGTTGAATGGCGGTGGCGAAATCAGTAGCGTAGATGGTGGAGTGCGTGGTTGCAGTGTGGTTGGGCACTGTGGTGGGGGATTTGCGTGGTTTGGTTGAGACGTGGTTGGTTCAAAATAAAAAGAAAGAACAGAAAAACGACTGACTCAAAGCGTCGCAGCCGATTGAATCACATAACTTCCCTCTAAACAACGGGTTTGGGCTAACTACACAAGTTGTACTTCAGAGAAATAACCTCACCTACGGGACCTGAATGGTGGTGCGGAATTTCCACACCGTAACAATATATATGTATGTATAATATATATAACATATTATAATAATATATATATATTTTTACAAGATTCTCGCCCGCCGGCGTACGAACGACCGCATTTAACCAAATAGCGGCCGCTCGCCACGACACGGACAATCCAGTCGCGGCTTTCCGGATCAACGACCGAAAACCGCACGGGTGTGTTTAAGCACACCACAACCTGTCGTTTATTTTACCCGCGCGTTACAGCGTCCGATCGCCGAATCTTCGATTTACCTAATTAATCGCAGCGGGTAGAATTACCGAGAGATGTACCTCAACGAGGCCCGCTTGGAAACAAGCCGCTTTAAGCAGTCGCTCCGTTTTGGGATAACGAGCGGAGGTTTATCGCACACGAGGCCCCGTTGGACCCGATTCCGATATCGGTTATTAACAACCAACTACTATTTCGCAGTGCAATTATGGCAGTTCATTCAAGAAAGACGGCCAACGACGCGGTACATTTAAACAAGGCACATTTAATTTCCAACCAAACATGCACTATACGTTCAAATATGCGGTTATGCAGTCATGCATGCAAACAATGCACGTATTCAAATCATGCAAATGAATGGGAGGAGGAAAGACGCAGAGCAAGACAAAAGGGCTACCACCGTCTATTATTTATGTTACACACTTAACAGTTTACTGGAAAAGACATGGCGCCACAACGTTCATTCATATTAACAACGGAAAAAACCCCCAGGACAGAGACGAGGGGTAGACTGCGTACCCCTTGGGGGTCTTTATAAACCACGGAGCCGGTGGAGACCGGCAAAGGCTCCGAGAGGACCGGCTGGCTACCTTGTCCCTTGGTGGGATAACTCGCAGAGGGCGACCCTGGTGATGTCCCCTCTCCAACGGACCCGGTTACGCACGGTCGGCAGGCGCGCGCCTGGCTCCGCTTGCGCTTCCTCTCTCTCCAGCTCCTCACCGACGCAGAGATTCCAGGAACTCCGGCTTATTTCAGCTCACAGCTCGGCTTCACTCAACTGCCACAACTTCTGACACAACTCTCTCCCCTTTTCTCCCACACACACCAACCTCCAGCGCTGAACTCGCTGACTGCGTTCAAAGTGCGCCTTTTATCTCCCGCGCCTCGCTCCTTCCGCCCCCTTCTTCCAGCACGCGCCGGAAACTTCCAGAAGAAGGGCGTTTTCCTCGCCGAACGGGGCCCTTTCTCATTTCTTCTTTTTTCTATAGTGAGTGTCGCTTTATAATCCTGCGGTGGTTGGGTTTTCTCCTGCTGCGTGGCCGCGCAGTGTTATTCGTTGGGGGGTGGGGCCTCATTCTGCTTTCCCCGATGAATTGCCAGCCTTCTCGGCAACCGATTTGCCGAGGTGGAAATGCGTTACGTGGTTGTTTCGTAATGCGTGGCGTGGCTGGCGTTTGTGGTGTCTTGATGGTGGGTGGCTGGCGTTGGGTGGGTCTGTGAGCGGTGGTGTGGTGGGCGGTGGTGGTTAAGGTGGATGTGTGAAGCGGACTGTTCGTTGTTCTGTGGGGACTGTTGGCGTTTGTGGAAGGAAGGTGGTTGTGGTGATTCGTTGCGTTGTTGTGGTTAAGTGAGACGCTTGTGGTGGTAGTAATGGCGGTTGGTCCAAATAACGATAGTAAAAGAAAAACGGCTAACTCAAAGATCACAGCGCCCTGTTACACGAAAATTTAATTTCCCATTAAAACATCGGTGGGGAAATCTTATCTGAACACAGATTATCGACATAATTGAATCTTAGGGACCAATAGGTGCTCTGCAATTTCCTCAGCCGTAAACATATATATATATATATTATATGAATATAAATATATATGTAATATGAATATATGTAAAAGATTATATAATATATATATATATATATATGTATATATGTAATACATATATAGTATATAATATAGTTATATATGTACATATATATATAATTATATATATATATATATGTATGCAATATAGTATATATAGTGTAGTATATATATATATATGTATGATATATGTATATATGTATAATATAGTATTACATACTATATGTATATATGTATATACATTATATATGTATATATATGTATATATTTAATAATACATATATATGTATATATATGTGTATATACATATGTCTATGTATTATATATGTATATATATGTATAATGTACACGTATGTTATAATACACGTAATTGTATATATTATATATGTTATTGTATATGTATATATATATATATATGTAGATATATGTGATATATATGTATAATTGTATATGTAGTATATGTATATATATGTATATAAATTATATATATATATATATTGTTCACGAATTTGGATTCCGATTGCACACAACATTTACAGTTCCTTTAGTCAGCCTACTGCTCGATAAGTGGCTTGTTCCCTAGTTAGCTCACCTTCATTGTTTAAATGTTCAGAAATCGATTATTATGCGCTGCGGAATCGATTTAATAGTTAGGAACGAACAATGGAGACATCCCTCCCCTCTCTGCGAAGAGCAAAGAGAACCCTGCCGTCCGTGACCTCATGATGTCAACAACTCCCTCCCACCCATGGTTGAGCGGGGGATGGAGCCACGAGGCATGAGTCACGCGGGATCGGGGAGAAGGGCTGGGAGAAGGATAAGCGGAGATCTTTTTCTTTTGTTCGTGGGCAGGTTGGAGAGGGCAGAGGTTGGAGAAGGAGTGAGAGTAGTCGTTCAGCAACGTCGGGTACTGCTTGGTTTGCGTTAGCGGTTGAGGCCTTCGGAAGCTTTTTGCTTCGGCTGGCTCGGTGAGCTTGGCTGAGGCCTGACTCGGGAGGAGGCTTTTGGATGCTCTTGTGCTTTTGACGGTTCCGTGAGCTTCGCTTCTGCTTGGCCTCGGAGAGCTTTTTGCTTTCAAGCTGCCCTGTTTGGAAGAAGTTAAGCCGGTCGCTCGGCTCAGTTGCGAGTGGTGCTTCTTCTTCTTGGTTCGTGAGCTCTTTGTCTCCATTTGGTTCCCCGGCTTGGTTCGACTCATCGACCTCTTCGTGGAGGTGGTTCCTCGGGGAAGCGACGCATCGATGGGAAGGTTCGGCGCCTCGTCTCACCAGCACGTGTTGAGAAGCACGGGAGGTGTCCTCGGGAAGTCCCGGACGCATCGACGGAAGGATCGGCGCCTCGTCTCCACCCAGCACGTGTGAGAGCGCGGGAGGGATTCGCGGGAGCTCGCGGAAGGATCGCGGCTCGGCGATTTGGATCCAGCTCGCTCTCGCTGAGAGCCGGATCCGTAAACAACTTGAAGACCACACGAGGTGGAGAGGTTCGACGATAGGCTCTGGGTTCAGCTCCACCTTGTCCTCCGAGCGGAGCTCGTTATTAAAGGCCTCTGCACCATTTCTTGGGTGTGTGTGTGTGCATACGTACGTTCCGTGGGCCCGTCTAATAGTAGGAACTGCTGTTTAAGTGCAGTGACTGTTACATAATAAGTAGTACGGTTGTAGTTCTTTTGTCGTGCTTTTTGTTGCTTGTATTAATTGCATACGTGTTTTGCATTGTTAATTGCATACGTGCTTTATTATAATAAATTCCCTTTGTGTGAATGTTAAACCTGTTCGTTGCGTCCATTCCCTCATTGAACTGCCCCATCTTGCAACTCGGAAATATTAGTTGGTTTTAAATAGCCGGTGAAAGTGATCGGTTCCGTCCAACGGGAACTGCGCGAATAATACGCCCGCTCGGTTTATCCCAAAAGGAAGCGAGCTGCTTAAGCGGCTCTTCCAAGCGGTTCCCGTTGAGTACAACTCTCGCGTAACCTACCTGGCGCGAATAATTAGGGTAAATCCCAAGATTGGCGATCGTACCCTGTAGCGCGGGGGTAGAGTGCGGACAAGTTTGTGGTGGATTAAAAACCCACCCGTGACTGGTTTCTGGCGTGGTTCCAGAAGTCACGCGACTGGATTGTCCGTCGGTGGGCGAAGCGACCGCTATTGGTTAGACGCGGTCGTTCGCACGCCGGCGGCGGTAATCTACAACAATATGTATATGTATATATATATATGTATATGTATATATATATATTTGTATATGTATATATATTGTGCGGAAAAATGGACCCTTACTTGTGTTATTAAAATATAGGCATTAGCCAGATCCCCATTAAATGCATGTTTAGCCAGGTTGTTCGGTAATTGGACGTACATGGTGGTCGGAGGTGTAGCAGGCTGCTTCCTTGCTCAACAGTGGTGGTGTGCCGAGAGGGGGGGCGCTGGTTTTCTTCTTCTTCCTTCCCCTCTCCGATACGAGGCCCCGCCCAGCGCTCTGAGAGTTCAGTCGCTTCGAGAAGCAACGAGCGCCGGGAAGGCAAGGTAAAAAACTGCCTGAGCGTCGAGTCTGACTCGGCTATAAAAAGAAACGCTGCTTTGTCGAGTCTGCCTTCTGCTGGAGGAAGAAAACGGCTGCTCTGTCGAGTGCCTTCGCGGATGAGAAACGAACTGTGAGACTCTGGCCTTCTGCCGGAATAGAGGCGCTGAGTCGAGAGTCTGGGATCGCTTCGTGAGAAGAGCGAGCGCGGAAGGCAAGGAAGAAACGGCTAGGGGTCGCGATCTGCTTCGTTGAAAGAGGCAGGAGGAACTGCATGGAGGGGTCGGTGATCGACTTTTTATGAGGGAGGTCCTCGACAGTTCATCCGGATCCAGTGACGGAGCCTCTGATACCTACTCACGGCTCGACACGTTCTCTGTAATCCCGTCGATTCCGCCTGCGGAGGCCCAACACCCTGATTTGGGCCTGACTCTGGTGAACAGGACAGGCCTGGATTTGTATGCTGGACCTTGTGAAAAGCCAGCTGAGCACACCGCGGATCTTCGCTCTTGTGCCGTCGACCTTACGGGGGACTGAACGCGCTGACGGCTGCCGTGGCTGGGCGGTGCGACAAAAGGACGACGCCCTTTGCCACGCGGCGTGTTTGAGCTTAGGCACTCAAATCCGTTGACATCGGCTTGTCACAAGCTGCATTCGTGCTTTTGACACTTTTCCTACTCGTCCATGAGGCATCCACCAAGTACTATCATGGGGCATTCCATGTCAAGTGATACACACCTCCTGACACTAATCCCTTTTTCCAATTATTGTCTCCCCAATATGTTGGTCATTTATACTTGGGTGAAAAAAACTCAAATACCAACTTTTAGGACCTGTGGGCCCATCGGGCCCATTTGGGCCCCCCAAATTTGGCGTTGCCCCCCGGCTGCCCCCACAATCTTCCAGAGCCATATCACAGGTTGTGTGGTCGGATGTTGCTTTCTTCGGTATAAAATGCTCGCTAAAGCAAGATCTTTCGAATCGCGCAAAGTTAAAATCACTCCGAAACAGTAATTCAAAAAGTTATAGTTTTGGACGCCCTTTGAACTTGCGCGCCCCCGCCTCCCCAGCCAACCGATGTTCCCGATTTTTTCGTGTGAGAATACCCCTTATATACTCCAACACCTCACATAAATTGAAAATGGGATTCTGCAATGGGTTCAAGTGTGATTGATGGTTTTATTTGTCGGGACTTCGGGTGCTGGACCACATACGCCACAATACATAGCACAATATTGACACAAAATTTCCAAATACATTCAGTATTATTGTACATAAATTTTCCACTATGCACATGCAGGAAACTGAAGCGATACTAGTATGAGTTAAGAGTTTTTCCTAGAATATTATAGTCAGATTTTTTGCCAACCAATGTTAATTTGACAGCTGTGTTTCTTTTTTACAGATTGCTGTAGGTTCTACATGTAGCAAGTTTTTGGTTCTACGGAAAGAAGTATATCAGGAAATGTCTAAAATGCAGTGATCTTCAATGTCAGGAAAAAAGAAACTATTGCGGCCCGTTTGGATGAAGAAAATTCACTTTCACTTCATTTGAGTGTCCTGAAAGCATCCATTGATGCAGGCAAGCCACCATTTTCCATCATTTAGTGCACTTGTGGACATAACCTGAGAGTTTCCCGTTAAAAAGTTGGTGTAGATTTTGAAATAGCTGACTCGATACGGTTGTCCTCGCTAAGGTTGAATTCGTGTACTTGAAGAGGCAGATTTCAGAAATAGGGATGAAAGCCATGAAGTTTGAGTTCCAGCTATGTGGTTTTGGCCGGTTTTTAACCTTTCTTCCAGATTTCGTTCATTCCTCGTTATACGCCTCTTGGGATCCCTGTAACCGAACTTCATTTTCATGTCAAACCCATTTTCAGCAAAGGACGAAAAAGATCTTTTGGAGAAATAATTTGACTGTCGAAGTTCTACGCAGGCTCTCACGTGTTGCTTCTCGTTTGACTGTACCTTCCCCGCCATCTGAAGGGCCCTTGCATTGACTTGTGGCAAAAAAATGCCATTCCGCGTCAATACCATACTCTGATTTGTGACGGACATAGGTTTATGAAGGTTTTGCAATTTCTTATATTGGCCAGCGCGCAACCGTCTGAGAAATATTAAAGTTTCTTTTACCATTTCCAAAGCTAGATTTCAAGTGTTCAATGAGCATTCTTTGGAGAGGTGGACTGAGACAAAGTCGCGAGTATTGCATTCTGATATAATCGTGAACGAATCGTGGTTTAATTTTGCCATCGTCCAATTTGAAATAGTAAACCCAGGGTGAATTGTCGCTTTTGAGAACAGTTCCAATGGAATCCTTGGGCCGCATCCTGTACGACAAACGAATAGTTCTCTGAGAAGTCTCCAATAATGACAAATTCTCCTTCACGATTCCGTTCTTTCTTATTTTTCAGAAACTGAGATTGGGCCTTGGCAATTGAAAGTCGGTCTCACTAATTTCACCGCAGCGTTCACAGAATTGATTAATGAATCTCCAAAGCAGGACCAGGAGCTCAGTTTCAGATTCTGTCAGTGGATGTCCACCGTTTCTTTTAAACTGAATTTCATCAATAATCTTCCAAGGTCATAAGCACTCAGTATCGCGGTTGAAAGTCTTCAATGATGGGCAACTTTCACAAGTTCTGAAATAACGATTGCCGGGTGGCTGGCGTTACAAAAAACTATGCGTGGCTATCACATGATGATGTAGGAAGTTCGGCTATCTGTTGGGCATTTTTGGGAACCAAACATCATGAGTTTCATTATTGATGTATCGAATACACATCACTGGTGTACACCTGAACCAGCCAGGACACACTCCGAGGGGACGGAGCATGGCGACTCGCGAATCCAACTTTCAAGCAGGGTTCTTCTCTTTGAATTTCTGAAACAGTTCCTTGAGATTTTTTAGTTACCAGGTGCTTTTGAATTTGTCTTTCCATTGTACATTCCTGACCAACCACACAGTCCTTTTTCCCGGCATTATTCGGCTGACTTCATCACTTCGGTAAAATTCGGTTACGGCGGATTTCACTTCGTCAGGCAATATTTTACCCTGTTTGGGGATTGGAAGACGATAGCATACCATTTCTTTCCTAATTTTGGCTTGCCAAGCCATTCTTTGGAGCAAACTGAATTCACTCATGATCCCTCTGATGCCATATTCTAGCAAATATTGTCAGTTACGTATTTGCTCTGAACGGGCTCGAAACAACGTATTTTTCTTTCAGCTTTTTGATCACCTCTGGCATGCAGTTTTTCATCACATTTTGACGCTGTATTTTGTGTTTTTCCGCAGTGTTTGTCCAGGCAACTAGTTCTAATTTCTTTTCGCACAAGGAATCTTCACTTTACTTCGCTTTTCAGGAACGTACCCTGGGTTCCTTTCGCCTTTTCGTTTGTCGAATGGCTTTCGCCCAATCATCGATAACGACTGGTTTAATAGGTCAACTTCTGCTTCTCGCTCAAAAACCTCCTTCATCCTCATCGTCGAAATAGATTCTGCAAATGCCTTCGATAGTACCCCTCTTCTGATGATATTTTCGAACTCGAAGATGATTCTTCAATACGCTCTGGTGACAACTGAAGAAAGTTTTCTTCTGCACGAAGTACAAAGTCTGTCATTTCTTTTTTCACCTTTGAAGGAAAAATTTTCATCAACATATCATTTGACACATTGCGAAGATTTTTCGTTGGGTTTCGTTTATGGCAGCTGAACGGAATCGCAACAGTATTTTCGGAACTTCCTCGTCGATTTCTCAGTCGCCATGCTTTACTGCAATATATGCAAAAAACTGAGATTATTCCCATTTATAACTTAAATTCGATGATGGGTTATTACAAAATGTAACACTTAAAATTCCCAAATAGGAACACAATTAGGCAGAATAATTTTCGCAAATGATGCGAATATATATATTATATATATATTATATATATATATATATATGATATATATATATTATGATATATACAGAATCCCCCGTTTCTCGCGGGGGTTACGTTTCCAACCTCCCCGCGCTAAGCTGAAAAATCCCGCGATTGAATGGACGCCTCCCCCAAAAATCGACTCGTCTGTCTTGTCGGGTTTTGGGAGTATTTGGGTTTGAGGTGCCTTTGGACAGGATTCGACTAGTCTGGTCTGCGTCGGTATTGACAGTGATTGGGTTGAGGTGCCGGAGATCGGACTAGTCTGGTCTGGTTGGTTTGGCAGGGATTGGGTTTTGAGGTGCCGGAGATCGACTAGGTTGGTCTGGTCGTTTTGAGTGGCTGGGTTATGAGCAGTGCTCGTCCAACGGCGGCAAAACCTTTTTCCTTCCCGAGCATATATCGAGCACTTACCTTCTCTGGAGCATCCCAGGGACTTCCTTCTGGCGCTTCGGTTCCTTGCCAGGAAGCTTAGAAGGTGCAGGGCGTTTGGGCCGCCATCGTGGTCGGGCTTGGAGAAAAAAACGTTAGGAAAATATTCGAAGTTCACAAGCGAAACTTTGTTCGTGCGTTGTGGATGTCGAGCACCAACGCTGTTTATTATTTATTGCTTTAAATAATTTATTTATATATATTACCGCGTGTACCGGGGGAATCCGCAGAAAAAACTTAGTTACTCCAAGGGAAAACCCGCGATGAACCGGGGGCGCGATAGGTGGACCGCGATGAAGCGGGGGTTGACTGTATATATATATATATGTCAGAGATTGTGATTGACAATTTAGACATTAAAGTCGCCTGCCAGAGTGACTCATTGAAACATGATGGCAAACGTCGCCCAATGCGAATAAGAATTAGTGATATGTGGACCCCGAACAATAAAAACCATCATCACACGTGAACCCATTGAGATCCCATTTTAATTATGCTGAGGTTTGGTTTTTGGAAAAAGTATAAAAATGGAAGGGTATTCTCACACGAAAAATCGGGACCATCGTTTGGCTGGGGAGCGGGGCCCAAGGTAAAGGCGCCCCGAACTAATAAAACTTTTTGATTACTGTTTCGGAAGTGATTTTAACTTACCGATTTTGAAAGATCTCGCTTTTAACGAGCATTTTGAACAAGATCATCCAAATTTGGGCCACGACCCAACCTGTAAATATGGCCACTGGAAGATTGTGGTTCACCGGGGGGCCCCAAATTTGGGGGCGTCCTAAAATGGGCCCTGTGAGTCCCCAGGTCTGAAAAATTGAACATTAATGTTTTACCGTAGATACAAAAGACTTTGCACAAAAAAAGAGTGAATCTGAGACGAATGTGTCAAAATTTCACTGAAAATGTGTACACTTGACATGGGAACTTGACATACCAAAACTTACATACACTCTGTGTCTGTCTTGCATCTTGTCTGCATGTTGGTCAAAAAAAGGTTTATCTCCACTAGGTTCCCTTCGAAACCCGTAATCCGTAAGCTCCCTAGTTAAGAGCGGGTTATAGATTGATATAACATTGTCGTGAATTGTTTTGCTTGTTGTGGTGTGCCTCGATGTGTGCCCCCAATAATCTGGTTGATTCATAAATGGAAGTTGCCGCATTGGTTATTCGTGCCGTGCTGAGGAACAATTCGCCGATTGATATAAAACCCAAACGGGGCTACGACTGGCAGACTATGCTTCGGTCTGTTTCTGACCAAATCCGTCCTGTAGCCGGGGTATTTCCCAACTGGTACGGCCCAGCGTGTACGTTGGTATCGTATTCTGAGCACGCTGACCAGAGGCCTGTACAGAGCCAGCCGGCGTTATAACCCCGGAGACGGCGGTGCTGATACGTGACATTTCAACAAATCTCAACATTGGTAGCTGTAAATAGAGAGTTGCGAATTCCCGCCACCGCCGAATCCGATAACAATATGATATATATATATATGTATATTGTAATATGATTAGTATGTTATATATATTATGTATATATATTATGCATATAGCCATACGTTATACTGTATAGTATACACAGAAATTAAAATAACCTTCATAGACCAACGAACCTGCCACCTGCTGCGATAAAACATAATACAGCAATTTAAATGATGTATTAATTCATAAAACATTGTATATTACGTTTACCAATTCAGACGTTCCTTTCAGGACTCATTTTGACATGTGCCACAGAAAAAAAAAAAGTTGTTTTCCATAAAAGCAAAAAATAACGAAATACCTGGCAGTTGAAAAATGTTGAATCATAAATGGATGTTAACAATAAACTGTGTCGAGAAACCTAAGGAGGGTTCAGAGCGGGATAGTGGCACATAAATAAGGCAGAAGGATAGGTCATTTGGTAGGTTGCTCACTGTCAGTTGTCTATTAATCAGAGTTCAATCATCGATTGTTATGGACTTAACTAAGAACTGGACTTGAAGCTCGCAGGATTGCTTTTGAGAGTTTTCACACTCGTCCATAGCTGTCTCGCCTCGGTTTTAATCCCGACTCAGCTTACAAACTGTCATCACGTGCCTACAGCGGCAGGGTGGTTCGATCAATGTGTGGTACCTTACCTCAGGATGGACTTAACGGGCGTCTGTCTGCTGGCATTAGTTGTTGTGGACGATTAAAGATCAGCACGGTTCCTTCGCAAAGAGTAGTGTGTGCTATCACTATCACCAGTGACCAAGTTACAAAATTGCCTGCTCTAACCTGCAGTGGGCATATGCATCAGTGGCACAGGCATGCCCGCAACTAATGCTGCTTACCCCGCAGTCTTGGTTTGCATATAAAGAAAGAATAACTGCGCGTCCAGTTTGGTGTCTGACATAGGAGCTGCACCTCAAAGCACTCTTCCTCTGGACAAGACCTCACTGGCCATCACATGCTGCCTATTTAAGTTGTCAATGTTGAAGGTCTTACAGAAACTTTCCTACGTGCTGCTACCCTGGTAAAATTCAGCCTTGCTTAGAGTTAACTGTATAATAACATCCCACCCAGATCGACAAGATCATCCAGAATTGCAACCTGGTATATTACCTTCCATAATATCTAGCTGAACGCTTCACCTCCATTCCTTTGGCAATTCATCCCCTCTATTATCTCCGTCTGTGGAACCGACCCTTGTGTCTGATTTTCCTCTTGCCCTCCCTCAGTCCTTCAAGATTGCTGCCTCTTCATCACCCTTCATGCTTTTTCTCTTGTTACTCCCGATGATTCCAGACACTCCTTCCTTTTGCCGCTCATCCACTCGTGTGTGAAGTCTTCGTTCACCTATGTTCCTCATTATCAATCTGTCAAGCAAGTGAACTTGCTCCGTCCATGGCCTATTATTCCTGTAACAAAACAAGAACATTTTAAACACTGGCCGCCAACAGTGGGCAGTGCTGATGCCAGGGTAGACATAATATGGCACGAGAATGTTGGGCCAAATGGCCTCTTTACGTTCTGATAAAATTGTCACAATGTTATCGTTTTGATAGAGATTTAAGAACATAGAAATTATTTCGTCTCAACTGTCCACACTGAAAAAATATAGGAATAAAAATTGATTGCGTGACAAGGAGGAATGAGACAACATACAGGCAGGAGATATATTTTATGGTCATAGCTTCAGTTCGAACTGCCTCCCCATGTGATTGGGCATTTAATTTGTCTTTCGCCAACTCCTTTATTCAGGTCAAATAACCAAATGAAATGATGTGGAGCAAACCTCAGATTGCCTTGAACATCTCGGTCTTGGTTTATAATTTCCATAAAATGAGGGACTCCATGTAAACCTGGAAGAACATATTATTCGAGCATTGGAACTGTATGATTGCAGCCATTGTACTAGCAGTTCCACTTCCTTGATTCACACTCAATCGCTACATTGCCACAGCTGGAGAACTTATTTGATGTAGTTTGTTTTCCCAGAGTCCAAAGAAGCTTACTCAGATTTGAAAGATACCATGGGATTTTTTTCCACCATTATTACCATGATTTCATGAAAGATACCAATTACACAAAAAAATGTACAAGGAAACTTAGGACACCAGAAGAAACCATTTGGTTAATTATGCCCGTGTCACAGTCAGAGGCACAACATTTCACCGACTGCAGGCAGGGCTAATTATTTACAAAAACCAGCAGGTGTTTGGCCATGTTGATGTACACAATGGCCTATTCGTTTTGAAGATGCCTTTGGATCTTTAATATCCATAACCAAATGTGTATGAGAAAGCCAGCTTTACAGACAGAAGGCCCACTTGCTGCCTACAGTACCGCTGGGGAATGATCTTTAGGAGTTAATAAAACCGTTTAGTGTAACGAATAGTTATATTATAGCATTTGTTAGATAAGCATGATTTATTTCTTATTTATTTTGTTATACCAAGTCGAAGCTCGTGTAAGAGCTAATACACAGAAACATAACAAGGCAGGAGGCAAGAGGGGTGGGAGAGGAAAGCACAAAATAGATGCGGAACAAAGCAACAGGATATCTGTGGAAGGGAGGGGATGGGGCGGGGTACACGGGGGTAAACAAAGTGGTGTGTGTAAGTGCATTAAGAAGTGAAGATATAGCTCAAAACAGGAATTTATCGAAAGTCGGTGGTGGCCATTTTGTTTTTTCGCATCTAAAAAAATTCCTCAAGGGTGCGAGTCTGGCACCCGGCTGATTCTAATTCAGGATAGCTCAGAGATGATGAATCAACCAAAAAACTTCATAATGACGCTAAAGCACGCTTTGCCCTGAAATGGCTGTTTGGCATCCAGACTAAAACGTTGGCTGAGACAGGAGAGTAAGTCTGTGAGTCATGAGTGGAGATTGCCTTGGATACCATAGGAAGAGAGTTTGGTGAGTAGGGCAGGGTGCCAGGACCGTGGTCAAAAAACCCGCGATATGTCAATGGATACGGCTTGATTTCAAAGTCTGGCATTAGTACCTCCATTCCATTGTTGGGAGAGCAGAAGCAGCATATGCAGAGTAGAGTGACCTGGTTTGAAACCAAGTTGATAATCGGAAATCAAGCATTGGAGAAGAGGAAGGATTTAATGTCTGAAGCGTTGATGGATTCCATAACCTTGCTGATGATTGGAGAAGGGCTGATTGGTCTGGAGTTGCAGGATTCTATTTTTGCACCTTCCTATTTACAGGGCGGTAATGTTTTTCTGATTTCCAAGCAGATAGCTGTTGCCCTTGAGCAAAATGAGAGGGGAATAGAACAGAGAAGGGTGAGCAAGAGCAGAGGAGCAGGTTTTTAGGACACGTGGGCTGACGCCGTCTGGACCGGTTGCAGAATCTGAGTCGAGGGTTGACTGCAAGCTCTCCACCTTGTCAGAAGAAAAGAGCACAGAGTCCAGGACAGTTGGGTGCAACTGGGTAAGGTGGTACAGAAAGCGATGGCTTTCGGACACAAGATTTAGATGCACACACCGAGTTTAGGCATTTAGCCTTTTCACGTGCGTATCAGCAGTGCGCCATTTGAGGAAGGGAGGGAAGGAGGGGAACATACACCAGAAACGTATTTGATTAGACCCACCAGGATTTGGAGGAGGGAGAGAGGTTAGAGGTCAGAATTGACATTAGAAAAGATGTTGTTTTCTGACTCTCCTCGAGGGTAAAACACACACTTGTTCCAAGCTTTATGGAAGGAAACTGAGATACCCTCAGTTGGGTTTTGCTTTCCATGAGGCAAAGGCAAGTTGTGTCAGGAAAACTGCCTCGCCACAAGTTTCAGTGAACCAAGGGTGGGAGGAAGGGTAGCGACAACTAAGACAAAAGGGGATGAATCTGTGCATGAGAGAGGAGAGTAAGTTTCTTTCAAAGAATTCCTAGGATGAGTGATGTTGGAGAAAGTACCGATAAAGACCAGTCTAGAAGTTTGATGGCTGCTCGGTGACCCTGCCATTCAGCCTTAGTGAAATGCCAGACTCGAGCGGCGGTGAGGTGTTCTGTAACAAACAGCCAGAGAGATGTCCACTTTGACAAGCACATGGTCAGAAGAACCCATTGGAGCGGAGGAAGAACAGCAGATATTTTCAGGGAAATTTGTCAAAATAAGACCAGAAGAGATAGAGTACCATTGAGAACCGGGTCGGATGTTGACCGATTGAGTCAGTCCCGATGAGTCGCAGAAGTCTTTTGCTGAAGTGCCTTGGCGGTGAGAGAGGTACCCACACACAGCCAACTGGCATGATGACAATTCAAGTCACCACATATGGAGGAAGAGAGAGTTCGGTATGAGAGAAAGAGAGTTGGTCCATGTTTTTCGGATAGTGAAATTTAAATGGAGTCATCACTGGTGTCATATATAACATATAAAACGTGTGACATATAAACATGAGTTGCCGTAGCCAGAGGTATTCCTGGGGTTTGCGGAGTGAGGCAGAGCATGGAAAGTGAGAAATGGAGTCTTTGATGAAGAGCAGTAATTCCACTCACTCTTCTTGCAGGACAGGCAGAGATCAGTCGTCTAGGGAAAGTTCTTCAGTATGCTTTTTGATCTGTACATATACTCGGGGACGAAAGGTTCAAGGCCAGGCGAGAGTGAGCGTGACTGGGGAGTGAGAGTCAGCATAGGATGGATATAGTTCAGGGATGAAATTCTGCGTGTGTGGGAATGTCTGGAGTCTGTAGATTTGAGACGAACCCGTATTGGTGTTAACTTCATGGAGGGATGAGGGTAGTTCGTGCAGGCTGGGGGGGAGGTTAGGACAAGGGAGGAGAGGGGAGTTAAGGAGAGTGTTGAAAGAGTGTGGGGGGATTGCAGAAGAGCGAGGGGCAGGGGCTGGATGAGAAGGAGAAAGGCTCTGTGGTGCTGGGTTGAGGTACAGTGGGAGTAATAAGAGAGGGGCAGAAAGCAGTTGAGATTTGAGGAGGTGGAGTGATGAGATGAGGAGAGAGCAGGGAAGGAGGTGGCTGTGTGGATGTGAGGGGCTGCAACTTTGAGAAGGGTGAGAGAGGGGGGTGAATGGAGGGGAGAAGGGTGAGTCGGGAGAGTTGAGGGAGAAAGGTGAGGGGGGAGTTTGAGGAATTTCCTGGAAAAACATTTTCAGGAAATTGGTCAAAATCAAATCCAGAAGACATGGAGTACCATTGGCTGAGATCCAGTTTGGAAGTTGACAGATTGTGTCAGTCCCAATGAGTCACAGAAGTCCTTTGCTGAAGTGCCATGGAAGGTGAGAGAGCACCCCAATTCAGCCAAAATGCGTCAGATTTCCATTGGCTTTGTTTGGTGAGTGTTAATCACGATGAGGGACCGAGAAAATCTAATCATGATTAAAAATAATAATAGTAAGGTTTAATCAAGCCTGTCAGAACGCACGGTACATCAGCACGCTAAGTTACTAAAAAGTAGCCTGCATAATTTTTGAACAGCCCCGTATTGGGTTAAACAATTTGTGACCGTGTACGAATCAGTTCGTTCTCATGTAACCGTGGCGGAGGTTGTTAACCTCCGCCATCGAAGATGGATGGAGGTTACTGTTTTCACCCCTTTCTGTTTGTTTGTTTGTTTGTGAACAGTATTACGGAAAAAACTCCTCGACGGATTTCGACGAAAACGTGGTGGGGGGGTTAGGGTCTGGTCCAAGGATCTATGCCATTAGATTTTGGACTTGGTCCAAAATCCAATATGGCCGCTATTGCGGCCAATTTTAAAAAAATATTTGGAATTTTTTTTTTTTGCATTTCTACATGTTTAAGTGATTTCCAACCCCCCCCCCCCCCCCCCCCTTCCCGCCAAAAAAAATTTTTGAATTTTTTTTTTCAACAAAATTTCGATTTTTTTTTTGCATTTCTACATGTTTTAAGTGATTCTCCAACCCCCCCCCCCCCCCCAAAAGAAATTGTTAGAGAAAAAAAAATTTGCAAATTTTTTTTCAACAAAATTTCGATTTTTTTTTTTGCATTTCTACATGTTATAAGTGATTTTCCAACAAATAAACATGCCAAAATTATAATTGCGGCTGATTTTGGAAATTCAGGTGGATATACCCACGTAAAATCAATTTCTGTCTCAAGGAATCTAGTTATGACGAATGAATTGAGTATGTAAAAGTTAAAAGTAAAAGGAAAGTTGCAAACTATAACTCTGTGAGCACTGTTGACGTCAAATTGAATGAATAGGATATCAGGTTCACTTGAGTGACCTAGCAGTATTGGCGGCGGAGGTTTTGCACTCTACCGAGTGCTCCCCCTCTAGTTATGGATGAGAGGTGTTGAGTTAATCTTTTAATAGCCGCAGCAAATGTGCGTTTCCCAATGGCCCTGTTCATCTTTTAAGAGTGTATTAAATGCGTGTTTCCCAATCGGGCCGTCACCAGATTTTAAATCCAATTCACTTGCGCTAAATGGAGATCCCCGACCTTGAATGACCATGTACAGGTTTTTATGAACATAAGGTTTATTACAGCAGAGAGCTGGAGGGTGGAAAGAGCGGGAGCGGAAGAGGGGAAAAAAATAAACACGCACGCACACGCATGCACACGCACACGCCACACGCACACACACACACACACACACACGACAAAATTGAGGATAACAGATATAAAGTTAAAACCCTGTGTTCGGATCACTACGAATCTTATCTATTGGTTCACGAAAAAATATTTTCACGAAAAAAATAAGTGACCACTATATTCGTTTATTGTGTTGTGTCTGTCTGTCTGTCTGTCTGGTCTGTCCCGGGCATAGCTCCGTGGGTTTTTGAACCGATCCTGACCACAACAATAACGAATATAGTGGTCACTTATTTTTTTCGTGAAAATATTTTTTCGTGAACCAATAGATAAGATTCGTAGTGATTCCGAACACAGGGTTTAACTTTATATCTGTTATCCTCAATTTTGTCGTGTGTGTGTGTGTGTGTGTGTGCGTGTGCGTGTGCGTGTGCATGCGTGTGCGTGCGTGGTTTATTTTTTTCCCCTCTTCCGCTCCCGCTCTTCCACCCTCCAGCTCTCTGCTGTAATAAACCTTATGTTCATAAAAACCTGTACATGGTCATTCAAGGTCGGGGATCTCCATTTAGCGCAAGTGAATTGGATTTAAAATCTGGTGACGGCCCGATTGGGAAACACGCATTTAATACACTCTTAAAAGATGAACAGGGCCATTGGGAAACGCACATTTGCTGCGCTATTAAAAGATTAACTCAACACCTCTCATCCATAACTAGAGGGGGAGCACTCGGTAGAGTGCAAAACCTCCGCCGCCAATACTGCTAGGTCACTCCAAGTGAACCTGATATCCTATTCATTCAATTTGACGTCAACAGTGCTCACAGAGTTATAGTTTGCAACTTTCCCTTTTACTTTTAACTTTTACATACTCAATTCATTCGTCATAACTAGATTCCTTGAGACAGAAATTGATTTTACGTGGGTATATCCACCTGATTTCAAAATCAGCCGCAATTATAATTTTGGCATGTTTATTTGTTGGAAATCACTTATAACATGTAGAAATGCAAAAAAAAAAATCGAAATTTTGTTGAAAAAAAATTTGCAAATTTTTTTTCTCTCTAACAATTTCTTTTGGGGTGGGGGGGGGGTTGGAGATCACTTAAAACATGTAGAAATGCAAAAAAAAAAATCGAAATTTTGTTGAAAAAAAATTTGCAATTTTTTTTTTCTCTAACAATTTCTTTGGGGGTGGGGGGGGGTTGGAGATCACTATAACATGTAGAAATGCAAAAAAAAGAAATCGAAATTTTGTTGAAAAAAAAAGTTGCAAAAATTTTTTTTTGCGGGGGGGGGGGGGGGGGGTGGAAATCACTTAAAACATGTAGAAATGCAAAAAAATTCAAATATTTTTAAAAATTGGCCGCAATAGCGGCCATATTGGATTTTGGACCAAGTCCAAAATCTAATGGCATGATCCTTGACCAGACCTAACCCCCCCCACCACGTTTCGCGAAATCCGTCGAGGAGTTTTTCCGTAATACTGTTCACAAACAAACAAACCAAGACAGATAAGGGGTGAAAACAGTAACCTCCATCCATCTTCGATGGCGGAGGTTAACAACCTCCGCCACGGTTACATGAGAACGAACTGATTCGTCACACGGTCACAAATTGTTTAACCCCAATACGGGGCTGTTCAAAAATTATGCAGCGCTACTTTTTAGTAACTTAGCGTGCTGATGTACCGTGCGTTCTGACAGGCTTGATTAAACCTTACTATTATTATTTTATCACATGATTAGATTTTTCTCGGTCCCTCATCGTGATTAACACTCAACCCAAACAAAGCCAATGGAAATCTGACGCATTTTGGCTGAATGTGGGTGCCTCTCTCACCTTCCATGGCACTTCAGCAAAGGACTTCTGTGACTCATTGGGACTGACACAATCTGTCAACTTCCCAAACTGGATCTCAGCCAATGGTACTCCATGTCTTCTGGATTTGATTTTGACCAATTTTCCTGAAAATGTTTTTCCAGGAAATTCCTCAAACTCCCCCCTCACCTTTCTCCCTCAACTCTCCCGACTCACCCTTCTCCCTCCATTCACCCCCCTCTCTCACCCTTCTCAAAGTTGCAGCCCCTCACATCCACAAAGCCACCTCCTTCCCCTGCTCTCTCTCCTCCATCTCATCACTCCACCTCCTCAAATCCTCAACTGCTTTCTGCCCCCTCTCTTATTACTCCCCACTGTACCTCAACCCAGCACCACAGAGCCTTTTCTCCTTCTCATCCAGCCCCCTGCCCTCGCTCTTCTGCAATCCCCCACACTCTTTCAACACTCTC
>CM068961.1:50048275-50076543 GCA_035128595.1 Eptatretus atami
CCGCACGTGAAAAGGCTAAATGCCTAAACTCGGTGTGTGTGCATCTAAATCTTGTGTCCGAAAGCCATCGCTTTCTGTACCCACCTTACCCAGTTGCACCCAACTGTCCCTGGACTCTGTGCTCTTTTCTTCTGACAAGGTGGAGAGCTTGCAGTCAAACCTCGACTCAGATTCTGCAACCGGTCCAGACGGCGTCAGCCCACGTGTCCTAAAAACCTGCTCCTCTGCTCTTGCTCACCCTCTCTCTGTTCTATTCACCCTCTCATTTGCTCAAGGGCAACAGCTATCTGCTTGGAAATCAGAAAACATTACCGCCCTGTATAAGGAAGGTGCAAAAATAGATCCCTGCAACTCCAGACCAATCAGCCTTCTCCCAATCATCAGCAAGGTTATGGAATCCATCAACGCTTCAGACATTAAATCCTTCCTCTTCTCCAATGGCTTGATTTCCGATTATCAACTTGGTTTCAAACCAGGTCACTCTACTCTGCATATGCTGCTTCTGCTCTCCCAACAATGGATGGAGGTACTCAATGCCAGACTTGAAATCAAAGCCGTATCCATTGACATATCGCGGGTTTTTGACACGGTCTGGCACCCTGCCCTACTCACCAAACTCTCTTCCTATGGTATCCAAGGCAATCTCCACTCATGACTCACAGACTTACTCTCCTGTCTCAGCCAACGTTTTAGTCTGGATGCCAAACAGCCATTTCAGGGCAAAGCGTGCTTTAGCGTCATTATGAAGTTTTTTGGTTGATTCATCATCTCTGAGCTATCCTGAATTAGAATCAGCCGGGTGCCAGACTCGCACCCTTGAGGAATTTTTTTTAGATGCGAAAAACAAAATGGCCACCACCGACTTTCGATAAATTCTGTTTTGAGCTATATCTTCACTTCTAATGCACTTACACACACCATCTTGTTTACCCCCGTGTACCCCGCCCCATCCCTCTCCCTTCCACAGATATCCTGTTGTCTTTGTTCCGCACTATTTTGTGCTTTCCTCTCCCACCCCTCTTGCCTCCTGCCTTGTTATGTTTCTGTGTATTAGCTCTTACACGAGCTTCGACTTGGTATACAAAATAAAGAAAGAAATAAATCATGCTTATCTAAACAAATGCTATAATAAATAACTATCGTTACACTAAACGGTTTTATTAACTCCTAAAGATCATTCCCACAGCGGTACTGTAGGCAGCAAGTGGGGCTTCTGTCTGTAAAGCTGGCTTTCTCATACACATTTAGGTTATGGATATTAAAGATCCAAAGGCATCTTTCAAAACGAATAGGCCATTGTGTACCTCAACATGGCCAAACACCTGCTGGGTTTTTGTAAATAATTAGCCCTGCCTGCAGTCGGTGAAAATGTTGTGCCTTGACTGTGACACGGGCATAATTAACCAAATGGTTTCTTCTGGTGTCTAAGTTTCCTTGTACATTTTTTTGTGTAATTGGTATCTTTCATGAAATCATGGTAATAATGGTGGAAAAAAAAATCCCATGGTATCTTTCAAATCTGAGTAAGCTTCCTTTGGACTCTGGGAAAACCAAACTACATCAAATAAGTTCTCCAGCTGTGGCAATGTAGCGATTGAGTGTGAATCAAGGAAGTGGAACTGCTAGTACAATGGCTGCAATCATACAGTTCCAATGCTCGAATAATATGTTCTTCCAGGTTTAATGGAGTCCCTCATTTTATGGAAATTGTATAAACCAAGACCGAGATGTTCAAGGCAATCTGAGGTTTGCTCCACATCATTTCATTTGGTTATTTGACCTGAATAAAGAGTTGGCGAAAGACAAATTAAATGCCCAATCACATGGGGAGGCAGTTCGAACTGAAGCTATGACCATAAAATATATCTCCTGCCTGTATGTTGTCTCATTCCTCCTTGTCACGCATCAATTTTTATTCCTATATTTTTCAGTGTGGACAGTTGAGACGAATAATTTCTATGTTTAAATCTCTATCAAAACGATAACATTTGTGACAATTTTATCAGAACGTACAAGAGGCCATTTGGCCCAACATTCTCGTGCCATATTATGTCTACCCTGGCACAGCACTCCCACTGATGGCGGCCAGTGTTTAAAATGTTCTTGTTTTGTTTACAGGAATAAAGGCTCATGGAGGAGCAAGTTCACTTGCTGACAGATGATCAATGAGGAACATAGGGAACGGAGACTTCACACACGAGTGGATGAGCGGCACAAAGGAAAGGAGTGTCTGGAATCATCGGGAGTACAAGAGAAAAAGCATGAGGTGATGAAGAGCAGCAATCTTGAAGGACTAGAGGGAGGGCACGAGGCATCAGACACAAGGAGTCGGTTCCACAGACGAGATAATAGAGGGATGATGCCAAAGGAATGGAGGTGAGCGTTCAGCTTAGAATTATGGAAGGTATAACCAGGTGTGCAATTCTGGATGATCATGTGCGATCTGGGTGGGATGTTAATTATACAGTTAACTCTAAGCAAGGAATTTTACCAGGGTAGCAGCACGTAGGAAAGTTTCTGTAAGACCTTCAACATTGACAACTTAAATGCAGATGTGATGGCCAGTGAGGTCTTCGTCCAGAGGAGAGTGCTTTGAGGTGCAGCTCCCTTGTCAGACACCACCTGGACGGCAGTTATTCTTCTTCTTTAATATGCAACACAAGACTGCGGGGTAGCAGCATTAGTTGAGGGCATGGCTGTGCCACTGATGCAATGCCCACTGCAGGTTAGAGCAGCAATTTGTAACTTGGTCATGGTGATAGTGATAGCACACCTACTCTTTGCGAAGGACACCGTGCGATCTTTAACGTCCACCAACTAATGCCAGCAGACGAGACGCCCAGTTTAAAGTCCATCTGAGGGAAGGTACACACACATTGATGAACCACCCTGCCTGTGAGGCACCGTGATGACAGTTTGTAGCTGAGTCGGGATTCAAACCGAGGCGAGACAGCTTATGGACGAGTGTGAAAACCTCAAAGCAATCCTGCGAGCTCAGTCAGTTCTTAGTTAAGTCCATAACAATCGATGATTGAACTCTGATTAATAGACAACTGACAGTGAGCACTCTACCAAATGACCTATCCTTCTGTCTTATTTATGTGCCACTTCCCCTTGAACCCTCTCTTACGGTTTCTCGACACAGTTTATTGTTCAACATCATTATGATTCACAATTATTTCACCTGCCAGGTATTTCGTTATTTTTTGCTTTTATGGAAAACAACTTTTTTTTCTGTGGCACATTCAAAATGAGTCCTGAAGGAACGTCTGAATTGTAAACAAGTAATATACAATGTTTATGAATAATACATCATTTCAAAATGCTGTATTATGTTATCGCAGCAGTGCAGGGTTCGTTGGTCTCATGGAGGTTATTTTATTTCGTGTATTCTATACAGTTATAGTATGCCTATACATACATATATATATACTAATATATATATACATATATAATACATATATAATATAATATATATAACATTTTTTTAATGACAAGGAATCGCTGGAAGCCAATGATGAGTGACATTGCCACATTCTGAAAAAAAAAGATGTGCCAATGCCCACACATGTGACCAGAAGTGGTTCGCTATAAATGGTTGCATGTGGTCAGCTGTGCCTCTTGGCTTGAGAAGGTTTGCGGATCGCAAGCGAACATTGCTGAGGAGTTTGTTAAGACTCTCTTTCCTGTTTGTTAAAAAATTGGGGAGTGGTAGTTTACTCGGACTGTGTGTGATCGATTGGTTGGCTGTGCTTGGAGCTGAACGATAATATATATTATATATATATATATATTATATATATATATATGTTATATATGTATATATGTATATGTTATATATATGCATATTATTGTATATGTATATATATGTAATATATTGTTACGAATTTCTGGCCCCGCCGGCGTGCGGACAGCCGCTTAGCATGGGGCCGTTTCGCCACGGAACGGCACAATTCAAGTCGGACTTTCGCGGAACAACGCCGAAAACCAGTCACGGGTGTGCTCCAAGCGCACACCCACGGCCTAGTCAATATTCTACCCGCGCGCGTACAGGTCAATCGCCGAATTGTCGATATACCTAATTATTCGTGCGGGCAGCCTACCGAGAGACCGTACCTCAGCGAGGTCTGCTTGGACACGAAACCGCTTAGGCGGTTCGTTCCGTTCTGGGATACCGGAGCGGGTATTATCGCGAGCCTCGCTGGACCCGATTCTTTTATCGGCGTCAAAAAGCCCGCTATTATCGAAAGCAAGACAGATGTCAATTGGGGAAAGAGGACAACGAACGGGTTAACATTTAAACATGCAATTTATTCACACACGTATGCAGTCAGGTATGCAAAACACAACATGCACGTATACAGAAAGCAATGGAAAGGTGAAACACGCATGCAGTTAGCAACATACAAAGCAATGAATGCGGGAGCGGGACAAACACAGAAGGCAAAGCATACAACCGTCTATTATTAATATGTATAAGCATTCTATGGTTCTACTTGACGGGACACGGCGCCACACTTCACACAAAGAAAAAGCAAGGAAAGAGACCCCTCAAAGACAGGGGTCAGACTGGCCCGGAGGCTTTATGTCAAAGAGACTTGGTTGACGAAGGAACTCCAAGAGGCCGCCGCAGGTTACTTCACCTAGTGGTGACTTCCTTGGGCGACTCTCGATGGTCCTTCTCCAGCGACCCACCGACTGCGGAGACTCTGGACTCCAGGCTCCAGCGCGGCTACCACAACTCCGCACTCCGACACAAGCCCAGATCTCCACCGACTGACTGACTCCGAACCCAACTCGACAACCACCCGCTTCTCTTCGCTTCTCGACTCGGTTCTCTCCACACAGCTCTCCACGCTGCGTCCAGCGCGCCTTTTTTATTTCCAATGCTCCCGCCCCTCCCCTCGGGCGCGCGGGTGAAGAAGAATTTGTTGCCTGGCCCCAAGGGGGTGGGGTGCCGGGCCATTTTTTCGCCCAAAAACAGGCCCCCAACTCTACATCACCTTTGACCCGGTTCGATCTGCCCTTCCCCCGTCCCGAAGCGCGGAAAGCAGGAGGGAAATCCATGCATGTTATTGGAGCTTCTTGTTTCTCCATGGCGTAGATGTTATTCGCTGCGGCGAGGTTTGTGGTGTGGTGTTTGTAGGGTGGCTGGCGGTGGTTGGCGTGGTGGTTGAGAAGGTGGTTAGGTGATTGGCGGGGAGAAGGGTGGTGAGGCGATGTTGGCGGTTGTGGGTAAGTGGTGAGGATGGCGTGGTTTGTTGTGAAGCGGTCGGTTATGGAATGCCTGTGCATTCAGGTGGTTGGTGAGTCGGTCCAAAATAACGATAGCAAAAGAATAACGGCTAACTCAAAGATCACAGCCCTGTCCACACGGATAATTCCCATTAAACAATGGTGGGAAATCTAACTGAACACGGACTTATCGCATAACTGACCTAAGACCTATATGGTGCTCTGCGAATTTCCACAGCCGTAACAATATATATATACTATAATACTATATATATTATATATATATATATATATATATATATATATTGTGTAGCGTGGTTTGGCGTAGTGGTTAGGGTAGCAGCTTGGGATCCAAAAGGTCCTGAGTTCAACCCCCTTTGGCTGCTTGATTAATACAACCAGGAGGTTGTTCAGCCTGTCATCTTTCCGAGTTCGGCGAAGTGAGTACAGTGTACTGCGGCCCGGTGTATGCCCCGGTTAAAATAGGTGTACCTACTCCCTGGTCGTAAGAGGTGACCAGGGTTGCGTCAGGAAGGGCATCCGGCGTAAAACCTGTGCCAAATCACTATGCGGATCATACGGATGATCGCTGTGGCACCCCTAAAAAGGAAACAGCCGAAAGAAGAAGATATATACGTTATATATATATATGTTATATGCATATATGTATATATATATATATATATATATATATATTATATATAATATATATACAACCACACATAATATGTATATAATATAAAAATACACACACACACACCACACAATATATTGTTTGGCTGTGGGAATCCGCATTACACCATTCAGGTCCGTAGGTGAGATATATTCTGAAGTACATGTGTAGTTAGCCCAAACCCATTGTTTAAGAGGATTAATGTGATTCATTCGGGCTGCGATACTTTGAGTTAGGCGTTTTTCTGTTCTTGCTTTATTTTCGAACCAACCACATAAACGCACAAACGCAACAACAACAACGCCAACCAAGCCACCACTTCCAACAAAGCCAGCACGGCCACCTCACAACCACACACCATCTTCGCCACTACTCCACACACGACGCATCCTCCGCGGTCACGTACGACGTTTCCGCG
Source organism: Eptatretus atami (assembly GCA_035128595.1). Classification (NCBI taxonomy): domain Eukaryota; kingdom Metazoa; phylum Chordata; class Myxini; order Myxiniformes; family Myxinidae; genus Eptatretus; species Eptatretus atami. The sequence continues at coordinate 50,054,602 of CM068961.1, forward strand.
TTGGAAACCGTCGAACGCGAGGGGGAAGGGAGAAGTCCCCACAGCGAGGGCGCGCGATTTTCCGCTAATTTCCTTCCTTGGCCGGCGCCAGAACGGCTTCGCTCGCCCCCACAAGACGCAGGTGGGAGGGAACGAGAGGGAACGCCCCTTCTCTCGAAAGCGCCTCGAAGGAAGGTGAGCGAGAAACGGGCGGGGGGCGCCCGGCGTATAAGAGCGGAGGCGGATGAGGGTTCGGGAGGTTCGTTGATTTCTCTTGTTCGGCGCTGGCTCGCTTCTCTGGTGTTTTCGGCGCGGCTCTGCTCTCTGTGGCGTCTCGCTTTCTCACTGGTTGGATCTGTCGCCAAGACTCAAACACCTCAGGGAAGTCGGACTCATTTTCTTTTGGGGTTTTGTGTGAACGTGTGTGTGTGGCGCCGTGTCGGATAAGTAGTCAATTGTGTAATGGTCGTGTGTCGCGTAATCGGTTGTAGCTCTGCGTCATCGTTGCGTTGTCGTTTTTTCTTTTATGTGATATATGTGCATTATTCAATTATAATTGTTGCTGGTGAATACTACCTGCTTTATGTGTTGCTATTTGTGTCGTCTGTGAATATAAACGTGCTTCTGTTGATTTTTCCCCTTTTCGTGCGTCCTTCCTTCGTTGGGTCTCCATCTTGTTTCATGTAAAGGGTTCGTCGTGGGCTAATCCGCCGATAATTAATCTGAACGGTCAAGGCCGACGATACACCGCTCGTTATCCGTTAGCATGGAACGGGTCGCTTAAGCGGCCCGTGTCCGAAGTCGGCCTGTGGCGAGGTACAACCCTCGGTAGGTTTACCGTGCGGGTATTTAGGTATATCGACTTTCGGCGATTCACCTATTCCGCGCGGGTAGAATGCGGACGGGTGTGGTGAGGCGAAAGGTCCACCCGTGACTGGATCCCCGGCGTTGCCGGGAGGGTCACGACTGAATTGTCCGTCCGGTGGGCGAGGCGGTCGCGATTCGAGTCACGTGGCCGTCGCACGCGACGGGGCGAATTCGCAACACTGGTGTCAGAGAGCGGGAAAACAAACCCTCGTGCCAAGCTAAATTTCATAGGGAATCGGTCCAGGGGTGAGAGGAGCGACCGATTCCTCCAAATTACGAGCGAGTTAAATTAACCCCTTACGTGGAATAAGATGCGTCTCAAGGCGAGCGGCCGGGGTAATAGGAATGGATGTAGAGTGTTTAGAATCCATGGCCAGGATGTCAGACCCGAGCAGGCATTGGTGAGCAGGAACAGTTCCCCCAACTGAACAGGGCCGAAATGGGTGCGGCGGGCCGCGGTGTATGACACCTCCCTCCCTCTCCGACAACACCCGATCCTCGCCGAATGGCTCAGCTGAGTGCGCCGTCATGGCCCAGCTATTCGCCATGCTGGAACAAATGAAAAACGAAATGAACGGAAATGGATGGAATGAACAAAAAAATGGATTGGAAACGCACTCAGAATGGAAACAAACACAAACGAAATGAAAACGAAATAAAAGGAGTGAACAAGCAGATGGAAACAAACCAAAAATGAAACCGAATATGGAAACAAAATGCGCAGGAATGAAGGAAGAAATAAAAGAATGCGGGGTGAAACGCAGCAAATGGGCGGAGCCTGCAGGGGGCATGAAGGGCAACAGCGGAGTGCGTAATGGCGACGCACGTGTGGGAGCGAACGAAGCTGGGAGGGGTTGCAACGGTTGTCAGGCCGCGCGTGAAGGCGGGTGAGGAAAAAATAATTCGGGAGACTGTTGGGCGAGAAGCGTGGAGGTGACGGAAAAAGTGACGGTAACCGAGAGGGAAAAATTAATTGGGGTGACGGAGACGTGCACGAAGATATAAAATAGTGGAGTGTGAGAAGACTGCAAGACATGACGAAGAGAGTTGATAAGCTGGGACTGGAGGTAAAACGGAGACGGAGAAATGGGAAGAAGGATAGACAAACAAGGGCAAGATGGAAGAACATGTTAGAAGCCAAGCAAAGGGGAGGGTGCGGAGATGAAGAAAAGAATTAGAAAAGAAAATGAGTTACAGGAACACCAAAACAAAGAGACAGAACTACAAAACGAACTGAGAGTGTTAAAAGAGAACAAGAAAGAGTACTGGAAGAACAAGGAATGAGACAGGAGAAAGAATCTGTCAGTTGAAGAAATATACAAGATTACAGAATGAGGAACAAGAAGAGAGTGGAATAAAAAACTGAAAGAGTATGATTTGAAATTGAACGACCAAAACGAAAAAATAGGTTGGATAACGAGAAGTTGAAGGAGCAAGGAATGAAGCAGGAAGGAGAATGAGGAGATTGAAGGACACAACGAGATTGGAGAGGGAAGAACGAGAGGAACAATGGGAAAGAAACAAAAGAAATGAAGCCGAGGTTGACCAATTGAAAGAAAAGGCAAGGCTGGAGTGTGAGGAGATAGACAAAGAACAGCGAATGAAACACAAAGGGAATTAACACATGAAGAAACCATGAAACTGCAGAAGGAAGGGCAGGAGAAGGAACAAGGAAGAGTAATGAAGACGAGCATGAAACACAAAAAGGAGATTAACCAAATGAAGCAAACCATGAAACTGGAGAGGAAGGACAGGAGAGGAACAAGGAAGGGTAATGAGAGAACAGCGAATGAAGCCAGGAAGGAAATGAGCCAATTGAAAGAAACGATGAGGTTGGAAAATGAGGAGCATTGAGGGAGTGGGAGAGAAAACAAAAACGATACGAGGTTGAAATTAATGACCTCAAGGAGAGAGTAAAATTGAAATCCAGAGAGATGGAAAACTCCAGAAAGAAACAGAAATAGGGAACAAGGAGAGAAATGTATAGAGACGTGGAGACAGAAAAAATAGAGGAGAGACTGCATGATAAGGACGGGGTTAAAGGAACAGACACACACACACAAGAGTTAGCGAGGCTTATGGGGTGAGCTGTGGAGCTGTGTTGTGACCGGTGCGAGCAGCGGGATGGCTGCCTCCAGGACGAGGGAGGGAGTTTGCCCCCTTGAAGCGAATCACGACCAGGTGGGTCGGTCTGCTCGCGGAGTTGAAGGGACGAGTGCTGTGATAGGTGCACGTGCAGCTTGGGGGTATAGGAGGCCGGGAACCTTGTGGGGACACGAATCCCAGTGTGGTTGTGCAGGGTGTGTGTTTGCGAGTGTGCGGACATGCGTGTTTGCGGCGTCAAGTGTGAGTGCGTCCCCGTGTGTGGAAGCGACCTCCGTTGTGAGTAGTATGGTGTGTGCAAGGGAGGTGGCATGCATGAGTGAGCCGGCCGAGTGTGAGGGAGACAGTGTGTGTAAGGTCGCTGTATGTGAGGGAGATGAGGTCGGCATGCGGGAGCACGCACCCGCGTCTCCTGGGTGAGTGTGTTTGAGTGAGTCTGTGCGTCGTAACACGCAGGTGTGCGTGGTAGAACGGGACGACGGCGACAGAGAGACAACAGGCCGGTAGCGCTGTAGCTGTTTGGGGACGCGCCGGGTTCACCAGCAGCGAGCGCGAGGTCCGTGCTGTGCAACGCACGAGCCCCGTGCTCGCTTGCGGGAGTGAAGCCCGGTCCGGAAACGCCAGCGGTGGATTGCCGATCCCACGGCACGGACAAAGTTTAGGCAGGACACGAATTTGGACCGGATGGGTTCTCCACGCGAGCTTGTGTTAAGCTCCAACGGGCAGAGCACATGTGTTCGCGTGGGGAGCCCCTCGGAGTGCGAGGTTTGCTTTTGGGGGTGCGCAGGGTGACGTCATGGTGCACGTGGGTTGGAATCCGGCAGGAGGGTATCCTGCCGGATGGTACGTCCAAGGAGGGACGAGGTACACGCGCAGCTGCATGACGTCACGGGCAAGTGCAAAGTGCGCGAGCTGTGAGTTGCCGCGCTGGTGCTGCGCGTATTGGAAAAAAAATTAACAAAGCAAGCCTCGCTTTCGGGTGAACAGGATTCCCGGGTAAGGAGTGGAAAGACCCCTTGCTTGGGCACAGGATGAACTAGTTAGGGGGATGGGTTAGCATTAGCTAGACCGGCTCATGGGGCAGGGAAGTCCTCATGGCCCGTGGAATGGATTAGTTAGAGGGATTTAGTCAGATTTAGGAAGGGAGATGGAAGAGATTTGAGGACAGTGACAGACTGTGGATGTGTAGTGGGAGTAGCTTAGCTACGTAGTGTTAAATGGAACGTGCTGTAGTGTAAGGGATGATGTGGGAGCACGAGTTGTAGGGGAGGTAGTTAGAAGGATGGCAGGATTCAGCGGTGAGTTGGAAGTTGTGAGTTGAGTAATGATAGTGAGTGAGGCCAGCGGGTCTGTGTGAGTGGAGCGAATGTGGAATGCATGGTGCGATGAGTGATTGGGGGGAGAGTGACTCCCGCCAAGGGACCCGGGGTCAGTGTAGAGTGAGTTAGTGGTTAGTTAAATTGACAAAATGGAGGTCGTTTTGTTGTTGGGAGTGTAGGCTCGATACAATTTGGAGGGGTGCAGGAGCCTGTTGACGGCTGGGAGCGTGGCTGCGAAAGGTGAGTATCGTGAGTGGGTACCCGGCACCAGGCTAGTCGGCGTGGTAGGCCAAGGGCCCATGGGGGGCGGTTAGCGTAGTGGGCACGGGTGCGCCCGCTTGTTGCGGGGGCCGAGCGCGTTAGCCGCGTGGGCAGTGTGTGGGCACGGTGACCCTCGGAAAGGGGCCGGGAGCCAGCCTGCCACGTGCATTTCAGGGGAGTTGCCATGGGGGCACTCCCGGTGTTTAGGGGCTGGTAGCTCGGAGGCAGTGTAGTGCCCGGGGTGCCATGTAGGGATTCGGCAGAGGGTCGTGCCTGCCAGGGGGAGCCGCGTCCCAGCGAAGCCGTGTGAGGCACGGGAGGAAAATTGGGGCGAGGCCGAAATGTGAGGACACCAACACAGGCGACGGAATCTGGGTTTTAGAACCATAGTTTAAGCGAGAGGCGCTTGTTGAAAGCCCCGGGTAGTTTAAAGGTTAATGGATAGGGTAGATTAGGAAGTGTACCTCCGCACACATCCACCTTCGCTCTGTTGTGGGCCGCTGGACCACTTTGGGTTAGAGATCGCTGAACTCTGGGAGGCCATCTTGAGGCTTGGTTGGGCCTCGTGACACAGGAGGCTAGCTTCTTCATTCCCCTCCGGAAGGAACGTGGGTTGGAGTAGGCTAGGGAGATAGGTTAGCCGAACAGGACGATAAAAGGGGTTAGGGAGACGAATTGATAGAGGGGATGAAAATAAAAACAAACAAAAAATAAGTTGGGCTAAATTGGTTTTTACAAATTAAGGGGGTGGGTATGGACAGTGAAGCAAAGGCGATAGGTGGGAGGGAGACAGGGTAGGTCCGAGCCGCCTTCTGCGAGTGGGCCAGCACCGCATGACTCCCTCAAAACTGTACTGCAAGTTGTGCCCTGGCCGGATCGTCTGCTGTGTTTTTCTGCAAGGCCTGTGCTCGGCAACTTCAACTCGTGCTGTTTGCTACAGGGCTTGTCATGCATGCTTGCCTGCCTGCTTTTGCCTTGCCATGCCACTGCCACATCGCATTTTGCCCGTTCAGTTTGCTTGCCCCCCTGTTCATTGCCATTGTGCGCAGGATCGTCGTGCAACAGTTTGCAAGCTGCAGGAACTGTCCTGTTGGCAGCTGCAACCGGCCTGCAGTGGCGGCCCGTGCCCGGTTCTCTTTTGACTCTCTTCTTTCCTGCAGAGTCCATTGATCCTGGGCCATGGTTAGTGTAAAATTATAAGGTAAGTGTGTATTGTGTATGTAAATATGAGTGGCGCCCCGGCATGTATGTTTTAGCGCCGGCAATTTTATTTAAGTCTCCGTGTGAGTGGTTTGTTTAGTTAGTTACTCAGCCCTCAGGTTATTTATTTTGGGGACACGAATATGAATGTCGCACTCAGGGATCCGAGGGTAACGTACTAGGGGACTACACATGATGGCACACGGATATTGACGACTCGGGACGAGTCTGTAAAAGGGGAGGGGGTAGTGTTACGGCTGTGGAATCCGCATTACACCATTCAGGTCCGTAGGTGGAGTATATTTCTGAAGTACATGTGTAGTTAGCCCAAACCATGTTTAGAGGGAATTAATGTGATTCATTCGGGCTGCGATACGCTTTGAGTTAGTCGTTTTTCTGTTCTTGCTTTATTTTCGAACCAACCACATTCAACGCCAACACCACAACAACAACGCAACAAGCCACCACTCCAACAATGCCGCACCGCCACCTCAAACCACCACCAATCTTCGCCACTACTCCACACCAACGAACGCCATCCTCGCGGTCCAGTACGACGGTTCTCACGTTGGAACCGTCGAACGCGAGGGGGAAGGGAGAATCCACAGCGAGGGCGCGCGGTTTTCCCGCTAATTTCCTTCTTGGCCCGGCGCCAGAACGGCTTCGCTCGCCCCAAAGACCAGGTGGGAGGGACGAGAGGGAAGCCCTTCTCGAAGCGCCTCGAAGGAATGGTGGAGCAGAGAAGGGGCGGGGCGCCGGCGTATAAGAAGCGGAGGCGAGTGAGGTTGGGGGGTTCGTTGATTCTCTTGGTTCGGCCTGGTCTCTCTTGTCGGCTGCTCGGTCGCTGTCTCTTGGTTCGGCGTCTCGTGCTTTCTCACTGGTTCGGGACGGTCGCCAAGATCAACACCTCAGGAAGTCGCGACTTCCATTTTCTTTTGAGGTTTTGTGTGAATGTGTGTGTGGTCGCCGTGTTGATAAGTGTCAATTGTGTAAGTGGTCCGTGTGTCGCGTGATGGTTGTAGCTCTGCGTATCGTTGCGTTTGTCGTTCTTTTCTTTTATTGATATATGTGCATTTATCAATTATAATTGTTGCTGTGAATACTACTGTTTATGTGTGCTATTTGTGTCTGTCTGTGGAATTACGTGCTTCTGTTGAATCTTCCCGTTTCGCTGCGTCCTTCCTTCGTTGGGTCTCTCTGTGTTTCATGTAAGGGTCGTGTGGGTATCGCGATAATTAATCTGAACCGTAAGGCGAATAACACGCTCGGTTATCCCGTTAGCATGGAACGGGTCGTTAAGCGGCCCTGTCCGAAGTCGGCCTGTGGCGAGGTAAACCCCTCGGTAGGTTACCCGTGCGGGTATTTAGGTATATCGACTTTCGGCGATTCACCTATTCCGCGCGGGTAGAATGCGGACTGGGTGTGGTGAGGCCGAAAGGTCCACCCGTGACTGGATCCCGGCGTTAGCCGGGGGGTCACGACTGAATTGTCGTCGTGGTGAGGCGGTCCGATTCGAGTCACGTGGCCGATCGACGCCGACGGGCGCGAATTCGCAACAATATATATACACACAGCACAACATATATGTATTATATAATAACCACACACACACATATATTATATATATATAATATTATATATATACACACACAACACATATATACTAGTATATATAAAATACACACAATATTATATATAATAATATATATAATATATAATATATATATATATATATATATATATACAGTATATTTATACATATATACAGGGGAGTCAGAAGAAGCGCCTGATTTCTGTCAGTTGATTGTTTGTTTTGCCATTTGTGTTACAGTGGACAAGAAGGTAGAAATAAATGAATGACATGTTTATCTAACTTTATTCAAGAAAAAATTATTACGGAACTATACCAAGCTGTTTTACTTGCAATTTTCAAAGGCCTCCTCTCGTGATCGATGCACAATTGCAGCCGAGCAGGCACAGAGCGGCACACACGTCTGCAGAGTTCGATATAATTTCTCAAACTTTGCAGTGATTTGAGCCTTCAATTCCTGAATGGTAGAGGTTTTCAGATACAAGGTCTTTCATGAGCCTCCAAAGAAAGAAATCTGGAGGTGTAAGGTCTGGGGAGCGTGCTGGCCACTCGATCGGACCGCGGCGGCCGATCCATTTCTGGGAAAGTTTTCATAAGCCACTGACGAATAATGTCCATAATGAGGTGGAGCTCCATCATGCTGGAAATAACAGTCTTATCTTGTACCTTTGGCAAAAGAGGTTTGCACCATATCCAGGTAAATTCCTGCAGTGACAGATCCTCAAAGAAAAAGGGTCCAATTACCCTAATGGAGATATGGCTGCCCAAACTGTACTCTGGGTTATTCGCAGCCCAGTAGACACAATTGTGTCTGTTAATTGTGCCATTAAGCTTAAAAATGCCTCATCTGACCACCAGATGTTGTCTAGCATTGTGTCCTCTTCGTGAAGTTTAGCTAAGAATCTTCACAAAATTGAAGACGCGGTCGTCATCTCCATCATGAAGGGCATGCAGTAAACGTGGAATAAGGTTTCCATTTTTCTGTGAAGGATACGGATAACACTTGATTGGCTTACTTCCATCCTGCAGATAAACGGCGAGTTGATTTTGCGGACTTTGTTCCAGTCTTCTGATGGATTCTTCAGCTTTGCTACTTCGTTGCCGTTTTCGGGCGACGGACTTCTTGCAGTGGCTACTGACCCTGTTGCTTCAAATTTCTCGACAATCATCGTATGTTTCTTCCCTGAGGTGGGTTAATATCGAATTCCTGTGCCAAACGGCGTGCGCCATCGGTGTTGTTCATTAATTTGTAAATAGTTCACGGCCGCAATGCGTTGATTTCATTGAAAGGTAATTATGGTTCAATTGGTGCAAATTCAGTAACTTTCAAACTCGCAGCAATAACCTGCAAAACAAAATAAAAAATAATAATACGAAAATTATATCTGAAGACAATTATTACAACATGACTTCCCAGAAAGAATCTGACAGCTGAAAAAGAAATCGGGCACGACTACTTTGACTTACCCTGTATAATATATATATATATATATATATATTTATATATATATATATATATAATATATATATATTATATATACAGTAATCCCCGTTTCTCGGGGGTTCATTCCAACCCCCCCCCCCCGCGAGAAGTGAAAATCGCGATGATGACGCACCCAAAATGCTATTTTTTTTATAAACGCGGTGTATAAACACGTATGGGTTGATTTATATCGAGTGCATAAATCGCTGGGCGGTGTAAACACGATTGGGTTGATTATATCGAGTGATTATAAATGTGCGTGGTGTTAAACACATTGGGTTTGATTTATATCGAGTGAATATTAACGCTGGCGGTGTGTAAACACGATTGGGTTTTATTTATATCGAGTGATTATTAAAGCTGGGTGGTGTATAAACAGATTCGTTTTGATTTATATGAGTGATTATAATTAAACGCTGGCGTGGTGTAACACGATTGGGTGCTGGAGTGCGGAGATCGACTCGTCTGGTCGGTTTGGCAGTGATTGGTTTTTGAGGTGCCGGAGATCGACTTGTCTGGTCTGGTCGGTTTGGCTGTGATTGGTTTGAGGTGCGGAGATCGACTTGTCTGGTTGGTCGGTTTGGCAGTGATTGGGTTGAGGTGCCGGAGATCGACTTGTCTGGTCTGGTCGGTTTGGCTGTGCTCGTCCAGGCGGCAAACCTTTTTCCTTCCCGAAGCATATATCGAGCACCTTAATCTCCTGGAGCGTCCAGGACCTTCCTCTGGCGCTTCGGTTCCTTGCCAGAAGCCTTAGAAGGTGCAGGGCGTTTGGTGGTATCGTGGGGCTTGGAGAAAAAAGTAGAAATATTCGAAGTTCACAAGCGAACTTTGTCTCGTGCGTTCTGTGACTGGTCGAGCACCACGCGTTATAATTTATTGCTTAAATATTTATATTTTATATATTATACGATCCGTTGTACGGGGGAATCCGCAGAAAAAATTAGTTACGTTCCAAGGGAAAACCGCGATGAACGGGGGCGGATAGGTGAACCGCGATGAAGCGGGGGTTGACTGTATATATATCCTTTTGACCACAATTTTATTATTTTGTCCTTTAAAAAATTGTAGTAGTCGTTAAAATTTATATTATAATTATTACATGACAATGCAATCTCAACAAGTGTGAGTGTACATTTACTCATCAATTACGATTTCTATTTCAGTATTTAGAATAATATTCAAGATATTTACACAAACCGAAATTAAAATGTTAAAATACTGTGTGAATTACATAGCTCGGATTTGTGTGTGATAAAGATATAAATACATAGAGTTTTGTGTGTGTGTGTGTGTGTGTGTGTGTGTGTGTGTTGTGTGTGTGTGTGTGGTGTGTGTGTGGTGTGTGTGAATTATAATAATTACAAATCAAAATCAAATAATAAATTTCACACCAATTATTTGATAAACGAGATGCTTTTCCATTCCACATTGTAACAAACACCTTTCTTAGACAGCAGATCTAAAAAGCTATTCTATGGTACAGTTTCAGGTGAAACTAGATAGCTGTGATCACAAAGCGATCGCCAAGGGTAAGCCTCGCCCGATCGGGGCAGACTTACCCTTGGCGATCGCCTGTGACTTACCCTTGGCCCGTAAACCAATGATGGGGACAGTTTTTTCAGACCACCGTATAACCTTGACCTTCAACATTTATGGATAGAGTGTACATTTAGAAAATGTGTGACCATCTACAATCTCTCCATAAAACTCAATATCATGAAAATCAGAAGAAAACTATTCAAGTTATGATCAAAAAGGTGTTTTTGTTAATTAAGTCACAATCCGAAAAAAACTAGATCAAAGATACGAACCAAATATCAGGTCCACTATTATGATGCAAGAACATTTTGGAAGGCCAAGCGGTGTTTGAGATTAATTACACAATGGCAAAATTGAGCGATGACAAAAAACTTTTTTTTTTCAAACCGACTTTTGACCTTGACCTTTAAGGTAACATGGGCATGATTTAATATACTATCATATAATGAAATGTGTGATGGGAGTTGTAATTATGTGATAATGGATTAAATCCTCTAATGAGTAAAGTTTGATTAGTTATGTTACATTTTTATTTATTACTTCATAGTTTCCTTATTACTGATGCAGCGCCCCTTGTTTCCACTTAGTTGGTACTCATTTTGTCAACCTCAGAAGGATGACAGGCTGAGTCAACCCCACCTGGTGTTAATTCAACAGCCGACGGGGCCGAGTGGATAGGTGACAAGAACAAGTGGATTCGATTTTGGTGAAGGTCCGGATTCAGATCCGACCCATCAGTAGGATAGAAAATGTAAACTGTTCAGCCTGGTGGAGGTATGTGCTCTCCCAAGTGCTGTTTTAGTTTTAGGTAAGAGAACGATGTTTTGAGGTTCACAATTTAAATAAAGCTGAATATAGGATGTTGTGAAATTAACATTTATAGCAATCCTTTCAATTATATAATATTTTAGGAAGAGCTGATACTGTAAAATTAATAAATAAAATTGTCATGTGTGTTTTCGTTTTTTCATAATTGCGCTCTACCAAGATTACCTGGATTACAAAACATCTACCTGCTCAGGTAAATATGAGTAATCTTCCCTTCTGCTGAGGTCATGACCCAGGATACTTCAACAAAGAGCAAAGGACTATAGTGATTGCCTTTTTATCCCCTCGGAGGTCCCAAACTTAAAGGGCATGACCTTAACAAAATCGACAGCTCAAAGGGGCATCCGGATGGCCAAATGCAGCGAGGACTGCACACTGGAGTGATCAAACACCAGTGTTCGGCTAGCGAGTTCCACAATGCCTTCTCAAACACAAGCTTCTTGGCAATTTATCAAAGGATACAGATTCGTTCATCCAGCAAGCCTCCCAATCGGTAACCCAAGCTCCTCTGTTTTGGAGATAATCGGTAACCTCCGATATCTTTGAGCTTTCAGTGCAGGCCCTGTGCGGATTAGGAGTTTGATGTTTGAGCAGGTCGATAATGCTTAATGGATTATAATGCCATGGGTTTTGTGCAGTGAATGCATCAAATGATATTTGGATGATAACGAAAAAATTCGGAAAAAGAAGTGGAAGGAAAGCATTAGTTACATTTTTATGTTCATTGCACTCCTCTGTAATTTCAGTATCTGCCAGAATACCCAGAGAGCCAGATGGTAAATGTATGTGATCGGATGTCTAACATGTAATTAAGTTGATCCTGACCTTGCTGCAAACCCACTAGATCTTAGAATCCAAAATCATCAAAAACAATTTTGGTGATTTTTATTGAAACACTTTAGGGAACTTATTCAACCTTGAGTGAACCTGCAGTATTTTCTCCACTCCCCCCACCCCCTCCTTTTTTTTCTTTGTAGACGTCTGTTTGGGATCTACCACGACCAGCTGCCATTCATAGCCATGTGACTTTCAGTTGTGTCACAGCTGCTCTCCTTCAAAACAATGCATTAGTTTCTTTGACTCTGCAGGATGTAATCAAGGTTTTGCTTCGTCTTCGATACTGCAATGGCGCTGTACACCTCTCCGTTCCCACACCCAGCACTGCGAGCAGCACATGCCACTGCCTGGCTCCTGTTATTCCCCTGCTACTGGTTTTCAGATCGACTGCTGGCAACATTGCTTCCGACCCCTCGATCTGAACAAAGGCAGAGACGCCGGGCCTCACGCTACCACCATCGTCGTGACTATGACACCGATGATCCTTTCTCTGAAGATGATGGTCGGAGTAGTGGACCAGGCTGGTGTTTTCAAGCTATTTCAGTACTTTTGGCTTTCCCTGTTTACTTAGCCTGTACTGCTGCTTCATTTCCATTCGCAGCTCTTGGTTTTCTACTGTGGGCACCACTACAGTTAGCACGAAGGCCCTATTCTTATGCTAGGCGGGTCACAGCGAAAGCTGGGCAAGCCGATTACTGCCCCACTGGACCTACCGATTGTCACCCCCTGGGCACCGGCCGTAGTTTTGCTTTTGCCACAGCACACCTTTCACTACTTCCTGACAGCCTTTCTCGCCTTGTCAACCTGGATGACACTCAGCAACGGGCACGAGAAGCCGGGCGACGTATTCGCTGTGGCTCAACACGTCCACAAATAAAGATCTATATTGACTCCCCCACAAACACCTCTGTGTCAGCTTCCAGCTGGGCAAGTCTGGCAGTGCAAAACTCACCTGGCACAGGTCGAAGTTCAAATGCGTCCCCAGCAACTGGTTATAAACGAGTCGTCTATGTTCGGGGAGCTAGTGGAGAAAATGTGAACAAAGATTATGGGGAGAATGTTTTTGGTTCTGAGGATAACTTTAAAACTGGAGAACATAGTGGGGGTGACACAGCCTCTGCCAATGGACCTCTGATACATCATGGTGTTTCGTTTGTTCCTGAAAGTGATTCATGCTCTTGTGAATCTCTCACGCAGCCTTGCCGTTCAGCCGGACAGCCAGTCTCACCTCCAGAGCCTCAAGTTGGTGGCAGTGGGAACTGGGCACGTTTTGTCTACAAGCCATCTGTAATGAAGAAAAGTTCAGTTCGCAAGAAGAGGCATGCCGATGAACCTTTTGACCATGAAATCTCAGCTTTTTTCCCTGCCAACCTCGACTTTGTGTGTCTCCAAGGGATCTTTGACCGACGTGCAGCAGAGAAGCTCAGGCAGCAGCTGTGGCCATGCTTCCCACATATCCTCTATGATGTCGGTGCTTGTGGGTTCCAACCCTGTGGATTTAAGTGCTTTGGTAGTGGACTGCTTCTTGCCAGCCGTTTTCCTCTGCTAGATGCTGAGTTTCGCTGTTTCCCACATGCACGTCGTGTAGATGCACTCGCATCTAAGGGGGCCCTCCTTGCCAAGGTGGGTTTTTGTGCATCTTCACTTTCTCAGTGCTATGCCGTCTATGTATCCAATGGCTCGTGTGTTGATCTGGGGTATCAACATGACAACATCTTCAAGGATGGTGAGATAAATGTGTACATGATGTATAAAAGGGGGAAATTGTGGGTGGGGTTATCATTTCTGCAATACATACCTAGAAAATGCATGCATAATAAATAAATGATCCTTAAGCAGCAGTCGTGTTCACTCATGTGAAGGCAAACTGTGCACTTGTTTCAAAGGATGTGGCCTGTCAATGTAAGACCTGTATGACAAACAACATGAGTCTTCTCGGGATTGTTGTACGGTACTGCAATAGTTTTTGCCTATTTCTCAAGAGTTCTTGATATTTCATTCAAGTTTATGGATTTCGTATTTTAAATCGTGACCATGTGTGTACAATTTGAGTCACCCTATCAAGATCGGGTTATTTAGACTTTATTAAAACATCAAGAAGATTGTTGTGTACAGCTGGAGAGAAAACAAACACACAAACACATAACTCAGGAGTGCAACGTGGCAGTGATGGGACAAATTGTCTCCTCATTTCCTTGTTTAAGGTCATACAGGATTGTGTGATCACGCATTGCAGTGAGTGTAGTCCAACAGACACTGGGGACCCTTTGTATCTTAATTTCCACTCTGCATATGAGAAATAGAAGTATTTAAATGCAATTGGTTCAATTCCTGATACAATAATGTTGTTACAAAATCATTTTAAAAATTGACATCAAATCCTTCCCTTTCTCCAACGGCCTGATCTCAGATCATCAGTTAGGATTCATACATGATCATTCTGCCCTGGACAATGGACATGCGGCTTCTACTCTCTTGACAATGGATGGAAGTCCTCACTCTCAGACATGAGATCAAGGCCGTCTTTCGAGACATATCTCAAGCATTTGATACAGTCTGGCACCTCGCCTTGATCACCAAACACTCTGCTTATGGCATCCAAGGCCACCTCCTCTCATGGATCGCTGACTTCCTCAAGTGCTGTTCAGCATGTGCAGCAGGTCTTAACGGGATCCTCTCACCTCCTCTCTCTCTGTCAAGCTTTAAGTGCCCCGAGGCAGTGTCTTGGACCCAGTTTGGTTCCTCATCTTCATCAATGATCTTTGTGATTCCCTAGAAAATCCAGGTTACAGTGGACTACTCGGCCTGGTGTTGGCTTAACGATTAAGGTGGCTAGCTTAGGATCTTAGGGTCCTGAGTTTTAGGCCGCATCAGCTGTTGAAGTAACACCAGGTGAGGTTGACTTAGCCGATCATCCTTCCAAGGTCAGTGAAATGAGTTCCAGTGTGCTGGTAACAGAGGGCATTGCATCAGTGTCACAGCGGTGCCCCCAGAAAATTATGCAACCAGCAGCCATAGGCTGCACATGAAATAATAAGATGATGATAATAATAATAATAATAATAAGTGGTATGTTAAAGTATTCCCCCCATTACCAATAATGCCACATTTAGATGAATTACAAATTATGTCGAAAAAATTTCCTAAACAAACCACTTGAAACAAACAAACCACTTGAAAAGACTAAGTCACTCAAACCAATTGTTCCTCACCATCAGCCATGATATTTCTTGGACAGACCACATTTCCAGGATGGCCTCCAAAGCAGGCCACCAACTGGGCATCCTGGGTCATGCAAGGTCTTTCCTTGGTCAATCTTAACTTTTGACAACCTACAAAGCCTTCATTCGTAGCTTGATGGAGTATTGCTCTCCCCTCTGGGCTGGTTCCCCTGCCTCATACCTTGCCCTTCTGGATTCCATGGTAACTGAGACCCTCAAGTTCATTGGGATCTCCTATGACAAAGCTGAGTGTATAGGCCTATCGCTTTCCCATCGCACAGGTCAGTGGTTCCTCTGTCTTCTTCTGCCTCTTTTCTGGTCTTGCACCCTCTGCTCTTTCCATGCAATATCCCCATCAGTTTTATACAGCACGCACGTGGTCCACCATAAACCGCCTTCTGGTGAAACTACCAAAATCCAATCTATACTCCAGTTTGAATGCTCATCTACATTGGTAGATCTCCTGGAGCATGAAAGTATCACTCCAATGAGAAGGAATCATTCCAAACTTGGCAGCATCTCAACTGGGCAGGTAGCTCCCCCAAACGTCGCACAGGACATCAACAATGCACGAAGTTGGGGAGAAAGCCTAACAATATTTCAAAAAGAATAGTCGAGGCTAATTCTGCACTGAAGCATTCCATGATAAGTTTACCAAAAAGGGGCTGAAAACATTCTCTGATTTTAGCACGCAGAAACGAGTGACGCAAACAAAAGGCAAGGAAATAATTCTACAAGCAAACAGGAACTTGTTTGCACACATGATTCTTGCTGCTCAGAGCGGACTACTGGACCTACAAGAAATACTAACCATATCCATTCGGTCCTATTCCCTGGGCTTTGGCAACATCAGATGGATCTCTGTGAAAAACGAACAAAGCAACATTTGCTAAAGTGTTGATTCAGGATGCGAGTGCAGCCAAAACTATTCCTATGCCCACCACTTGTATTATTGATGGGACAAGTCTGGTGCAGCGAATTAAGGGAGAGAAGTGGATATTTGCACAACTGTTATGAGAACAAGCAATGTCATTTGCATTTTATGAAGGCTCTGGCAGCCAGAGTATTGATATCTTGTTTTACGTTTACCAAGAAGTGCCAACGGACTCTTCTCTCACACTGCCTTACCTTGACGTATCTGGATGGTGGTTATGTCCGGATGATGGTTATCTCTGCACGTATCTAGACAGTGGTTAACAGACCCTCCCCTCACACTGCCTTACTTTGTGCTCTCCTCACACTGTCTTCCCTTTCCACACTCCTCCTCAGTCCCCCTCTTTCCTTACTCCCCCACCCCACCTTGCTCCCCCTCCTTCCTCACTCCCCTTCCCTCTTTGCTCCACCCTCCTTCCTCTCTCCCTCCCCTCCTTCTTACTCTCCCCCCTTAATATTCCCGTCGGCGAAGCGACGGGTTGTATTGGCTAGTAAAGAATATTGAGAGATGCAACCATGGAGCATCGGAGGTCTTAACGGGATCCATCGGAAATACATTCATGTCAATAAGGGAACGAATCGAGCAGCCTTGGTAATGATGTGTGTACCACTGTGATTGGTCTACACGTGTTTACTGGATGCAATTCAATAACTACCTTCACCGGAAAAGGAATGAAACTCGCAAAGATGGAGAGTGCATACCAACAGAGCTTCAGTAATCTTGGGCAGTCATGGGAGATTTCACCTGGACTTCTGCATGAAATTGAAGTCTTCACATGCCATGTGTACGACCCCAAGAGAACATCATCTGATGTCAACGAAGGTCAATACCAGCTCTTCTGTGGCAAGAAAAGAGACATTAACTCTGCATAACTGCCCCCATGTATGAATTCTTGCTTCAACATACCTAGCATGCTGACATTCAAGCCAGGATCTGACAACACTCCCTCGAATGTGAACCTGAAGTTCACAGCCCACAGATTGCAGCTGGATCATCAGTGATGAAGGAAATCTGGAGATCATGGATGACTGGACCACCATCGCCTTCAGCAGTCTTGAAGTTCATGAATTGCAACTGTACCCACACATGTGAGGTCATGTCCATGCCTTGCCAAAGGTCTGAAATATTCCCAGATCTGTCGGTTGCAAAGCTGTACCAACCAGATGGGAGATGGGGAGGATGAGGATATGCAACCCAACCTAGAGATTGATGATATGTCTTCTTCGTTTGTATGCAGCACAAGGCTGTGAGGTAGCATCATTGGCTGAGGGCATGGCTGTGCCGCTGATGCAAAGCCCTCTGCTAGCTAGGGCAGGAATTTGGAATTTGTTCATGGTGTCAGCAATAGCTCGCATACTCTTCGCGAAGCACACCGTGGGATCTTTAACGTCCATCAACGACTGCTGACAGACGGGACGCACATTAACGTCCATCTGAGGGACAGCACACACATTGATGACCAGGATGACAGTGTACAGTTGGGTTGGGATTCAAACCCAGGCTAGACAGCTTCGCAGCAAGTGTGCGTACCTCTCGAGTCTAGGCCATCCTGTCAACCCATGAAGATATGTAAACTAAGCAGCATGCTGGAGTGCCTCATATGCTCATCATTTCTTCCTTGCACAGTGAACTGACATTAGTGGTTGAGATTAGTGTCTGGCATTTCAATTCGGTCGTACGACTGTCCAGTTACTGTGATGGCTATACTTATTGTCGAAAACAGAACAGCTCATCTTTCAGATGTAGCTTTAATTATTAGGTTACCTTGGAGATCATCATAAGCGCTGGAAATGTATCTCGATGCTTGAATTTATTGCAATGCATTCTCAATGACATAGTTAAAGATAGCAACATTAATCAATGTGTTGAACAATCTGTTACCGTTTTACGGAAAAAAATACCCAGTGGAGATTTTGTTTTCTATTTTTTTTTCGTCTGATATTTGCCAATGTTACTGTGTCTGGGCCATTCAAATTATTCTGTTTAAAATAATTGATCATTCTCGACTACTTACATTGGCCTAACATTTCAGAAAATAACTAGAAGGGCACTCGGTAGAGCACACACCTCTGCCAGGCTGAACAGTTTACGTTTTGCATCCTACTGATAGGCCGGATCTGGATTTCCCCAATTTAGTGATGCACAATGCAATTGCTGTTTAATTCGCAAGTTAATCGGATTAATTTGACGATTTTTCAGTTGATAATGTGGGGAACAAAGTTTTTGTTGCATTGATACCAGCACTTGATCTTACCTAATTTGAGTGTGCTGAATTCAAATCTGAAGTTAGTTTCTCTCTGTAAGCTCTAGATTTTTTGCAATCCACCATTATCAACATTTATTTGCTAAGTTACAATTTGTATTAAAAGCAAACTTATATTAAACTATATTTTTGCAATTCAACATTTTCAACATTTATTTGGTAAGTTACAATTTGTATTAAAAGCAAATTTATATTAACATATATTTCGACATAAAGACGATAGGTGATTCAGAACAATTGATAAGGATGGAATGAAAAGTTCAAATAGGTCCTATTCAGGCAAGAATTTGCGCTTGTAGCTCTTGCATTTGTGGACTTCCACAGGGCAATCTCGTTTGATGCTAAGCAGTAGTCTGCATCATATTTTTGTCCCATCGCCCTTGGTAGCGCTCTTCATAGTCATGAGGTCCTGATGGAGCGCTCTCCCTGTTCCTCACTTACAGCCCAAGATTCTCAGGGAATTTATCAAGGTGACTATTCAGGAAATGGAGCTTGACACTCATGTTGCACCCAAGATCGCAAAAAGCCAACAGCATTCTAGTAACCAGAAACTCATAGTTATCTGCCTTTTTGTTACCAAGAAAGTTTTGTATAACTGTGACGAAAGACAGCCAGCTGTCTTCTCCTTGTCATTCATCTTCCTTACAAATTCCTCATCACGTACAAGGGCACGCATTTGAGGTCCATCGAACACACCTGCTTTGATCTTCTCGAAAGACAAAGCAGGAAAAGCAGAAACATATTGTTGAAAACATTCACCATCAGTACTCGATGCTTCACGAACTGTTTCATCAAGCCGAGCTTGATATGGAGTGGGAAAAAATGACTCTTCTCGGCTGACGATTGGTCATTCAATGTTTGGCATGCCTGCTTCCAGAGTTTCACAGATGGGCCACTCCTTCTGGATCCAGTGTTTTCTCTCGAGCTCGGCTGTCCCACATGCAGAGATGGCGTGGAACTTTGTGAAGCCTTTCTGTTGACCAAGGAGAACGTTGACCATTTTCAGGTCCACACAAATGATCCAGTTGTGCTCGTGATATTTGAGTAAGTCAATGACCATTTTTATGTCATTATGTTCTTCTCACAAATGCACTGAGTGACCAACTGGAACCGCTCCATAAACATTGCCATTGTGCAAGAGAATACACTTGAGGCTGCGCTTAGAGGTGTCCAGAAATAATCGCCATTCTGTTGGATTAACGAAGTAACACCTAATTGCCTGAGAAGACCTGGGATATCGTGGCAGTAAATAAACTGCTCGTCTTCTGAGAAAAAGGCGACAAAGATCTGGTCCCGCTTTCGAAATATGAAACATTTGCAGAGTGGTCAAGTAGATTTTTTCCTTGCAGCCTGGAGGCTAATAGCGCAGCTGCTTTCTTGGAGAGCCCCAAATCATGCACTAAGTCTTTCAATTCCGGTTGGCTAAACTGCTGAGGGGCTGATGACTGTTTGGTATCAGATGAGGAGGCTTCGGATTCTGAACCATTTCTTGAAGCCCGTCATCACGACCCTCGTGCTCTAGCTGATCATGTTCACTGCCTTCATCTTCAGATAAGACAAAACCATTAAAGACTGGAACGGGGAGTTCCTCAGAGTGCGGAGTAGGTCGAATTGCTGAGGAAATACAGGGATGGAGATCTTTTGCCGTTTTTTCTTGCCGACACCCTTTGTGTTGACCAGGCAAAAATAGCAGTCAGTTACGTGGTCCTTGGGTTCTCGCCAAACCATGGAACTCCAAAAGGCAGACCCTTTCGTTTTCCTTTTGTCCAGTCATGAAGCATTTCCTCACAATTATGACATACAATATGAGGAGCCCATTTCTTGTCTTGGTCGCCAAGGGGAATCAAAATAGGCTTTATAGGCAGCCTTACAAACGATGTTATATTGCGCTTTTGACGAAGTAGTGTGTAGCAGCCACATACATAACAGAATGTATCAGGATTATTTACACATTTATGTCTTATTGAAGAAGCCATGATCAGATCTGAAACAAAGAAAAACATAAAGTTAAAGAATATATATCAATAAAGATAAATAAATATCAAAATAAGAATAAAGAAAATTGATGTCAAACAAGTGAAATCCTTCAATACAGCACGTGTGTGTAGCAAATGAGTACACTATGTAAAATATGCAATTTATACTTTTTCAGTTTGAAAAACAATTAAAAAGCGTACTTAATATTTGAAATGTAAAAATCTTGTTATTATTGTGATAAGCTTTATATATAACAGAAGGAATGATATCGTTCGATACAGCGTGGCAGGAGGCCGCAAAAGAATGATGTAAAATAAGAAGAACTTAGCTTTCAGCGTTGCGCGCGAAATGCGATGGTGGGTGGAAATGACGTCTTTCGTTCGTTCGTACATGAGAGGGCGCGTTTCTTGTTTCTGTCAAGCAATAAATTCAATGGTTTTCACACTATATAACACATTAGTTTCACAATATTCCATTGAAATACTCGGGTATTTCCGTCAATTGCCGCCATTTCCGTCTAGGTTACGCACTGCATCTACCGGACGGCCGTCATTGGCTGTCTTGAGGCACGTGGGGGGGGGGGGGGGTACACGGAGACGTGGTAGACACCGGGGACATTTCAAACTCGGTGCAATTGCATACAGCGCACACGCTGTAATATATCGTGAGCAAATCGTTAGCGGCAAAACGAATACGGTCTGTAGTTATTAGCAGTTTAGGCATCGTATAGTTCCACTAAAGTCCGAAATCGCACCATAGTTCTCAAGTTATCCCAAGTGCAAATAGCAATGGGTGTCCTTTTTTGCGAAAATCGCAAGTTTCAAATTGCATGAACACTAGAGCATGTGGAGGAAAAACCGATTTCAGATTTGAAATCAGCGTTGAAAAAAATACATAGAATAAGTTGAAAAATCTCATGCAACAGATAATAAGAAAAAAATTGTTCCCCAGTGTAATTGATGATTTTAGAAGTTTGACCTTGAGTTGACCTATGACCTTTTGATTTCAAAAATAGTTGATTTCCCAATTCAGTAATGCACTATGAAATTGCTGTTTAATTTTCAAGTCAATCGGATGAAAATTGACGATTTTTCAGATACAAATTGAGTTTAGAAGTTTGACCTTGAGCTGATCTTTGACCTTTTGACCTAAAATAGTTGGTTTCCAAATTCAGTGACGCATTTTGGAAATCCTGTTCAACTTTCAAGTCAATCGGATGAAAAATGACGATTTTAGAAATTTGACCTCAAGATGACCATTGACCTTCGACGTCAAAATCGAAATGGCTTCTCAGTTGAGATGACCTCTACAACTTGCTGAAGTTTCATGACGATCGTTTTTGAATTATGACCTGTAGGCAATTGACAAACAAACAAACAGACAATACCAAAATCGACTGACCAATACACTTGAAAAATCCTCGATTTTGCAAGTAACAAGTCAGACGGACAGACAGGGATGAAAACATAACCAAAACGAGAAGGGCACTTGGTAGAGCGCATACCTCTACCACGTAATGCCTGATCCACAAGAACATATC
>CM068961.1:50086490-50102888 GCA_035128595.1 Eptatretus atami
AGATTTAGGCGGATGATTGCTGAGGAACTTTCCATCAACAAGGAACTGTCTGGAGCATCATCACTAAAAATCTCGAAATGCGCAAGGTGTGCGCAAAGAGGTCCCAAAGCTGTTGTCCAGGACCAGAAAGCAGCAGAGTCACTGTCTGTCAAGACATTATCGAGCGCCTCGAGACGATCCAGACCTGCTCGGAGAGTTCATTACTGGCGATATCGTGGATATTCGAAACGATCCGCGAGACAAACGGCAGGTCGTCAGGTGAAAGTCCGGCATCCACAAGACCAAAGAAAGCAAGGATATCGAAGTCGAAGGTCAAGGTTGATACTCATGCGATTTTTTGACATCAAGAGCTGGTCCACTCGAGTTTCTACCACAGGGTGAAAACAGTGAATCATACGTGTACAAGAGATCCTTCGGCGCCTCATGATATCAGTCCGGACAAGAGGAGGGATCTGTGGGAGAACAAGCCTGGGTGCTCCACCATGACAACGCCCCTGCCACAGTGCCCTGAGCATCCGACAGTTTCTGGCGAGAGGAATAGTGCAACTCTGGAGCAACCCCTGTATTTGCTAGACTTGGCCCCTTGTGATTTTTTCCTATTCCCAAGCTCAAGGGTGATCAAGGGGACCGATTTTCCTGATGTGGAGGCCATCAAAAGGGCCGTAACGACGGAGCTCTGAGGATTCCAGAAGAAGCTCTCGGGTGCTACCGAAGCTGTGAAGAAGAGGATGATAAGGTTGAGACTGGATGGAAACTATTTGAAGGGGACAAGCGCTGATTTCATATATTTTTTGGAATAAATTTTTCTGTGAAGTCAGTCCCTTTACTTTTAGACGGACCTCAATATATACATATAATATATATATATATTCTATATTATATATATACATATATACATCCATCATATACATACATACACTGACAAGCCAAAACATATGACCACTAACAGGTGAAATGAATAACATTGATTATCTTGTTACAATGGCACCTGTCAAGGGTTGGATATATTGGCAGCAAGTGAACAGTCAGTCTTTGAAGTTGGATGAGTTGATGCAGGAGAAATGGGCAGGAGTAAAACCTGAGCGACTTTACAAAGGCCAAATTGTTATGGCCAGGACGATCTGGGTCAGAGCATCTCTGAAACGGCAAGGTTTGTGGGTGTCTACCGTCAGCAGTGGTGAGTACCTACCGACATGGTCCGAGAGGGACAAACCACAAACCGGCGACAGGGTGTTGGGCGCCCAAGCCTCATCGATGCGCAAGGCAATGAAGGCTATCCAGTCTGATCCGAACCGAACGAGGAGGTCTACTGTGGCACAAGTCACAGAAAATTTTAATGGTGGTCACAGGAGGAATGTGTCACAATCCACAGCGCATCGCACCCTGCTGCGTAGCCGCAGACCAGTCAGAGTGCCATGATGACCTGTGCATCGTCAAAAGCACCCATATGGGCACGGCGAGCGTCAGAATTGGACCTTGGAGCATGTGGAAGAAGGATTGCCTTTGTCCGATGAGTCCCGTTTTCTTTTAGATCATGTGGATGCCGTGTATAGCTGTGTGCACCGTTTACCTGGGAAGTGATGGCACCAGGATTCACTGTGGGAGAACGACAAGCGGTGGAGGAGTGTGATTGCTCTTGGCAATGTTTTGCTGGGAAACCCTGGTCCGGCCATTCATGTGGATCTCAATTTGACACGTGTCACCTACCTAAACATCTTGTTGCGGACCAGGTACACCCCTCATGGCAATGTAATTCCATGATGGCAGTGGCCTTTTTTCAGCAGGATAATGCGCTCCTGCCCACATCTGCACCACATTGTTCGGGAATAGTTTGAAGAACATGATGATGTGTTCACGGTGTTGCCCTGACCTCCAAATTCTCCAGATCTCAATCCGATTGAGGCATTTCTGTTGGGATGTGCTGGACCGACAAGTCCAATCCATGGTGGCTCCACCTCAAACTTACAGGACTTGAAGGATCTGCTGCTAATGTTTTTGGTGCCAGATACCACAGGACACTTCCAGGGGTCTTGTGGAGTCCATGCCCGGCAGGTGCGCGCTGTTATTGGCGGCACGGCATCGAGACCAACAGATATGTAGGCAGGTGTCCTGAATTTTTTGGCTCACAGTGTACCATATTAATATATATATATCACACATACATTTAACGTATATAAACACAAGCCGGGTCAGGTGGCCGATGGTCGCCAGAGCATGAATACTATAGAGATTATACGGAGCAAAATGGATGTCATATAGCGGTAGGGGAATCACCTTAAGATTACGCATAATGAAATGCTCATCCAGTGTCCATCATACTGAAACTACTCGCTATCTCATTTGAATGAAAAAGTACCGAAATGCGGTTTTGAAATACGAAATCCCCAAAGTTCGAGGGGGTGGCTGTGGTGAACCAAAGATCTAATCGAAAAATTCCGGCGTCGATCGTTGTGCACAATGATATCGCAGACGATAGTGATTTCATGACCATCCGACCATAACCCTAGTGGAAGTAGCACTTTTGCGCTGAAGGCCACCTCCAGTCGCATATATAGATTTTTTGCACTAAATTGAACCTTTGGAACCCCTGCCGAAGCGAAATGGTCATATATGCTCTGAGGCAAAGTTGTAGTACTCATTGATACCATGAACCTGCAAAGTATGTTAGCATTCGTCATCGATGGCACCACTAGGGTCCGTAGGGGCCGCCAATTTCGCGCTAGCCTAAATTGTAGGGCGGCTGCGGGTTAAAGATTCCATAATATTCAGCAAAAACCGGAATATATTTGAGTAGCAGCATCACCCTGTAGATCCTATTCGAGTCCAAATTTCGCATAACCCTACGTGGATATGGTTTCGAGTTGACTTTGCGTGAACGTACAGATTTTGAAGTTGTTTCGGTTGTTGCTAGGGACCAAAGCAGTCCTAGCAATCCATCACAATTTTCCAAAGCATAGTCCATAAGATGTACCTCACACTCCGAGTATTGGTCAAATATCCCGCCAACGTTTAACTACCAATTATGCTGATGACAAACAAAGCAAAATCCAAAACAGACAAATTAGCTGACAATAAGGGTCACCCTTCATTTCGGCGACCCAACACAATTATATATATATTGATATTATATATATATAATATATATAACTATATATTATAGTGACATCTCTCTCGCTATCTGATTGAACGGTTTAATGCTCGAAACGTCAGCTCTCCTTACTTTCCATGGCTAGTTCGCATACTTACCTCAATCAGTCTTGTTGATTTCATCATTATTCCAACGTAGGGAAGAATTGGTGGTTTGCGAGATCAAAAAGCTGAGAAGCAGTAAGTACCTGATCAGAAATAGGTGAGCTATCTCCTCCAGCTTCATCATCTCGTCCGATTTTTTTGACTTTTTAGAATAAAAAACAAAAATCGACAGTCAACTTTTGAATTATCCGTCTTCTTAGCTCAGAAATACATAACCACTTATTAGAGCTGCAATAATGGGGCTTGAGAAGCTGTAAAATCTCTTGAAAAGCACAAGGCCACTTTGTTTACTCAATGTTTGGGGAAAAACTGAGGAAATGGCTAATGCGACCATCAATATTTGAAGATGTACAAGCATGCATAAGCTCATCATAATGGACTTGCCTGAGTAAGTAAGTAGATTGTGCCCTCCAAGTTGAAAAGGACATCATGATGGGGCCTGGATTTATCTTTTCAATCATAGTAGCACTGTATTTAGAGAGCCTGTGTTAGCTTAGCGGGTTGGGTGTGTCTTGGGAATCTCGGGTTCCTGAGTTCAATCCTGTTGTGCTGCTGCAATTAACCAGTGGGGTGACTCAGCCCTGTCAATCCTTCCGAAGTCGGTGAAATGAGCACCATGTAGTGGTATGGGCACTGATTCGTGCATATGCACTGCCCCTAACAGATTGATGTCAACCAGCTGCCAAAATAAGGCTGACATCATGGGATTGGTAATTTAGAAGAAATACTTACAACTCTTTTGTTTCACGACAACTTGTGTCGTGATGCTTTTTAGAGACATAGCTGGAAAACACTATGAGATGCTTCATTCAGGGCAGTACGCAGTGATCCCTGCCGCCAGGGCCCAGGCGAGGAAAAGGCCTGGCTTGGTAAGGTGCATATATCACATACCTTTCCATTGAACCAGTCCCCTTCTATTCGAATTTCTCTTCTGCCTATTTCCATTTTCATGATATCTGCTTGGATCATCTTTTACCAATTGCTGTGACTGCAAGTAACATACTGCACATGTTTCAAAGAAGCAAAAAATGACAAATGAATAGATTCCAGAATGTACATTCAAATATCACACTGGACGTTGAATCTTATGATTCATCGGTAAAGTAAGACAGAACATAATTTCCACTTTTTAATGTTATCTGCTTATTGTGAATGAAGCAATATTATAACAAGAGAAAAGGCACATCAGAATTGCAGATCCACTCACCAAACTGCTTGTTGTGTGGATGTATCTTTGGTGTGGTTTGTGTACTGGTGTGTTATCGAAATATTAATAAGAGACTTATATTAATTAGAACTGCCTTTATAACTGCTGGCAGTGATGACTGAGGTACCAAAGGACGTTCACTTGATTAGGACACCTGTACCTTATATGTAACCAATGAACATTTTTTTATAGTAATTTTATTCATTATGTCTAATTGAATTTAGAGATGGGATTTAAATAAATTCAATTCAAATCAAATCAACATTGAGAGACCCAAAGGTACAGTCTGCAATGCGTATCACAAGGAACCTAAACAAGCAAAAGCAAAGATGAAAGTCATTCAAGAGGACACTGGATTAGGATTTGCATTCAGTGCTACTCCTCTTACCCTGCAATCATCCAGGCACATGACCAGTGAGCCATAATTAAAAAAAAAAAACAGAACCCATATCAAATAATTAAGACAATTACTGGTGCCAACCATGTGTCCGATCAAGTTGAAATTTGAAAAATTATTTTCCCATCACTACTAAGATAATGTAAGTTTCACGTCGATCGATTAAGCGGTTCACGAGAAAAACCATTTATTGATATCTTTTCTTCAATCCAATATGGCTGTCCAACACATTGTGACCTTATCAATTATTCTTACAACTTGGACATCACAATCATTGACTATAGAAGATTTGTGTGAAGTTTCCCCTGATTGTTGCCCAAGCGTTTGGAGGAGGAATTTTTTTTATAGCGTTTAAGGGTAAAGATCCAGATAAGCGTGCCAGAACAATGTTGACTTCGATATGTCTCTTTTGGAATTCTTTTGTTCCTCAATCGATAGGCAGCCATACGTTGTCTAAAGTTTCGACTCGATCTGTTACAGCCACTTTCAGAAAGATTTTTGAAGGTTTTTTTTTCTTTTTAACAATAGTGGCTTGGCAGAATCAGTGACGATAATGTCATACAAATTTTTTCTGCTGGAACTATTTATCCCCAGGATGACCCGTAAAAATTTTCATTACTGATCTAGATGTGGCATTCATAACCATATTGCAATTACGACTCATAACACAAGGCATCTCATTTGACATCATCAAAATAAAATCACAACTTATTCCGCTATGAGGATGACGTTGCTGATGTGCCAAGTTTCAATTTTTTTCATTTGGGTGCAGGTATTCAGTAGATACAGAGGTGCATAGTTTCCATTTTTCATACATGGCTGCCATCAACACGTGACCTATGACGTCATAATTTATCAATTAAAACATTTCTACCACAGTAGTCACACCTATGGTGAAAATGTTGTCTACATCCGAATAAGTGGTTGTGAGAAAACAACACGAATTTCTGTGCGACAAAAAACAAACACAGACAGGACATCAGACAGAGACAGACAAACAACAAACAAACGGACCCCAAAACGCAATACTCTCGCCTTCGGTCAGGGTAATCTAGAGAGTTTTAGAACACTTACCTGCAAAGATCGAGGAAAAGGACAATGGGCAGGTATGCGAGTGGCACTTTTGATTGGGTCGAAGTGAATGTAAAATTACATAATATTTGTTACTTACTGCTAACAGAATTGTCAAAAAGGTGACATTGTGTTCTTGATAGTATCAAAGTAGTACATTCAATTGAAATAAAATACGATTTAAGGTCTGTA
Source organism: Eptatretus atami (assembly GCA_035128595.1). Classification (NCBI taxonomy): domain Eukaryota; kingdom Metazoa; phylum Chordata; class Myxini; order Myxiniformes; family Myxinidae; genus Eptatretus; species Eptatretus atami. The sequence goes on from CM068961.1 coordinate 50,092,610, forward strand.
TGATAAAAAATATACAGTTTTTTCAGAATTTTACCACCGTCTGACTGGAGCAGCGTCTTTTCATCCACCGTTATCGGAACATGTTACATTTAGTATTCCGTTGCCTGTTTGTTTGGTCCTTATGAGTGCCTTAAAAACAGCACAAGTTTCCTAGTTGGAATGATATTAAATTTTGTTTACAGCCAGAGGGCAGATGGATAAAATATGTTCCCACTCCTCTCTCCGCATAGCACAATCGGGTGACAAATTCAGAGATAAAGTAATGTTAACGAGCAGGGTTTGTTCGCGATTCGTGTGTTCATAATATTATAACAGCTTTCTATGATAGTAACTTGTTCCTCATCATAAACTGACATTTGTAGACAGAAGATAGGAGGGTGGACATGAAACTCAATTGCTTAACTTGCTTATTCATTACAGTGCCTGGAGTAATCAGACTTAGGTGCGATGCTGGTGGCCTCTCTAGTGGTGGCCTCAATCACTCTAAAGCGCACACAAAAATTGCAAGCGACCCAGGAGACCATCTCCTTTCAATGTACTTTTAACAAGTCATGACGGCGTCTGGAGATGAGGTACATCCAGGAACACAGTCACGACTTGAATATGTCTTAATTAAACCCACATCAGGTTTCTTGCAACAGTAAAAGAAATATATATTTACAACTCAAAAACTGAAGAAGATCATGTATGGACAATGTCAAGCGTATTGTGAATTTGAAGCTTGAAAGCATCAGCATCATTGAAATTATGTGCTCAGATAGTGAGGCAATTTTCTATCGATCCCCATGAAGGGGTGCATTCAAATGTTTCAGAACAGATATTCACAATATCCAAGAAGAAGCTACCATTTTATGCCCTCCGCTGCCAGAGGCATGATCGTTTTTCAAGGTGTGCCGTACCGGTTATGTCGATCCATATCAATTTTTGTATCTGCGATTAACTGTTACTCACTGAGCGGGGATTTTTAACAAACTTGATTAAAAGGTGGATTGTGCAAAGAGAACTGCATTCTTAGATTTTGGGCTCAAAGGGTCAACGGTCACTGGACTTTAGCTGAGAGTATTAGATTTTTGTTACCTGTGAGATAAGTTTGTGACGGTAGGATTCTTGACCACAACTTGTAAACATGATATAATACAAAATATAAACCTGAGTTAAAATTGTGTGGTTCAAAAGGTAAATGGCCTATGTCAAGTGCCTTTTAATTGAAAATTGTGTTACCAAGATAACTTGTAAACCACTCAAGAAATTTCAAACACCTACACTCCGACGCACTTATGGACTGATCAATTTTTTTAGATTAAAGTGTTTGTCTGTCTCTGTCTGTGTCTCTCTTTTTTTTGATTGTGTTGTTTTTTTTTTTAGAATTTTAGAAAATAATTTTTTCTATATGAATTTTAGATTAAGTGTCCATTTTAGATTACAGTATTTGTCTCTCTGTCCTGTCTGTTGTGTTGGTGGTTGATGTGTGTGTGTTTGTGTCGTCTCTCTCTCCATTAATATTTTAACGTTGACTTAATTGAGATCAAAGCATAACAGTCGGTTGCATACCAACGTGGGTGGGGGCATATCTATTGACGCATTCGCGCGTCAAATTCTACTATCATGGAGAAGTATGATAATATTAATAAAAAATACATCCGTACAAATCAACATTCCACTCGTAATAATTTTTTTTAGTTGCAGCCTTGGATTAGCAATCTCATTGTCCGAACTTATTATATCAATCCCTTCCCCCCCCCCCCCCCCCACCCTCCCCCCGACCAGTCACCTCCAATATAGGTAAACAGAAAATATCTGTGAGCACAGTTTTGAGGTTTCTATTGCCATGAAATGAATCGAGTAATAAATCTTGTGGAAGTTTTCATCCCTAATAGCTAGACGTTCGATCTGAGCGAAAAAAAATTCAAATTGCAGTATTTCACGCAGGGTGTTATTTCACAACTGGTGGGGCACTGCATATTGTAATATCATAAACAGATGTATGAGGGTGTTCAAATTGGACCTGGACTTTTTTGTGTATATAATTAAACTTGTGACTTAGCAACAACAAAAAATCATAACCACTATATTCGGTACTGTGAAAACACCTCACTATAAAGTCTCACACTGGTTTTCGTTCACCAAGATTAAATAATAATTTGTTGGTTCTCTCCACCTTTATTATCTCATTTGTATCGCATATTCCTTTTTCAGGCACATGATGAAAGCAGGAAACATTCGTGATTTATGAAGTATTGGGTTGACAATAAGTACAACTAAAATTCCATGTAAAATTATTAATCTACATGCATTAATCTGTCTTTTAGAAACAAAAGGCCAATGTTAAATTTGAACCAGCATTGATTTGCATGTTATTTATGCAGTACGTTATATTTTGTGTTCATTCCAACTTCCATGCAAGGCACCGCTGCTTGGAACTAAAGAAGTCTCCCACTACAAGAAGATCTGCTCTGCAGAACGGTCTGCAGCGGTGAGTCAGAGCCATCAACAATTCGCCTAATATGGACATATTCAATATTACTAGGCGTACGCTACTAGTTTTCTTCGCTGACGGGTACGTTTAATCAAAGACAGCATTTGTACTTCACATCACAAATTCCATGTCTTCGTGAGTCTGAATGAGGATGTAAAATTAAGTGAAACAAACGAAAAGATCTTTTCTGTAACAACATTGTCAGTGGTGGCATGTGTGTTGTTGTTTTGTGTTCCTTCCTTGTATACTTATATATATTTTCTATCTGCTGTCGAGAAGTCAATTACTCTTCGTATATTGCATATAATTGTCTGTGCTCTTCCATGGTTCGATAAGACATCCTGCTGTTGTAGAATCGATATATGTTACCATGTTAAGACCTGCTGCATTGGCGCGACATTCTCGTTCTTCTTCTTCAATGTGGAAACACGGGCTTTAACAGGCTGATTCTTGGTGATGAAATGATCAGAGTTTGTATTCAAATAATTGATTATTAGCTTTCCAGTTCACCAAATTTTATCTATTCTATCAGACACCAGGAACCTTTTAGGAATTGGCAGCATGCAACACACACACCACACACACAGCACACACACACACACACACACACCATACACCACACACACACACCACACACAATCGTCTCCTTTCAGTCAATCAGTATTAGTGTATATCATGCACAGATCTCATGATGGTGAGTGGCTTGGTGGTTAAAGTTACTCCATTGCCTCACTAGAGGGGTTAAATTTCTTGTGTCAGCTTCAATGGAAACTCTGCACTCTGCGACAGATCAGCTCTTTGCCAAAGAAATTGTTCATGACTTGCTGTGATTTCGCCTTGCTCTGTCAAGAGAGTATGGGTCTCCACCATACATTATAATGTTGTTTCTTGCTTATGCTGATTGATGATCCAGACATGAGATCCTTCTGTGATCGCACGTAGTCTGTCTTATAATCTCATATTGATCCAAGACCATAAATCATGTACAATCGTGTGGATGAATTTCTTGTGATGACTTTCAAGGTTTAGAATGTAGATGCATAGGCACATACGTTTTCTCAGGTTTTTCAAAAAACAGGCGACAAACTGCAACACCTCATCGTTGCCGCTCGCCGCTGGACTACTTACTGTACAGTGAGGAGACGTCCATTCGACCTTCGTGTTGTATGCAACGCCAAACTACTTCACATTAAAAAATTTTTTTATGAGAATAGCAAATGTAACTCAAGCATGCTTTATTTTGTCAGATTACTCTCCACTTCCAAGTCCAGGCAAAGTAGGAAGGGTGGGAAGGGTCACAAGAAAGAATTCAAATTAATAATGTATTAAAAATTGAGTATGTATCAGTATAAGGATTAATGAAGGAAATGTCATTTGTAGAATACAACAGCGTAGAGTAGGTCCATGAACACAATAACTGCGTGATTTCAGGGCTTAACAACTTATGGTTTAAAAATCTGAAAAGCAATTTGTTAAAATGTTTCGTCAAATTCATTTCAGTCAAGTAATACAACAAATGAGACATGGCATCGTTTTAAGAGAGATCACAAGTTTTAAAATGGGGTACTCTAAAATAAGAATAATGTCCAATTCAGAAAAATAAAATTAATATCGCAAATTAAAAAAAACAAAGCATCTGCCAAAATTAAGAGATTAAAGCTCAACGGTGCTCATTTGTGCTTTTACAACCATATTTGCAATTTCAACGTTACTGGGCATTGAATGCTGTTCTTCATCATACTGGAAATGAAGCTGTGCTTTCGCTGTCCTGCTGTTTTGCTGCCTTCATTCCGATTCGACGTATCTTTCAAAGATTCTCCCAGTCTTGTCTCCCGCAGTTTCACACTATCCGTGAAGTAACTTCTGATTTTACACATGTGTCCATTTCAGGATTAAATATTTTCAATAAACAGCCAAGATGTCTTGCTTTTCTGCTTCTACCGTGTTTCAATGACCGCATTCCTCCACACTCCCTTTTTCCAGGTAATCGTGATTTGTTTCCCCCACTTGAAATCCTTCAACTCTTGGTTGCATTTGTTAGTTGTCGTGCGTGTGTTTCCTTTTTTCGTTTTCATCTAAGGTCCCTTCCTCTTCTTGCTGTGTTTCACTTCAGGCTTGTGTGCAGCTTGTTCACCCACCAGGTGTCTTTCCCCCTCTCCTTTTGATCTCATCTTGCTACTTCTATCTGCACTGTGGTGTGGGCGGCCTTCCATTTCATTTTGTTCCCTTTCATGTCTACTCTATTGGGGGTTTTTCCGCAAATTTAACTAATTCCATGCTTCTGGATGGAGTAGTAAAATGGATGATAATCGATTCCTTCTGGGTCTGGCAGGTAGCGCTCTAAGTAAAATCACTGTTGATAAACACAGAATCTATTGGCGTTGTTTTTTTCCTTTGCTATAGCCGTGTCAGTTTGCATTTATTGATTGTGCTGTGCATGGTTTGGTTTGTTTAAGGCCTACGTCCATTCATGTCGATGTTTTGACAGACTTTAACAAAAATGAAAGGCAGTATTACGCAAATTTAAACTTTTCCATTTGGCGATCGGATAGCGAAAGCCTGCTATCGGTCTGGGGCCTGCAGGTGAGGGAGGTGAGGGAGGCATCGCACTTTCCTGTATGAAATAAGCTGCCATGGGGATTTGTTTTTTGTTAAATTCCAGAATTGTCTTTAATGTATTGTGGTTTCTGCAACTGTGAGGAAGAACGTGTTCTAAAATAAAGGTAGAAGACTGGTGGTATGAGGTAGAGAGAACTAAAAAATAAAAAAAAATAAAAAATCCGATTAACCTTACAAACTGGTGATTTTCCTGTTTTCATCAAGATATGTATGCATCTGGGTTAAAGTAGAAGAATCACAAAGTATATATTGTTCAAAAATTTTCAGCCACTCTTAAGCAAACAACAAAGCAATGTTCTCTCCCAACAACATACTCTCCACTGGTGAGTCTCAATTCTGTCAGCCTGCTGCTAAATGGCCGTATTGGACCCATCATCAAACCAAAATACAGCAATTGGACTTGGTTTAAATATCAACTCAGGTGCCATTTTTTCTTTGAGCAAAATTGGCTGAAAACTCGATAGCTGTGAAATTAAGTAACAGAGTTTTATTTTCCTACATTGATTGTAAGCCATGGAGAGTTTGACTCAAATCTTTGCCAAAAGGCAAAACAAAGTTACAAATAAAACTTGCATGTTTGACCACTTCGAGCTGACATTTAATCTCTTGGTTAATCTCCGCCATCAGAAGATCGGAGGTTACCTGTTTTCAACCGCCTTTCTGTTTGGTTTGTTTGTTTGTTTGTGAACAGTATTACGGAAAAATCCTCGACGGATTTCGACAGAAACTTGGTGGGGGGGGGGGGGTTTACGGTATGGTTCCAAGGATCATGCCATTAGATTTTGGATTGTTCCCACCCCCCCCCCAAAAAAAAAATTTAGAAGAAAAAAAAAAATTTTTTGCAACTTTTTTTTCAACAAAATTTCGATTTCCTCTTTTTTTTTGCATTTCTACAATGTTTTAAAGTGATTTCCACCCCCCCCCCCCAAAAAAATATTGTTGAAGAAAAGAACTATAACTCTGTCAGCACTGTGACATCATATTTAATGAATAAACATATTAAGGTTCACTGTGAGTACCCAGCAGTATTGGGCGGCGAGGTTTTGGCCACCTTCCCGAGTGCTCCCCTCTAGTTTTCATTTGTTGGATTGTACTTCAATTTTTTTTTTTGTTTAGTTTTTTTTCGCAATGGCGCTCAACACTTTACCAAGTATTCCGATGCCTATTTAGTAAGCCCCGTCCTTCGCTGAGGTTTTGCAATACTTAGCTGTGTCTGTTTGGGTGCATGTCCAGGCCGGTAACTTTTTTTTTTTTTTTACAATTGAGTTTTGTCACCAATCTTCAACAAGCCTTGATTGAGAACTAGCAATACAACCCATCGCGGCTTCGCGGACGGTGGTGTGAAGGGGAGGGGTGTGGAGAAAGAGAACGGGAGAGAGGGGGGGAAGGGGGAGGCAGAGAGGATGGAGGGAAAGGGAGGGGTGGGGGAGGGGAGGGAGAGGAAGCAGGCGAAGTGGGTGAAGAGGGCAAGTAGAGGGGAGAAGAGTGAGGAAGGGGGGGGGGGGGGGGTGGAGGTGGGGAGAGAAACACTCACGAAAGTTGCTTAAACACTGTGGGAGGAGGGTGTTGTGTGTGTGGTGAGAGAGAAGAGAGAGAGAGAAGAGAGAGAGGAGAGAGAGAGAGAGAGAGAGAGAGAGAGAGAGAGAGAGAGAAGAGACGAGAGAGAGAGAGAGAGAGAGAGAGAGAGAGAGAGAGACAGAGACATGAGACAGAGAGACGAGATAGACAGGCAAAAAGAGAGACAGAAAGCGACAGAGGTGTGATGAAGAGGAGAGTGCTGCATTTTTCAAAGGGGAGGCGACGGAGGGAACAGACAGAGAGAGTGGGGTGGGGGAAGAAGATAAGTGAGGGGTGGAGGTGGTGTTAGCAAGTGAAAAAAAAGAGTGATATGTTATGCTTAGAATTGACCCGAAATACAAACATAAAAAAAGTGGTGCCAGGCGAACAACAAATTCGCCATTTTGTAATTTTGGAGAAACGATGAACCATGACCCCCACACTTCGGACCGCTACTGACTTCCAATATGCATTTTTCACCTAGTGTATGGATGGGGGGGGGGTAGGATTTAAGTGACAAATAGAATAAGGTTCACTATAAGCTTGTTTGAAGTAAAATCAGATTATTTTTGACGAATGTTATGGGAGCAAAAACGATTTTTTGATCGTTTTTCGTGATTGACCTTGACTTTGATCCAATTGGACCCAAAAGTAATGGGTCGTCAAGGTTCATTGCCACCTGTGGATTTAATTTGATAAAAGTGTTTGCTAAAGCGTTTTGCCTTAAAGTTGCTATAACAAGACAGACGAGCAACAAAACAAACAGACAAACACAAACCGGGACGATTTACCCAATTGTCCCGTCCTGCGTCGGGGCGGGATAATAACAAAAAAACTCAAATGTCAGTAATAGCTGTAGTACGAGCAGACCAGAGAGGTTGTAATGTTAACGAAGGTAACATTGCGAAGAAAAAAAACTTTTGAATATCGCCAGCAGTCCAGAAAACTTGTGGGAACATCGAACCCAGAGCATGGACTCAAAACATGAAGAGTAAAGGAAAAAGTTTTAAAAAAAAAAAAGTTTTGTTTTTCAGTTTTTATAACAAGAAGAAAGGAGGTTAGAAAAAAAAGAAAAAGGAAAATAAAGTTGTAAACAAACAAGATAAGAATAAAAAGAAAATAAAAAAAGATAAAAGAAAAAAAAAAACAAAAAAAAATAACGATGAAAAAAAAAAGGAAAGAGAAGAAAGATATACAAGAAAAGAAGATTAGGAAAAAGGTACAAAGAAAAAAAAACGTGTGTCTAAAAAACTAATATAAAAAAAAAAAAAAAAAAAAAGGAAGTATGAAAATAAAAGACATAATAAAAGAAAAATGAGTGTGATAATAGGAAAAATATACTTATAAAAAATATAAATAATAAAAGAGTAAATAAATTAAGAAATCATTAAAAAAAAAATTAATAAGGGAAAAAAAATAAATAAAAATATAAAATGAAAATAAATATAAAAATATATAGAAAAATAAAAAAGAAAGAAAAGAAAATGATGAAAAAAAACAGGGTAGAAGAAAAGAAAAAAAGACATCAAACCCTATGAAATTTTTTTTAATTTATTTTTTTTTTTTTTTTTTTTTTTTTTTTTATTTATTAGAAAAAAAAAAAGAAAGAAGAACAAAAGAAAAAAAAAAAGGGAAAAAAAAATAAGAAAAGAAAGGAAAAAAAAAAAAAAAAAAAAGAAGTATTTTTAAAAAAAGTCAAAAGAAAAAAAAAAAAAGTTTGTTTATTTTAGTTAAAAAAGTTTGTTTTACCGTCACCGTACCACCTAATGATCCCATCTGAGCGTGAACATCGAAAACAAAGCATTGCCCACAGATAATCATACTTGGGTACAAAAAAGAGAAGAAGCATTGGCTAATTGAGGTGTTAATACCAGTGATTTTGGCTAAACAATACAGAAATGCAAGAAATTACAATACAAGACGCTCAAAATGAAGTGAGAGATCCCCCCTGGAGCTGAACACTGCCAAAGTTGAATGCCAGTGATGTTGGAGTGACAGGAATGATGGTCAAAGGAACTCCCAGAGATTTAAAAAAAAACAATCCTTGGGTAATATTATTAAAATGAACTACAGTTTGGAAAGCTGTCAGGTAGTGTAACTCGATCCTGAGGAGCCCTCAGTCACAAACTAAGAACAGAAAACTTCACAACTTGGTCATGAATGGACGCGCCTTACCGAAATACAGGTGAGATACTTTTGAGCCTGCCCTGGGAGGACTGCGTTCACATTCTGAAACCCCATTATGAAGATTATCAATGCAACACAACAAACATACAGCTTAGACAACACACAACACGAACACACAGAACAATCAATGTTAACGAACCGCTTCAAATGGAGGCGGGTTTTCCTTGGAAGTAACTAATTTTTTTTTTTTTTTTTTTTTTTTTTTTTTTTTTTTTTTTTTTTTTTTTTGTTTTTTTTTTTTGTTTCTGCGGTCGTTCCCCCGCGGTAACGTCGCGGTAATAATTATAAAATATAAAATTATTTTAAGCAATAAATTGTATGACGAGTGGTGCTCGACCAGTCACACAACGGAGCAGAACAAAAATTCGCTCGAGTTTGTGAATTCGAATATTTATTTTCTTACGTTTTTTCTCCAAGCCCACGAGGCGCCAGAAAACGCCCTGACCTTCTAAGCTTCTGGCAAGGACGAAGCGCCAGAGGGGAAGGTTGGTGGGGACGCTCCATGAGGAGAAGGTTAAGGTAATGGTGCTATGTTGATATATGCTTCGGGAAGGAGAAAAAAAGGATTTTGCGTCCCGCCGTTGGATATACGAGCAAACGTGCTCATACTCGCGCACTCAAAAAAAAGCGAGAGCCCAGACCAGACTTAGGTGGGTTCGTTCTCGTCGGGCACTCAAACAGCGGTGCGTAGTGAATAGCATTGCCAAATCATAACACAGACCAGATACCAGACGCACGTCGATCTCCGGGCAGCTTAAACCCGTCTCACTGCCAACGGAGACGATCTGGCCGGACAGACATAGACAGTTTCGATCTTTGTGCGCATCCGGTCAAAACTCCTACTCACTTGCCAACAGCCAGATACACAGCAGCCAGTCGATCTCCTCGGCCCTCAAACCCATATCACGTGGCCAACCGATGCAGACCAGTCGAAAGTCGAAAAGTATGTTGTTCTGTGTATTTATTTTTTTTTTTTTTTTTTTTGTTTTTTTTTTGGGGAAGGTGGCGTCCATTCAAAAAAAATACGCGGATTTTTCGCACTTGGCCGCGGCGAGGTTTGGAAAAGCGCGTAAACCTGTACACTACGCATGAGAGTAAAAGGGGGCGGCGATTTAGTAACGTTTGGAGAGACAACACTTTTTCGTGACCCTTGTTTATTCTTTCCCTCCTCCTCCGTTTCCCTCTTATTTTTCTGAATTTCTTTTTTATCGTTTGTTTGGTATTGTCTTGTTTCTGGGACTTCTCTCTTTTCTCAAGGGGGTGATCAAGGGGACCCGATTTCCTGATGTGGAGGCCATCAAAAGGGCCGTAACGACGGAGCTCTGGAGGATTCCAGAAGAAGCCTTCCGGGGGTGCACCGAAGCGTGGAAGAAGAGGATGGATAAGTGTGTGAGACTGGATGGAAACTATTTTGAAGGGGACAAGCTGTGATTTCAATAT
>CM068961.1:50117360-50138042 GCA_035128595.1 Eptatretus atami
GATTTTGGCTAAACAATACAGAAATCAAGAAAATTACCAAATACCAAGACCTCAAGAATGAAGTGAGAAGATCCTGGAAGCTGAACACTGCCAAAGTTGAACCAGTGATAGTTGGAGTGACAGGAATGATGTCAAAGAACCTCACAGAGATATTAAAAAAACATCCTTGGGAATATTATTACAAATGAACTACAGTTGGAAGCTGTCCAGGGTCAGTAACGATCCTGAAGAGAGCCCTCAGCACAAAACTAAGAACAGAAAACTTCACAACTTGGTCCATGAATCGTGACCCCTTACCGAAATACAGGTGGATACTTTGAGCCTGCCCTGGGAGGACTCCGTTCCACATTCTGAAACCCACATATGAAGATATCAATCAACAACAACAACAACACACACACACACACACGCAGATACTTGAGACTTAGTAGGTCTCAGTTTCACCTCCTGAAACCCACCCACATGTGGAGATAGCAGGCAACAAGAGAGACTTGCACGTACACACACTTCCGCTATGGTAATACAGTTATAGCGAACGTAGTGAGCTTCATACTCAACGCGTGCACATGAGAGAATAGAAACAACAACAACAACAACACAATATCCTGCCAATTTGGAATCCGTGTCGTCGGCTATGACCCTTTTGCTTCGGTTTTTGTCATGGGGATTGATGCGTCCCGGGAGATAAAGGCATCGTCGGAGACATGAAAGACCAAATATCAGACATGGTGTATATTTCCTCACTGATTTTAATGAAGATATCTCGCCAATCAAAAAAATAATTTTTAATCGTGATTTACATTATTTGATCGCTGATCCCGAATCCAGGCCGAAGTAACCGGAAATTGCAGCATCGAATGTAAAGAAGACTCTACGTTCGCTTCTAGGCTTTGCCTATCCATATTAAACGTACACATACGTGCAAATGTATACAGCATCAATTAAATAAAAACGACAAACACAAAGATTTACCTTTAATCAGAGTTCTTTGAAAGAGGAATTAAAGTGGGAAATTAGCAAAATTCAATTGAAAAATATATCAGGCACCGAACACAAAATGTCAATCTCTGCTCTCTCCCTTCACACACAGATCATGGTAAACACGTGGTCGGATGGACTTTATTGTTTTAATATATCGATCAATGTCAATGTGAGGGTGGAATATTAGGAGATCGCCAAAAAGGTTACAAAAGCGATGTCCTGGAAAAATAAAACACACGTTTTCAGCGGATGAGACACCTCCCGAGGCCCGCAGGCTCAACACAGGCGGAAACGTACGTCTGTTTAATCGATGTTCTCTTGAGAGCATGGATACTTTTACCGAAACGAACAACCACGCAGCTTGGAGAGCGGTCACCAACTGGTTTAAGCACTCAATGAAACGATTGTTAAGAAACGGCTAGTTGGCATGCGATTCGCAACACCTTTAACATAACACCTCCCGGAGCCGTTCGAAATGTCAAGCCACGCACGCTGACGTCCCCGGATGTTTATAAGCATTGTAATGTACCCAGCGATTCGTTGCATGAACAGGCATTCGATATATGAGTGAGGAAAGTGAAAACAACTTAATCGTAAAGAAATCACTGCGGCCTGTTCCAAGTCAAGGCATGGTTGAGCAGGCCAAAAAACATGGCGGCTTCAGACCCAGCGAGGTTACCCAGGAAACGCCTTAAGACCCAGAGAGCGAGGTGGCCGAGGATCGCTTGATGATGGAAATAATTAAATAAGGCCGTTAATTATCTTCAAAAGGGGTCTTTCAATTACCCAAACACCAATTTTCACTCTTGCACTTCCTTGGAGTTTTCTGAGTATGCATGCAAAGTTTCAGGCTGATAGGTTTATAGTTCTGGAGTTGTGGAGAGACACACACAAACATTGCCTTTTATTTAGTAATGGAATTATATATATATACTGTATATATTGTTACGAATTCACGCCCGCCGGCGTGCGATCGCCCGCTTTCCACTAATAGCAACCGCGTCGCCCACCGACGCGACAATTCAGTCGTGACCCTCCTGGAACTATCGCCAGAAACCAGTCACGGTGGGGTTTAACCTCACCACAGCCCAGTCCGCATTCTATCCGGCGAAATAGGGTACTCGCCGATGTCGATACCTAAGTACTCGCACGGGTAACCTACCGAGGGCCGTACCTCGCCGCAGGTCGGCTTGGGACACGAACCGCTTAAGCGGTCCGTTCCGTTCTACAGCGATAACCGAGCGGGTATTATCGCCGACCTCGACGGATCCGATTCTCCTTACCGGGTGTTTAAAACCCAACTAATTATCCACGATGCAAGATGGCACTTTCAATAGGGAAAGAGGACGCAACGAACGGGATACATTTCACAAGCAAGTACATTTATTATTTACACACAACACAAGCAAGAATCATGCACGTATGTACAAGCAAGGCAAATAGAAAGCAATACAACCGAATATGTGCAAGGATCATGTACAGTTACTTATACAGTCTGTACTTAACAGGACACGGCGCCACAGCATGCATACAAAAACAAAAGGAAAGACCTCCCCATAGGCAGGGAGGTAGACGGGGTCCGTGGACCTTTATGTCCGTGAGCCTTGGCTGACCGAATAGGCCCACGAACCGATGCAGGTTACCTGCCCCCCCTCGGTGGTCGGCGAGTCGTCACGTCCCATCCCGCGGCAGTTAGCGTGGCCGCGCCTGATTCCGGGCCCCCGCGTGGCCGGCAAGCTCTCTCGGCGCTCCTTGCCCAGACGCGCAGGTTCGCACCACACAGCCGGCAGAGCTGCGCCTTCAGTCCGCGTCTCCGATGCACAGGTTGCTCCACCGGACCACCAAAGACAAGCGAGTCATGAACCACAAAGAGCGGGAGGCGAGTGAACCACGAGCAGAGAAAGCAGCGAGAGCCTGGACCACAGGGAGACCGCTCGAGCCTCGCGTGCCGTCCGCCGTAAATAACACGGGGCTCCGCCTTTCACCCCACCCCGTTTTTGCTCCACCTTCCTTCCAGTAGCTTCTCCCAAAGGGGCGTTCCTCGACTCCTACCGCGTCACACCGCGCATCCACCAATTGGGCGCGAGCTGCCTCGCCCCTTCTCGTGCCAGCCGCGGAGAAGAAAGGGCGGAAAACCCGCGCACTAGCGCAGGTTCCTTATTATTCTTCACTCCGCGTGCTCGGACCCCTTTTCGACGTGACGAAAAGGTCCGTAGCGTGATCTGTCGGTTCAAAATAACAAATAGCAACAGAAAAACCTACCTCAAAGGGTCACAGCCCGGTGAACACGAAGAATTCCCTCTAAACAACGGTGGGGAAACCTATCTGAACACTCACTTACCGGATAACTGATCTAAGGAACCTTTATGGTGTTCTGCGAATTCCCACAGCCGTAAAAATATATCATTCTAACCACTGTCTGACTGACTGACTGTCATTAATGTCGGTACCTTCCAGGTGACGTAGAAGCTGAAATTTTGCGTGCCGACAGATGTCGAAGCTGATACACTGGGGAAAATCGCAGAACCATCGGAAAGCGTCTGCAAGTGAAAATATAAGTAAACTAGAAGGGCACTCGGTAGAGCGCATACCTGAAACCCACCCTAGTGTGGAGACAGACAGAGTGACAGATAGAGAGAGAGACAGATATACATATATATATATATATAATATATAATATATTATAATATCTTCTTCTTCTTCTTTCGCTGCTCCCGTTAGGGGTCGCCACAGCGGATCATCCATATGATCCGCATAGTGATTTGGCACATGTTTTATGCCGGATGCCCTTCCTGACGCAACCCTGGTCGTCTCTAACGACACAGGGATATGGTACACCTAATTTAACCGGGTTATACACCGGCCCAGTACAATGGTACTCATTTTGCCGACCTCGGAAGGATGACAGGCTGAGTCAACCCCCTGGTGTATTAATTCAGTGCCCAACGGGGCTTGAACTCAGGACCTTTTTGGATCCCAAGCCGCTGCCCTAACCACTGCGCCAACACCAGGATATATATATATGAAGACCACAAGGGGAAAACCAGAGATGTCACTTTTATAAAATTCAGGGTTATTGCACCTGCCAATAGTTGGCAACATAAGGTTTCCTCTCACAATATTACTTTAAACAAATAACCAGGGGTGTCACATAATTTATATGGTATAAAGTTTAGCCGTGCAATGAAAAAACAAGTGTTGTCAAAGCTGAACAAGTAGAGAACCCAGAGTTGTCAGTACTTTACTCCTGTTATCTCCCTTTCATTCATGTTAACTGTTCACCATAATATTCAGAGTGAGAAACTAAAAAATGAAAGGTTGTAAAACTTCACAGCATAAACTCTGAGCACTACAATGGCCTATTTGGTTATATCATGGGCTCCGTAGTTGGTGCATATCGTGGTTCAAGCCTGGTCAAACCTTTATTGTGACTTTTATGGGACCCACGCCGTGGCTTAATGGTTAGCGCGTCTGAGTACCCATCCTCATCGATGTACCACCGCCCAATCAACCTGCTTGGTATATGAGGGAGTCACATGAGGTGACTTCGGCTATCGCGGGGGTAGTTTATCCTTGGTTTCCTCTCGGTTTTCCATCATATTAAGTAGTACGGAGTAAGAAATGGAGAATCCGTCGTCATATAAGCGAAATACCCTTGAGTATGGCGTTGAACACCAATCAAACAAAAAACAATGACCGTTTAATGTTGAAAAAAATAATCTGTGATCAACCAAAGTCATGTAATGTATGCTAATAACCAACAAGCATGAATTTGCTACACATTCTGGGTTAAAATTGCATGGCAATTATTAACAAGGGAATAACCAGTGATGTCAGTTTGCAACATTGATTCGTTTTTTGCTCTTAAATTAAATAACACAGAAGCTTGGAAATGCTACATGCTTAATTTGATCGGCCAATGATCATCTTCTTTTACTGGAAAAGAAATCTATATGACAGTTATTAAACAGTCCACCAAAGTCTTGAAACTTTGTTTTTCAGTTTCTTCAAAATTGACTTATCCGACATCTCTGGTTTCCCCTTGTGGTCTTCATATATAATATATATATTATATATATATATATAATATTATATATATATATATAATATTATATATATATATATAATATATCTTGTGAATGGTCAACTTCATTCTCAGCTGAGCTTCCAATTTCCTTTCAGCAATTCTGCTCTTTAAATTTATCTTCAGTAGAGTAAATGCAGAAAATGACGTCTCACACAAATCGTTGGAAGCAAACGTTGATAGCAAACTGGAATCAAGTCTGTGCACTTCAGGATAATCAGGATGGGAAAATAGTTTTTTGTCGCAATTCCGTTCATTCACCACCCCTACCAATTTCAAGAATGCTTTTCATGAGAAATCTTTGCCAAGATAAGTTCCATCTCAAAAGTGTCACAATGTTCAAAACGTCAACCAAATCCAGCCCCCTGAAAGATAAAACTGGAAGGGATCTCTCAGAGGACAAAAAAACCACTTTCATTTTAAAATTTGTATGATAATGAACGAAAGTACAACAGCTCACAATTGACGAGATACCGCTGTTGAACGTACAATTATACGACGTACTACCTGTAACATTAATGCTGTCGGTTGAAAAACTCGGGCATATGTTATCCTTGGGGAAGGGATATTAAGCCGTACGTCTTATCTGCAGTCGTGCTATTAGCTTACCAGGGGGTTTTGTGTCATGCTATTTCATCTCTTTTCTACAAATTGGCCAATTTTGTGATTCATAGCGGAATGCAGCAAGGCTCTATGTGTGCGCAAATAACCACCAAGCCTTATTTTATGATCTATAAATGACAAATACCTGTCCAGAGCTCCCGGCCTGTTCTCACCTGATGACTAGAATGTAGTAATCTTTCTTCATTTCAAAAGAAGCTGAAAGAACAGTGTAGACTAATGCTGATTTTCTATCCCAAGTCCTATCCGAGCTCCATGTAAGTCGGAAGCACCTACTTCCTGGCCAAGCTCAGCTGTATTACATCTTCAAATTAACACAGGCATACTTGCTTAATAAACCACGTCTGTGAATACCTTACAAACCCTAACCAGTTTTTATTGGGAGAATGTCACTGCAGAAACTTCCTTGACATGCCACATTTCATTTCACACCCTTTTCAACACTGAAACCACTGCTCTCACACTTCCATGAGCCTCATTCTGTATTGTTACTTCTTCCTCTGAGGAATCATTACGACTGCTGTGATGTGCAACACTGGAGAACTCCATTTGGCTTCGATATTACGTGCGCCAATATGGCGGAATTTTGGTGTCATAGGGAGATGAGAGTCCCTACCCACTCCTCCCACACTCCACTACGTGCCTTTCTCTCTTCTATCACACAACTGTTCACTCAATTTTGATTCTCTCAATTTAACCCCGCCCCTTTCCTGTGTACTTCATAAATATATGATGCCTTAATAGGGACAGATTAATTTTTAGCTCACCTGGAACATAGTTCAGGTGAGCTTATGGGATAGTGCATCGGCTGTCCGTCAGTCAACACTTGCAACTTCTTCTCTGAAACTGCTGATGGGATTGTGACCAAACTTGGCTAAAATGATCTTTAGTGTGGTAGAACTCAGGTTTGTTCATAGCATTCTCCCCCTCCACCTATGTCGGTCATCGTAAAGTTTAAAGGTCCCAAAAGTGCTTGAATTTTGATATAGTTTGGCCACCATTTTGGATTACAGGAAAACCTTTAACAATCTTCTTCTTTGAAACCACTTAACCGACCCATGCAAAACTTTACATATGTGATTCAACTACATTTAGGAAATATAATTTGATTAAAATGAAGTCATTGGTCACGTGTTCTGGCAGCCATATTGGATAAAAGGAAAACATTAAAATTCTTCTTCTCTGAAACCACTTAACTAATCAATGCGAAACTTAAAATATGATTCACTACCTCGGGGACTGTTTGATTAAAAGAAGCTGATCCGAAACACAGTATGGCTACCAGTGATGCAACAACATAGAAAGTGGGCAATATCTCGAAAAATATGAATTATAAATACCTTGGAGTTGCACCTTACCAAATAAGGCTAATGTTGAGCCATCAGAAAGTCACATCATAATACCGGAAGTGGGCAATATCTCAATCTCAAATGCAGCAGGGTGTTGCACTACTGTGAACATCATATCACTACTACATGATCTAAAATGTATATTCTAAATCCATCTCTTATTTTTACCCTGATCCATCCATCACTCCACCTTTTGCCAACCAACCAGGTGAGCTGCAGGACCAATGGTGTTCTATACTTAAGGACAGTAAGGCCATGTTCACTCACATGGCAGCCAGATCAGCAGAGATTCAGAGATATCACTTAAGTACAACAGTGTATTCATTAATGTAAATGCATTCGAGAGATTCAGAGAGAGAAAATGGAGCAACAGCTGAGCAAGAAAAACAAATAAATCATAAAACAGCACTCCAGTTTACACTCGAGTCCTGTTCATGGCAATGAATCAGAGCAGTTTACATTTGTATATCATTCTGTAGTGAGTCAAATCTAGCACTATATATTTTGATGACAATCACCAATATTGCATTAAAATAAAAAATCTACCATTTCTTCTTCAGGAAGTGGAAGACTACACGTTTGTGACGCAGCTGTCAGGCCTTACAGATCACATCGCCGTCGGGATGCGATTGCTGGTGTCTGGGCTGGACGATGAGCCGTAACAAGTAACGGACCACACGAGCAGATGAGCAGACAACCAGAAAAAAATAATAAAAGATGCAAGCTGACTACTCTACTCAGGCACAACTGAGGTTTTTGCCTGATTGACAATAAGCATTTCATTATATTTTCTCCTCCGTTCTTCCAGTGCGGTTGAAGGGGATTCTTGAGTACCTGCGATATTTTGATATCCAGGTAGAAAACCATCATTACCAGTTAATGCCATGTTTGGAAATCAACATTTGACAATACTATTCATATGCTTAAAACGAAGAAAAGAAGGAAGATAATTTTTACAACAGTTAATAATATTCTTAATTGATATAGTCTGTGTGCACAGAGATGTAAAAGGAAGTACGTATTTGCAAGATACAGATCCAGTATGGACTGGCAGGTATAGAAAGATGCAGACAAGTCAATTTAGGAAGGAAGTAACGAAACCTCAGTGGGAAAACGTTTCCTGTTTATTTCTTAAAGTACTTTATAAATTTGTGAATTGTACAGCGATTGTAACATGATACAAATTTTTAAAATCAATTTCCACTTTAACTTTCAATTACTGCATCTATCACAATTGTCTTACCTGCAGCTAAATATCGGTATGTGTAACCAGTTAAGTGTGAACGAAGCTGTGAAGTAAACGGCTCAGTGTAATCAACGTACATGCTAGTTCACTAGCTTAGCGTGTTATTGCTCGTTTTGTTTAACCAAGTTTATCGATCACATGACATAAATTAATCCGAATGTAACCTTTTCAACCAAATAATCTATTTACCAGTGGACGAGTTAACTAATCACAATAGTTTTCCATCAAATGTACCCAAGCATATCTCTGAATGATGTCAAGAGTTAGTGCAGCTAGTAATCGAGGGGGTCGGTGAAATATAGTGCTCAGCCACAACTGGTCGACGTCGAGTTTTCACATAATTTGTGCAACATGTTATTCTTTTGTGAATGAATAATAGGTCTTGCACCACTCATGCAAATTAAGGAACTTTTCAAACTTTATTATCTCAACATCGACTTATTGTGTCTGAGTACAGCATTCCAAGGACCCCTTCGATTAACACAATTAAATGCGTAAATTAATGATATCGGTTCAAGTCAGCTTTATGCATAGTTTAGATGGAATAAGTACTTTGTAGCAAAAGCATTTGAAAATTATGCACTGCCTACTCCGTTCCAGCACTCAGTCAAATGTATAAGCTTGTGTAAATGTTAGAAGAGAAGATATTTAAAAAAAATTCAGGTTTTTAAAATTCATTTTATTTTGTAAACAATGTTGAGGCTCACAGAGGAGCTAGAACATAGAACGGATCAGGATGTAACGGAACAAAAGGAACAATAGAAAGAGAGGAGGGGAAACACACCAACAACAGGTAGAGAAAAGGGATAAAATAGAGGGAGACGGAGAAATAAGGGATGTGGGGAAGAATGAAGGCAAGGTGGGGGCATACGGGATGAACAAGATGGATACAGCCACAAATTCTCAATAAGGAAAAACTGGAAACTTGGAAAGAGGTGACTTGGAGAGGGTTAATGGGGGAAGAAAATATCATGGTTGTGGATGGTTAAAACAAAGTTAAATTATCTACAGTTGACAGAATACAAAGTGATATAGTAAAATAATAATTAATCCCTACGATTTTTTCAATGCAACTCCATTAATCACAGTGGTAAGCTTTGTGTTCATACCAGAGAAGGGAGCTGTGTTTGGATAAATAATCTACACAAGAGGGTAACAAGGAACAAAGTTACTCGAGTTTTGTTGTTGATGTCAATAGGGATTTTTCCTGTGGTACAAGTCAGTTTGAACCTGTTCTAGGTTCGTGTCGTCGAGAACCTGTGATGGTTCATTTTCTGCTCGATTCGAAGAGAGGTTTTCACTCAGGCTCATATCAGAGAGTTCAGTGAAACTGAGGGTCAACAAAGCACAAACTCCCCCAAAATACCAAACATGATTCTCATATTATATGTTTTTGATAATTGGCATTAATTAATACATTTTCAAGTAACTAAAAGTTTGGTTGCTGTAACGTTGCTAAAAATTATGCAGGATCAATGGTCAGTGCAAAGGAAAACCTTTTCTTTTTTTAATCTTACAATGTGTTTACAAAAGGGAAAGTGTTGGTGTCTTGTGTGATGCCAGCCTACATTTACGGTCTGGAAATGGTGGCACTCACAGAAAGACAACAACAGAGGCTGCAGGTTTGCAAGATCAACTGAGTAAAGAGGATTGCGGGAATGAAGAGGGTGGATAGGAGGATGATGGATGAACTGAGGGAGGAGATTGATGTACAGATGAGCATCATGAGGAGATTGGTAAAAAGCCGGCTGAAGTTTACACTTGGTGCGGATGGAGGAATAGAGAGAATGGCAAAGAGAGCAAATAGGTTGAGGGAGCAAGGTAAGAAGAAAAGAGGTAGACTGTGGTTGAAATGGGAAGATTGTGTGAGGAGGGATATCAATGAGGTGTGGGTGGTTGGAGAATGGAGAGAGTTGGCTGAGGACAGATGGAGGTGAAGGAGTGAAGGGGTATCGTGTTCAAGGCAGGGCAGAAGCTTGGTACCAATCGACCTCACCCCTTATAAAGGTTACAGAAGGAGAAGAGGTATTTACATAGTTTAAATTTGTCAAGTTTGTGTCACCTGACAGAGAGGGGGCAAGAAACATGAAAGCTTAAAGGGGAAGGTTTTTATTATTATTATTATTAATAATAATAATAAAGAAAAGATTGTGTGTAGGGTTGGACGATCACATGAGATGATGGTGTACTGTCCCACCAACTTGAAGCATTGTAGGGACAAACAGCTTCAGGAAAGCAGTTCATCAATCAGGAAGAAAAAGGAAAAAAAAGAAGGAACAAGAGTGGTGGTAGGTGGCAAGCCTGGATTTTGGGAGTGGAGAATCTGGGGAAGGCCAGACGGCAGTAAATGTATACAGGAACAATAACACAATGCAGATATTCGATTTGATAACATTATAAAAGTTAACTATTCATAACTTTTGTTCTCCTACCAATGAAACCCACATCTTGCATGGATAGAAATCAATTTGTTTCAAATTACAAGCAATCAAGGTTCCCAAAACATTTAGATGTCAGACTATCAAGTGCACATGGAGAATTTGTTCCATGAAAAAAAAATCCTTACAAGCGCCTGACCGACTGTCACTTTTGGAAGAAAACATTTGGTTCACCTTGTACTCTAATCCTCATCATCAAGGAGAAATCCACAAAAGAAAGCTTTGCTGAAACTCAAGCTAATGTACATAAATACAAACCATACCAAAAACTTTCCATAAAAAAAAGATGAATATTAGCATGAGAAATAAATGACCAACCTAGTCACGTGGCATGGCCTTGCTCGAGAAAAGATGATCAACGGCAAATTAAAAGTTTCAAGATGCAATTGTACCAGAAACTCATGGTATATTTTGATATAGTTTAACTGTTATGTCCGTGTGTGACAAAATCTTTTGTAAAATACATGGTTCTACATTCCTGCATGTGTTACATCATATGTGTTTACACATGATGTAATTTCCTAGAGGAAATTCACTTTCAATGTTTTAGAGCTGATAAAAGCATGTCATGTGCCTGTTATGTTCTCTTTCTCTAACCTCCTTTCAGGAAAAGTTTTCTTCTGCCTAGTCTGAATCCTAATATCTAGTTTGCAGCAATGCAGCAACAATTCCTGAACTAAGTTTCTGGAATTGTTATTATATACAGTATATGATGCTCTCCATAGTATGAACAAAGGACAGACATTATGTCATCTGAGAAATGCAATTCAACAGCAACATAACCAGAGATGGAGTACATACGATCACGATCACATGAATGCTAATTGTAAGTTATGAACAGTACAGGGACTACAGCGTGGTTTTCTCCAAAATGCAGGAAAGTGCCAGGGCTGGCAGGATGGCCTAGGCCTTAGCGGTAAGCACGCTCGCGTCTGAGCAGTCTAGCCTGGGTTTGAATCTCGGCCGAGCTACAAACTGTCATCCTGTGTCTCGCAGGCAGGGCGAGGCATCAATGTGTGTCGTCCTTCGGATGAACGTTAACCTCGGGGGTCCCGTCTGACAGCATTAGGTGGTAGGCATTAAAGATCCCACGGTGTCTTTCGCAAAGAGTAGGCGAACTATCGCCGGCACCCTGTACAAATTCGAAATTCCTGCCCTAACCGACATGGGGCGTTGCCTCAGCGGCACCGACAAATTTAAAATGGAGGCCTGGATGCCGAGGCAAGCCCGATAATGGTTCTAGTACACTTACAATCCTTGCAACAATGACTTACACTCTCATCGCCCAAGAAGAAAAGTCAGAAAGCGGCCTTGTCGCGATCAATTGGTGAACGGTATGACCATCAGCATGAAATTTGGTGCCTTACAAACATGTACATTTCAATTGTCAGTGATTCAGTCCATCGTTGTTGCCAGGTGTAAACAAATTTATGGCTTGAATCTATTTCTCTGGGATCAGCATTGTATAGGATGCTGAATCAAATTGTGTCAACTGAGTGAAAGTAAACTGTGATGATGAAAACCTCACCTTCGGCAAGGTATCTTGTCAAATTGTTTTCATTATTTTAAAAAAGCAACTTATGAACAAGGTTTATATTTGTCAGGTTAGGACAACCAAACTGTTTTAACTCTTCACGTCCTGTAATTGGGTTCAAGAATATTGCTAAAGCACAACCAAAAGGACAATTCATGTCTCTTCTGTCTGACATTTCATGTCTGAAATGTCTCTTCAATCCTGACATTCCAGCAACAGTTGCCGTTACCAACTACACTGCTCAAACGTCATGCCTGAGCCTTTGTTATGAGGAATTTCAATGAGCTATGCCTTAGCATACAGGTTTTAAGCATAATTATCATAATTGTTCACTTGTTAATAATAATTAATGTATTTTTATTTATAATTGTGCACCATTGGCAGTTTCATTGCTGACATTAATCAGTAAGCAATCAATCATCATTCACAACTTAGTATCCAAAAACAATAATGTCACAGTATGATATAATCCAGTACTACATGTTATGTTGTAAGGATTAATCTTCTCATGAGCAAGTAGATAAAATGAAATCCTGAACAAAACAAGGAATGCAGCAAATCACATGTTCTGTATGACAATTACTCGGCCAAGCTGTCTGGCACATGCGGAACGTGCAAATAATCTGATCATTGTAGTCCGATTCAAAGCCAAGTCCTAAGTTTTGACATTGTTACTGCATCAATTTCTCTGAAAATGGAGTTGCCAATAAAAATTTATGTTGTAAGTAAACGTTTTCTTTGTGACATGAATTTGTTTCCATGTCTCCTTTACTACTGTGTCTACAAGGTAGCAGCATGGGCCTGTCGGGTTAGGGGAAAGGGCTGACACGTCTTGCCATAGTATTTATAGCCTGAGCCTGCACATGTGACATGGTGGGTCATGATATGACCCTAGACTGATTACAAGATGCGATAAGATAATTGGCAAGTTTTATCAAGTTACTTGCACAATAAAATCACTTTGAAGCACCACATGCCAAACTTCAGGATCCCAATTGGTCAGGAAGAAGGCGGTGTATGGTTGAGTTAAGAAGGACAGTTTCTTCGCAGCGTCAATGGTCAGTGGATGAATGTTAATCATCCTTGCAATCGCTGACGAAAAACCGGCCATTTTACATCGTGCCCACCCGGTGAGTGTGGCAAATCAGAGGGAAGGCCGAGAACAGTATTGACCTCCCTGTCTTTGAATGGGTGGCAGATGTGAGGACAGATGGCCAGCCATGGATGTACTAATAGGGAACAGTGGTAAGCATTTATCATTGACCATCTAAATTCTAAATGGACGTGCTCGCAAGAGGTACTGAGTCGTGGCACCTCGGGCTCCACCAACCCTGATGACATTGGCGGATCTTGAAGCAGACATTTAGTCATGGAGAGACAATATCCCAGCTCCAACATAGCTTTTATCCATATAGGCAGCGTGCTGGAGTTGACTTGCTAGCATGTTCTTTGGATCTACTGTTGGACCCCATTATTCGCTGGGGATACGTTCCTGGAAAATTTCATGAATAGTGAATCTGCGAATATTGGGGCATTGTTTCAATGGAAAAAGGGGGGATATGTTCCCGGCGGTTAGTGATTCATGAGAGAAAATGTAAAATCCCGTAAAAAAAACACGAAAAAGCCTGCGAATACATGAAAAAAAATCACGAATACGCCGAGAAAAATGTGAAAAAACAGCGAATATGCAAAGCACAGGGCCACGAATATTGAAGCAGGTCACATTTTATAAATCACGCATACGAAGCACCCGACAGCACAGAAATTGTTAAACCACTCTTTCACCACACTCCCATTCTCTCACCACAGGCAGGTCGGTGGTCTTTCTGTCTTCTACCATCTCCTCTCCGGCTCAGCCCCCCCCCCCCATATTTCCGCAGGGCGCTCAGGGTCCGTCAGCAACCCCCTTCTGTAAAATACCAAACATCAAGAATTACTGCTCACCTTCACTCTTTCATTCCTCTTTTTCCCCACCTTTGGAACAAACTCCCACAGTCTCTTCAATCCCAATCTCCAGGTCTTCAAAACAGCTGTTCACCAGCATCTCTTATCTTCCCCCATCCAAAACCACGATATTTTCTACCCCGTTAACCCACCCCGAACCCACCTCCTTCAAATTCCCTGCTTTCTTTTCTGAAAGTCTTTATTGTGTCCTCATGTCTCTGTTCCCCACTGTTTTTTCCGTCCCTCTCCCACCCCTCTTATCTCCTGCTCCCCTTGTTGTACGTTCTGTGTGTTAGCTCTCATACGAGCCTCAACATTGTATACAATAAAAACAAACAAAAAAACAAATTAGTCAGGAGTCTTGCATGCACGATTGTGACAGTGTCCTGAAATCCCAATTGCCTGAAGCTGTCCACGATGGCTATGGAGGGAATTACAACTCAACATCGACACTAAAGATATTGTTACGGATCTGGAAACCATTTGCATTCAACATTCAGGTCCCAAAGTTAGTTATGCCGGTAAGTACGTGTGAGACAGGTCCTTTCCTTTTGTCCTTAGTGGGAGAGTCGAATATGTGCGTTGTGATGTTTTTTTTTATAGTTAGGTTATTACATCTCACCACCTGCCCATCACGCTCCATCACCACCGTTGGTCTCGTACCTTGACTTGCGAGAGGGGGCCTCGCGGTCCCAGTCCTCGGCTTTCACGAACGTTCCACACGCAATCGTGGCTTCACCACCATCCACCTTCCTCAAACACGCGTGGAGGGGAGGGGCGGCTTTCTCCGGCATTGCCGAAACCCCGCCCAGGAAGGCTGTGCCCGTAGGATCCTGGCCAATTAGAGGAAAACAGCGAGGTGTGCTGACCAAGGCCCCTCCCCACTGAGGGAGGTCCATAAATTCCAGAGACTCTCTGAGGCGTGTGTTGGTAGGTTGCGCAAGGTTCTGGCAGGTTCTTAAGGGTTTTTACTGTTACGAAGGGTGGTTACGAGGGGCGATTACGAAGAGTGGTCACAGGAGGTCTACGTTGCTGTACGAAGGGTTTTTGCTGTCACGAGGGTTGAGCCTTGGCAGTGACACACTTACCTTGGCAGTGATATCCATGTCTCTGCTGCTGTGAGTCAGAGGTCAATAGACGTCTGGTCGGGCCTGCGGAGTCATGGATTCACTGGATCATGGGGTGTGTGGCGCTGCCGGTACCTGTGCGGGAGACGAAAGTCCGAGTCTTCAGTCCTTGTACTTCCCAGGGTCTGCTCTATGGATGCGAGACTTGGACTCTGACCAAGGATCTGAGACGGGAGACTTAATCTCTTTGGTACCAGGTCTCTTCGGAGAATCTTGGCTATCGCTGGTCGGATTTTTGTGTCCAACGAGCGGTTGCTGAGAGGGACTCGGATGAGATTGTTACCTGCATAGTCCGTGAGCGTCAGTTGCGGCTGTATGGACATGTGGCTCGTTTTTCCTGACGCTGATCCTGCTCACCAGATTCTCTCAGCGGGGAGTCTCGTGAGTGGAGGAGGCCAGTGGGCCGACCACGTGCCTCTGGTTGCAGCAGGTTGACCATCATCTCAAGGAGATGGGGATGGGCCTGGCATCTGCCTGGGGGATGGCCAGACGGAGCCCTGGAGTACCGGCGGAAAGTGGACGCAGCGACGCGCTGTTCTGGCACATGCTCCCATACCTGACCTGACCTGAGGGTTGGCAGAGGGGCCATCGAGCGGCGAACGTGTCTCTGCTGGCCTCTTACAAGGGAAGGACAGAGCGACCCTGACCCCCCCCTCCGTGGACCCCAATTATTTGCCACCCGAACTCCGCCACGAGTCCCCCACGTGCGACTGGGGATCGGACCAACGACCTTTGTCAGGTGCCGCATCGCGGAGCACACCCTCCCTCCGACGGTCAGGTACCCACCAAACTCCAATAAAGACTCTGGGTTTTCTTTTCATTTGTGTGTGTGTCTGTGTGTGGGCCCGTCTTGTAAGTAGAACTGCATAAGTGTTTTTGTCCATTGTAAATACTTGCATTGAATATTCGCTTTAAGTCTCGCCTCTCTTGTCTTTTATTTACTGTAAATAAATTTATTAGAAATGGTCCCAGTTCGTTTTCGTCCTTTCTTTATTTGGTCCAGCATGGTCCGGGTCTGAGTTCAGACGGGGTTTCACCCCCGATAATCCGTTAATCGTAGCCGGAACGTCCTGGGCAGGCCCGCTCGACTGCATCCGAGCTGGAGTTGGAAGGTGGAAGTTGATACTCTACCGTAGCTGGTAGAGTGATCCGGTTCGGCCAGACGTGCCGAGGGCGTGAATCCCCGGTAGCCAAGACTGCGTGGTTACTTAGGTATATTGGATCTGGACAATTAACCCTACGCCACGCGGTCGATATAGTGGCGTTTCACGGTCGATTAATCGACCCGCCGGCTTCGGAGTTATCCGGAGCGACGGCCTATAAATTCCGGGGAGTCTGGTGGGAGATGGCGTAAACGTCCCCACCTAGCGGTCGTTCTCGCCACCGACCCCCGGCCCACAACAATATGTATTTCGTTAACCTGAGAGACAAAGCCATCCTTTGGCTTGGCAATGAGTCACAGACATGTAGTGAGGTCAAGACAAGTCTGTCTCTGGTGTATGCTCCTGTTCCATCTCTTCCCTCACTTCAAATGGCACCACAGCTGACTTCGCTCGTGAGAAAAATATCATGTGCCTTTTGCACCCGAGTAGGTGGAGAGGTTTCTGACAACCCTCGACTCTGACACTGGACCGGATGGCATCAGCTCACGTATCCTGAAAACGTGCTCTGCTGCTCTTGCACATCCTCTCTCTGCCCTATTCACCCTATAATTTGCCTCAGGTCATCTTCCATCTGCCTGGAAGTCAGCTAACATCACTCACTGCATTACGTAATAAGATGCACAAACATATCACCCTAACTACAGACCTATTAGCTTTCTTCCAATCATCAGGAAAGTCTAGGTATCCATCATCGTCGTTGATGACGGCCTCATCTCAAATCACCAATTTGGATTTAGACCTGGTCACTCTACCATGAACATTCTGCTTCGACTTTCCCAACAATGGATGAGGCTCTTAATGTTAGACATGAGATCAGGGCTATCTCTCTAGACCTGTCTCATGCTCTAGACTTGGGGTAGCCAACAAGGTGCCCGCGGGCACTTGGTCGCTCGCAGGGACCACGTGAGTCGCCCGCAGGGCATGTTCTAAAAATAGCACTAGTCACCATGGAGCTCCGTCTAAAATTTGTATTTAATTGTGTTGCTGTTCTTTTTGAATCAAAAACACTTGCATTATTTTTTATTTTAAAATGACAATATTGAATATAAAATTTTTAAAAAACAAAAATGTTTTATGTATATATGAAATCTGACCCAATCTGGGTTCAGAGTTCATTTACCCGCGCAAGTCAAATCTCCATTTCTCTTTTCGCTAAGACAAGCTCGGGAGCAGCTACTATGGGGTGCAAGGTCGGTTTTACCTAAACATGGAGAAAAAAGCGAAAGAAAACTTACTATTTTCACAATGATTGGGAGGAAGAATTTTTTACAACAGTGAAAGAAAGTGTGTATTCTCACTTGTGGGGCGATGTGGCGACGGCAAAGCGGCACAATGTGGAGAGACACTTCGGTACGTGTCACAAAAGCTACCATACTAACTACCCCGCTGGCAGCGACTACGGGCCGAAAAAGCCTGTGAGTTAAAGGCAACTTTTGGCAAGCAGCAGTCTTTTTCACGAGCCGTGAAAAAGTCACAAAAAACAACGGAAGTTCATTTAGAGCTGCAAATTTTTTTAATAAAGAACAAGAAAGCTTTTCGGACGGAGAGGTCTTGAAAGGTGCAATGATGGTTATTGCAAATACGTGTTCAAAGACGAGAAGAATGGTTCCGATGTCACCTCACTCTCTCCGATGTCCAACTGGGTGCAAGTAGATGGTTAGAAGAGTGTGGATATGTCGGGAACTTGACAGAGCAGCTGGACCGGGATCTGGCTAGTGCCGGTTGTTTAGCATCCAGTGCGACGAGTCCGTGGACAGAGACAGTAACCGCAGCTGATGATGTTTTTCCGAATGGTGTTTGATGATTTCTCCACAAAGAAGAAACCCCTGACACTACTGTCCCTGAAGACAACAACGAGGGAGTTGCCATTTACATCGCGTGAAGAGTTTCTTCGTGGAGAAAAAGGTACCATTAGAAAAGCGGGTGTCGGTGACTACAGACGGGGCTCCCGCCATGACGGGCCGACATGCAGGCTTCATTGCGTAATGTAAAGGTGACACAGACGTCCCAAAATTTCTACATTACCACTGCATCATTCACAAGCAGGCATTATGTGCAAAATGACCGGCTTGATCATGTGATGACCCCTGTCGTGAAGATCATAATGGCATCCGCTCAAAGCCAAACAACACAGGACATTCAAAGTCCTGTTGGAGAGCTGTCAGCAGAATATGGTGACCTGTTATTACACATAGAATCCGATGGCTCAGCAGGGAAGAGTTTTGGAGCATTTTTTTGTCACTTTTGGTGAAAAAGTGTTCTTGCAATCCAAAGGGAAGACGCCTCGCTGCTCGAGGACACTGAGTGGATACTTGACCTTGCATTTTTAACAGACATCACTGGAAACTGAACCATTTGAACTGTCAACTGCAAGGCAAAGGCAAGACTGTTGCTGACATGATAAGCGCTGTAAATGCATTAAAGCTATGATGAGCATTTTCTCTGTGCATTTACAGAGAAAGAAAGTGTTGCACTTTCCCTCTGTGCAGTCAGTGCTGCAGAACAATGCTTCTGCATCTGGGGCTTTCGACAAAGCTGCTGAAAGTACTCTCAAGTCATAAACAGACTTGGGCAAGAGTTGAGAACAGGTTTTGTGACTTTGATCAACTTGAGCCATGTGTGTCATTCATTCAAATCCTTTCATGCAAGTGGACATCACATGCATTGCTGAGCAACTAAGTGCAACCTTCAACATGGATGCTGACAGGTGGAGATTGAAATCCTAACGTTGCAAAATGACCTCCACCTCAAAGCCCATCAGGATGCACCAAACTTTTGGTGCCTTGTGGACACAAAAAGTACAAAGGTGTATCACAGCAGCTATGAAAGTTGCCTGCCTTTTTGGTTCAACCTATTTCTGTGAATCAGCCTTTTCTGACATGAACTTCATCAAGAACAAACACAGAACACGCTTACTGATGCACATCTACAAGACTCACTCAGAGTTACAGTGTCAAATTATACCCCAGATTACAGTACACCAGTGGACAGCATGCAATGCAGACTTCCACTAACAGACATTACAGGCAAAGAAAGAGAACAGATATTTTCAGTGAAACACCATGGCAACGGTAAACTCAATTATTGTACAAAAATGTGAAAAATAATTTGTTCAAAAAGTGTAGCAGATGTGTTTTTTGTTAAAAATGCTACAGATTATAGTTGATAACACAAATGTGATCTGATTCATTCAAAAATATGAAAGTTGAGTGTTCTTTTTTAAATTTTACATAATAATATTATATTAATATATTATATAATATATTATTATACTTTGTACAGACATGGACAGAGTTCATGATTGTTAAAAAATGTTACAAAGTTAGTGGTTAGTACAAATGGGATATGATTTGAAGATGTGACAGTTAATGATTTCCTAAAAAATGTTACAGAAGTGATACATACAAAAATATAACAGCTGTGATTTTGAACAAAATGCTACAAATGTGTCATTCATACAAACTGTCAATAAAGATATTTACAAAAATATCAGAGATGTGATAATTCTGACTTTCAAATGTTGAAATAGATTTGAGACATAAATAAATAATGTTGCATGTTAAAATATATCTGTGTTTCTACCATGGTAAATCATTGTTAATAATTATTGTGTGGAATAATTAACATTAACATGTGATCAGACAGTCTCCTTCACATATATGAATATGATTATGATAATTATTAAGATAATATCATTAAGGTGAACGCGTGCAACTATGTTATCAGGAAGTTTGTATCAAACAAGTAGCCCTTCGTATTACTCAGTACCCTTGAAGTAGCTCTCAGTTTCTAAAAGGTTGGTGACCCCTGCTCTAGACTGTCTGGCATCCTGCCTTGCTCTCCAAACTCTCTGTCTATGGCATCCAAGTCCAACTCCATATATGGCTTATTGACTTCCTCCACTCTCATCGTGGATGTGTGGCTCTCAACGGAATCCTTTCATCTCCTCTCTCTGTCAAGGCCAGAGTGCCCCAAGGAAGCGTTCTGGGCCCAGTCCTACTCCTAATCTTCATCAATGATTGCTCTGACCCTCTAGAAAATCCTCTTTATCTATTTGCTGATGACTCCACCCTCTACTGTGACATCCCTCATCCTAAGGACAGGCAGGCTGCAGCCTCTTGTGTCTCTTCAGACCTTGACAAAATCACAAGCTGGTCAAACACTTCCAATATGTCTTTCAATCCTGACAAATCTC
>CM068961.1:50152519-50184194 GCA_035128595.1 Eptatretus atami
TTTCAAATTTGTGTGTGCATCCATATCTTTCCCTGTGAGAATCAGTACATGGCACTGCTAAAATGTCTTGAAGCAGCCACTGCCTCCTGGAGAATAGTCAGTGGCGAGGGACTTCGAGGTGCGGACCATTATTCTGAAGATGCAGTGTCTTCATAGCTTTCCAATGCTTTCTTTTACCATAGCCGAAGGAAATTGCTGATACAGAGTCACATCCTGTCAGGGCAGGAAACGCAGGAAGCTGGGTACACATTTCTGGGGAAGCAAGCTGTAACAATAATCTGATGGACCGGGATAAGCTTGCATCCTGCCTGACTGTTCTTTTCTCTATCCATATTTTGGCAGTGTCCCCGCAACTGTGGAAAGTAGTGGACTGCTCAGACAAGCACATCAGTGTCTGCTGATTTGATTGTAATGGACCCACGCACATTGTTACGTCTGAATCATCATCGGAATGCTTCGCACATAGAAGAAATATCCGATGAATCTGCCTCTTCCGTGCATTTGATGGAGTGTTGACTGTCATTGATTACATTCCTGCCAGATGAAAGGGCGGTGCCTGTAATACGTGAACCAATCAGAGAAGCCACCAGCCCAAATAGATCGCTTTTCTTGGTGATCTGAAAGTTCTTTTGCTGCTGGGCATGTTTCGTGACATGAACTACAGATGAATGTTCTGTGTCAAGGTGGGACTGTTGTTTTGATGATAGATCGCCATGAATTTCGTCCATTGTGTACTGGAGCGTCCAGCAAGACTTGGTTAGCTTCGGGATCCACCAGCAACGCAAGGCGTCTCGTTCTTCCTCTGTCTTCACAGACATTGACGAATCATCCATATTGGTCGAAGACGTCGATGAGGGTGTGGTGTGTTTTGATGGCAATGAAGCAACTGGCTTTAGGAACACTGCGCCAAGTTACCAACGTACCACCATCTTACACCCAGGACTATGTAGTTCAGCCATAGCATCCCTGATGTACACGCTGCGTGTTGTTATCACTGGCAGTGTTTTCGTGCTCTTCATCGACTAGGCACTCGAGATTGCCCTAGTTCTGCTTTGGTTCTTCGTGGAGCTCCATCTTCATGAAAGATAGATGTCGGAAAGACGTAATGGGATAGCTCAGGACTGTGCCTTCATGTTCAGTCAGGGCGGACTTGAGTCATAGCAAAGCACGGCGGAAAAACCATTTCCGGGTTGATTGCAAACCAATGCTTTCTGATACCAAAATCAAGGATTTTGTTTTCTTTTTGGAATCGAAACGTTTTGAGTTTGGATTTTGGGATGGCTGGTACATGCTTCTCTGCCCCAGTGCCAAAGAGATTATGTGATGTACTCTTCCATCTGTTCTTTCCCCCACGGTCGATGGACAGACAACAAGGACTCTGAAATCCTTGGAAGCGGATGAACACCACTTGAAATATTACAAGATGTTCTCTGATGACAGGGTCCGGAACGATGGTGGTCATATGTCTGTCGACATGACAAATCAATCGCTGTAAGCATGTTCACAGTTCAGAGCTGCAGGGCGCATTTGTTCATGACCCATGTCGTCCTTCGTGGATGGTCCCCACTTCTGGATCGTATGGCAGATGCATATTCCCCAAGCTTTGTCGTGTGATTTCCACCCCAAGTCTAGTGCAGACTCTTTAAATCGTTGAGGCACAAATGCAACCGCTGCTCTTAGCATCCCGAATGACAGTCGATTTCAAGCCCATATCGCTTCCCATACACCATTAAAAGTGCCTGCTGCTCGTCGTTATCGAAACTTTGCCTTCTTTGAAAGCTCCATGGACATCAGCTGGTAGTTCGTCATATCCACAGAGTGAAAAGAGGGCTCTTTGTCTTTCTAGTTTTGGGAAATTATGGTGATTTCTCTGAAATGGCCGAAGTATTCAGATGGTGTATCCTTCAAATGTGAATTTTCATGGACCGCACACCAAAAAATGAGGACAACAGGGCAAAATGGTTACTGAGACCCATCTTCATATGAGACCTGTTGTTAGGCTTTTGTGTCAAGCCGGTTTGATTAAACTCCTAAATATAGCCCTTTATCGAAGGTTTACCGCTGGCCTAACAAGTCTCCCTCTATTGATCCTTCGACCTTGCTGTTGTGTTTCCCCCCCTCTTTCTACTGTTCATTTTGTTCGTTGCATTCAGTGAACTCTTAGTCTTCCACGGACCTCGACTGTGTACGTGGAAAAAAACAAGAGAGAAAACAAGAAAGAATGCCAGACTGAAAGAGGATAAAACTGGCAGCATGATCCTTTGGCACAAGAGTTCTTAAAACAGGGTGAGAGGCTTGAGCAACGATGGTGGGCAGCAAAAACAGACCGAGATAATTGAGAGGCTGCAGCAATGGCAAGAGTGCCTGCCAAACGATATAGAGGTTGTGAGGACACTGATCATGGCTGCGTTATGTTGCAACCAATCAGGACATTTTAAGTAAACTGCCCACAGGAGAGACACAGCACTTTTATAGGGACACCATCACTGGGTGGATCGGCTCCACAGTTTAAAACTTGGGCGAGCCTTGCTACCGAGAGTCATGTGGCAGACCAAGTTTGGACTACAATCCAGGTGTAATGTAATCAGTTACAATAGTATGGGCTTACACAACGCTTATGCATTATAGTATAGTTATCAGTCGGTCGCAAAATGTAGCTCGTACACAACCCCACTGTTAATGGGATAAACATATAAATGTCAAAAAGACAGCAATTTGGGGAAAAAGGGATGGGTGGAGTTGGGGTTAGGAGAGAGCCACGCTATGAGAGATGAAAAGTTTTTACAGTGAAGTACTCCGGCATACACATACACCTCAGGTCAAGAGAACAACCATACAGTTCCCTTCAACGCGAGCAAGTGGGACGTCGTTTATGCTACGGTTCCCATAATCGTGCGTTAAATGCCTAAATTTTATTTACGTTATGAACGCCTCGATTGGCCATTCAGTAGCTGATCATGAATCTCTGAAAAGTCTGTTCCAACTATCACGATGCGCGGGCACGATTGAAATCGTGGTTCTCACAGAGCGGGTGGGTTTGGCTTGTCTAAAGATCGATCCGATCACCACGATTAGAAAGGATAATAGATGCGATCTGTCAAGCTTGTTACATGCAATACGATCTGATTATGATGGATCCTGATTGGACAATTGATCGTGTTGACGATAGAAAAATTTTGAACCGTAATTTACATCTAACAGATCACTGATGTCAGATCTGTGTAATCGATATAATACCACCACCGAATTTTTTACGCCAGTCCTGACCTGAGACTGACAACATCACTGTCCAGAGAACCAGATAGCCATGATTAAGACCACAGATTCAATCGTGCCGGCCATCGTGTAGTGCAGGGGTGGGACACCCTATTATTTTGTATCTATTTATTGTAAGATGATATCGTTCCCAGCGAGAAATGAACCAGAAATGAAAGTTTTAAAAGAAGGTGCCTGTTCCGTCCTATCTGGCGACGAGAAGTAACAAAAACTACATTTCAACTAATCTGATCTTGGAAATTAGCATTCTTCTTTAACAGCACTCAAGGTTGAAGTGTTTCCTTTGCACTAATCTATTATTTGGCGTGGAATGAAAAATCTTAACATCTACTTTGAAGTAAAACCCCTTTGAAAATGTTCTAGTTACAGCATGCCACACAGTTATTGACTACCAGCCACACATGAAAGGAATATGTCTGCTGTGTTTGAACGGTTATCTGCCCATAATGGCGCCACAACTCATTCCCATTAGCACTGAAAACTGCACATCAATAGTGTAGAGCATATGTATGAAACTCTAATACCGTGGGCACTGGATGATAATTTTTTTGCACCATTGATTTTATTGCAGACAGATGCATTGAGAATCAAGAAAAATCATGGTGCCAAATTTTTGTTTGCATTTTGGGTACATTTTGGTGGCTTTTAATGTTGGCCCCCTAAAATACCATTATCGCCTTTTCCGGTGCAACTACCAGTTTCAAATAATGGTATAAACGCAAAGCATGTAGCATATCAATTAAAGGTCTGGACATTTGTAACACAATATATCATAATATACAATTTTTATTGTCACCAGGTATCTATGGCAATTTCCCTGGCAATAACAACACATAACGGAGCATATATCCAGATGCAAATGTTTCTTATTTAAAAGTCAATCAATTAGAGAAATGTACCGTTATGCTTTATGGTATTTTAGTGGTTCACATAAAGTATATCTGTTCTATGGTAACACTAATAGTTCAACTGTATGAATAGGTCAAAATATTTTGTGAACACAAAACTATCAAGTTCATAGTAAAGCAGCGTCAGATAAGCTCTTCATCCATGCTGTCCTCATGATCATTTCCTCTGAGTCTGTCATTGGTGTTTTTACATTCGTCAACGTCGCATCACAAGCACATAACGCAGTGCAGGCCAAAGAATGCTTCTTGCAAGAGCAGGATCCACTGGCACATCGGCTCTTGCCACAGCCGCACTTTACAAGCTCTATAACAGCTGTCGGAGCTGGTGGGAGTCAGAGACTCTTGGGACATTCTATTATTTTCATCATTTCCATCCATAATTAATTGGCGGAGGTAAGTCCGGATTTGGGTATCTGCCAGTAACCAAACCATAGCTTGGTAATGAGCCCTGAGAATGTGCTCCTTCTGAGATGCCTTTGTTGGGGGCAGTTTCTCAGCCTCCTCTTGATTTTTCTTGAACAAGTGCCATCGTAGCTCTCTGACTGTTTTGATACCGAGTCTTGGAGCGAACAATAGGCACACAAACTCTTCTCGACTGTCCCACTCAGCGGATGGATAAGCTGTTTGTCCCAGCTGAGCAAATGCCTGGTGTATGTTTCCATTTGCTTTTTTGAATTGTTTCCCGCATGTTTGCTTGCCTTTGCCTGCGATCCGTCCAGTGGTATCACTGCCAGTGAAAGCGTGGAATCCAATGAGACCAGCAGCATTATTCGCATCAAGGGATTAATATATAGATTGCAAATTCACCAAGCGCCTTCTCGTACCTGTGCCAACTAGCATAGATACATCACCCAAGAGCGCAGTTTTTGTAGAGCAAGATGAACACATCTGTATCAGGAGCATGAATGATACTTGAAGCAATTTGGGAAGCGCTCACGGCATGTAGGATGTGTCTACATGTGTGTTGCTTTGGCACATAGGACACCTGACAATCAAACTTATATGCAAACATTATAGTCTGTGCTATGTTCGTGTACTAGTTGAATGCTATGCTCTTTTGTGTTGACTCAAGTGTAACATCGGCCATATTAGGATCCAGCGGATGAATGCCTCCAGCGATTTGGGAACTTGATTTTCATCTAACAGAGAACCTTGAAATTTCCACGGCTACTTTAGAGCTTCAGCGATGTCCCTTCTTATTACCTTGGCATTTTCGAAGAGGCTTTCATGTTGCTGCTCGCATCGCCAGCTGCCTCGTCCAGGTTGTCAATTGCGGCTCTTTTGTTCTAGACGTGTACATCCGATCTGGTTCATTCATATGCGTAGAGCAGCAGAACTCAACATCATCAATATTTTCTACAAGCTTACGCTTCAAACTTCTCCTTGATATATGCGTACCATTTGAACCATTGACTCTGAGGACATTTTGATAAGCTGCTTCTACCTCACCCATGTCCAGGATAGATCCTGATTTCAGCAGGCTGCTCATCAAGTAGAAGAATTCAATGTCTGCTGAAACCTTGGTTATTACTGCTTCATCGCTGCTCTCTCTGCTGTACCTGAGTTCACTGAACGTGCTTCACCCAACAACACAGATGGTATTTGATATCAATCGCATGGGCATCATTTGGATCGATTGCAGCACTCAGATTTACTTTCCACTGCTGGTTATTGCTGTACTCAACAGCCTTTCGGAGCTGTTCCCCGGTGTTGAACTCACTGATCTGGTGGAGTGCTCCTTTCTCTGAAGATCCATAACAGAAGAAGCAGTTGTTTTTACCCCTCAGCCTGAATTGGCTAAGGGTATTGTCGTCATACATTGTCCGCGGGCGTCCGTCCGGGCGGGCGTCCGTCCGGCGTCTGTCAACTTTTGGTTCCGTCAATTCGAGGAGAACGCCTTGTCCGATTAAATCCATTTTTGCAGGGTATGTTGGGGCTGAGTAGAGGAAGGTTCCTTTCGAAATGGGCGCGCTGCGATTTTCAATGTGGCCTCCATGGCAGCCATCTTGAATTGGTTTCCGTCGATTCGAGGAGAACCTTGTCCGATTAAATCCATTTTTGCAGTGTGTGTTGGGGCTGGGTAGAGGAAGGTTCCTTCGTTTTATTCAGTGCGATGCGTCAATATGGCGACTAGGGCAGCCATCTTGAATTTGGTTTCCGGCAATAACTTGAGAACGGCTTGACAGATTCATTTTATTTCATGGGGTATAATGGGGGTGGTTAGAGGAAGGTTCCTTTCGATATACAGCACAATCCGATATCCAATATGGCGGCTAGGGCAGCCATCTTGAATTTGGTGTCCGGACAATAACTTGAGAACGGCTTGACTTATTGATTTCATTTTTTGTGTGATATAATGGGGATGTTTAGAGGAAGGTTCCTTTCGATATTCAGCGCAATCTGATATCCAATATGGCGGCTAGAGCAGCCATCTTGAATTTGGTTTCCGGACAATAACTTGAGAACGGCTTCACACATTGATTTTATTCTGGCGAGGTATAATGGGATTGAGTAGAGGAAGGTTCCTTTCCAAAATGGGCATGCTGTGATTTTCACTGTGGCCGCCACGGCAGCCATTTGAAATTGGTTTCCGTCAATTTCGAGGAGAACGCCTTGTCCAATTAATCCATTTTTGCAGGGTATGTTGGGGTTGAGTAGAGGAAGGTTCCTTTCGAAAATGGGCGTGCTGCGATTTTCAATATGGCCACCATCTTGAAATTGGTTTGCGTCAAGGGGTTGAGGGGTTACGCCCGCTTTGCGATGCTATTTTTATTGTATTGTTTGGCACCAGATCGCATGTAACGTTCTGTTGACGATGGGTTCTCATGTGGTGGTGGTTGTGTTTTGAGGTTCGTTCTTTCTGGTCGTCCAACTTTCATTGGTTTAGGTACTTCACCTGCTTCCAGTGCAGCTTCATATCTGTTTTTCAGCCACTCAATATGGATTTTGTGCACTGCAATTTTTATAGCATTCAGATGCCATGTGACACCTTTCTGTGATAGTTCATTTGCCGTCACATCACCAAGCTCTTCTGGATGGATATGTACTTATTATCCCAAAGAGCGACCGGCTATTCACACTCTGGATAAACAGCTGATATGATTCTGGTCTTGGGTGTTTTACGAGTTTTCCAGATACTTTGCAAATGCAGCATATATTCAAACCTGCCAAAGATGTAGTGCAACTTGATGCTTTTGTGCTGGAACTGAAGGACTTGGGGATGATTCATCCATAAAGATAACTTGAGAACAGTTTATTTCAATGTCCACTCGACATAAGTTCCTTCACCCACAAAGCTTGAGGGTTAATCTACAACTACATCTCCTACATCAGTCTTTTAGTCTGGACCCTTGACCACTTCTGCTATTATCATAGCTAACCTGAAAGGCAAAAAAAATTAACATACATTGTATTGTAGATTGTAGTTTTGTAGCATGTCATAATGTTTAGAAAAATTAATTATCTTGGTGACGTTGCAGTAATTGATTTAATATAGGTTGCACAGCATCTGAAATTAACAAAAAATTCAGATAAGTCACTATGGTTATGTTCAATGTCATTATTGATATTATTAACATATTCTAGGCTGAATTCTGCTCAGTTTGATATATTACATGCCCAGGTTTAAACCAGAAACAAAAAAGTTGGTAAATTGTTATCATTGAAAAAGTGCGATTCAGGGGTAGTTCACGTATCGGCTTGAAAATAATATTTGAAATGCTCAAAAAAATTGGCACCATGATTTTTCTGACTCACAGAATCCATAAGAATGAAAAAATATATGGTGCTGAAAATTATCATCTGGTGCCCACGGAATGACATAGGCCTCTACACTATGGTGTGTGGTCTTTGAGATTTTTGATTGCACTGAAAAGTGTGAAAAGGTTGTTTCCTCCCCCCTCCCTAAATCTGTGCCCTCTTCAAAGTCATGTCGATTTGTTTGGTAAGTTCAAGACTACATGGGAGTGCAAATGCAAAGCATTGTGATTCTGGTGGAACTAATTCACATTAGGGTCCTGTCACAATCAATCATCAGGATTGCATCCACTTGATGGCTATGAGAAGCATATACCTCTAGTGAAGCAAAATAATCAGACATGTGATGTGGGCATCTTGCTGAGTTCCTGAGCCTTTTGTCAATGCAGCAACCACTGCACCAGCATGCTATGCATGTACCTTGGGTTCATAGCGCTGACTCCCAAATCTGGTTAGTATTAAAAGATGATCTCACACTGACAAACTCCACTGTTGGTGTTGAAGCACTACCACCTTTTTGCCACTGAGGACCCAAACAAGGTAGATATTCACATCTGTACTCGCACCAAGTGACTCACACCACAGCATTATGCTGACTATGAAAGAGGAAGAATGTAGAAATTTATAGAACCCCACTCCTCCTTTACATATATAGATAGACATAGAGGTTTGGTCACCCAATCAAGATCGGGTTATAAGTTAGGGAATTTTAGCAAATTGTATTGACCATCTGTGAAAAAATTGCTTACCAAAAAATTCTTCCACTAACGTATTCATCAGGTGTCTACTAACACCTATCAATTAGTGTAAACCGAAATCCTTGTGGAAAATTCTGGGGAGGCAATCAAATTCGGGTGCTCAGAGGGCCTGCGCGAAAAAATCGGAAAAATTAACTTTTGCCAATATTGACTTGTGGGATGTCTAACTGGGTTTTTTGGGGTGCTGAATTGATTCCAACCATTAGATTTGAGGAAAAATGAATCCCTGGCCGTAAAATATTGATATGATAACATTTTTAGATATCTCAGACTGTGTTTTGCGGTAATTTGGCTCAATTGATTCAGATTGTTCAAATTGTGCTGAAACCAGCATACAACATTTTTGAAACCACTGCTATATTGTTGGTTATACTTGTGCTCATGCTCAGTAGAATTATCTGTGTTAGCTGACGTTAGCTAAGAGCTTTTAGCTATAAAATATTGTGTACCGGACTCAATAGAAGTTGAATAATTCAACGTAGAGTGGACCATATTATGTTAAAACACATCACTGTATGTGTGTTCTGTCTGTTTTGTGTCAAATTTCATGTCCTGTCTTGTTGTTACAAAAAAATGCTTTTTTTTAGGACAGTATGGACAAGGATGTGACTGAACCTGGCTTGAGTGTTTCATCTGTG
This sequence comes from Eptatretus atami, assembly GCA_035128595.1. Taxonomy (NCBI): domain Eukaryota; kingdom Metazoa; phylum Chordata; class Myxini; order Myxiniformes; family Myxinidae; genus Eptatretus; species Eptatretus atami. The sequence goes on from CM068961.1 coordinate 50,161,856, forward strand.
TGGTTCCGGGATTTAAAAGCATACACTCTCAAAAGTCTCCAATAAGGCCACCCACGGATCATCACATTCTGAGCTTGTGGGCGATGCGGCGTTGACGGGAGACTAAATGAGGACTGGAACAACGGAAAACATCAAGTTGAGATACCATGTGGATTGTAAAACAGAGTGTACAGTCGTGCGAGAAGTATATCCACTGCAACTGAAACAGCTAATCATAAGTTTTCGATGCCACACGGACAAGAAGACTCTGGTGTCCTTCTCAACTGGGTTCAGCAGCACTCCGAAGACCAAGTCAACCCTGATCAAGCAGAAGAAGTTGGCAGAGCCATACAGGCTAAGATGGATGGGAAAACTGTTGTGGATGCAATGGTAACCAAACACAAGGTCAAATCACTTGCAAGCCTCAGATCTGGACCCAAAGTCAATGGCGAGAAGCTGGTCATTGACTCACTGAAGCTATTCAACCGCCTCATTGTCATCAGTGAGCGTGAAGTCAAACCAAAGAAGCTTTGCGCTTTGAGTTGACGCCAAAACCGATGTCTCTGTTTGACAAAAATCCAAAGTTGTGAAAGCCAGACAAGGCTGCCCAGCAAGGTCCCTGAAGGCATGTGTGACACCTGTCGAACAACCCCCTGCACAAGCCTTGTGGTTGATGGTGGGTGGCTCCTGCACAATGTCAAGTGGGAGGCTAACCTTACTTGGAAGGATGTTGCCGAGAGCTACTCCGGTTTTGTGAAGTCCATGGGGAGCCATCGCCTCCGGATAACGGTGGTCTTTGACGGATATGGCAGCTCCACCAAGGACCATGACCACTTGAGACGAACAAAGAATGCATGCTGTGACATTCAGATTCTCTGGATCTCAAAATCATCATTGCAAGAGAAAAGTTCCTTATAACAAGAACAACAAAGCCCAGCTCGTTCTGCTCCTTGCTGAGACATTTAGTAGGAATGGAATCAGTGTACAGCAATGCTCCGATGATGCCGACACTCCATCGTCCGCACAGCTCTAGATGAGGCAAGAGAGTCCCTGTCGAGGTGAGGGCTGAGGACACAGACGTCCTGGTTATGCTGATTCATCATGTTGCAGACCATCCGATCTTCCTCACGACAGCCAAAGAAACATCTTACGATGTGGAAAGATCCGGGAGGCCCTCCCAGAGATATACCGGAGGTATCTCACTTCTTGCACAGCTCTCTTGGCTGCGATACAGTGCTGCAATTTTTGGGTTTAGCAAACCAACTTTGCTAAGCAAGCTCTGCAAGACTGATGAAGCAGAGAGGGCAAAGGACGTGTTTAGACATCCGAGCTGAGAAAGGTGATATCATTAAAGCAGGTGTGATCTTTTCATGCTCCATGTTCCATGGGAAATCCTCAAAGACTTGGAAGACTTGAGATTCGACATCTTCAGCAAGCGAGCTGCTACTGGGAGCATAAAACCTGAAACTCCCGCGCAACAGGAGCTGCAGCACAGCACTCTCTCCGAGCTTACCTCCAGACTAGAGACTGGCTGATGCTGCAAAGTCCATCGTTGGATGCCCGGGACTATGGATGGCAACTCACTGAGCAAGGATATGCACCAGTCCCTTCTACAGACCCCATTGCACCAGACTACCTCCTGACGTTTGCCAGCTGCAACTGTGCGGGGGACTGCAGCTCACTCAGGTGCTGCTGTAAAAAGCAAGGAGTCAAGTGTATTTCTGCTTGCAGCATCTGCATGGTAACTCTTGCCTGAACATAAACCAGCTGGGTGACAAGAGGAGTGAGGAAGATACTGGGGAGTTTGATGAATAAGGTTGTAAAAGCTGACGAAAGCAACATTTCATTGAGCACAGTTCTGTTAAAAATGTCAATAAATACATTTTATATGATCAAGGAGTGTTTTTTTCTCAAAAATAATGGTTGAATCAATTCAGCACCCAAAAAACCCGAGTTAGACATCCCACAAGTCAATATTGGCAAAAGTTAATTTTCCGTTTTTTTGCGCAGGCCCTCTGAGCACCCGAACTTTGATTGCTCCCAGAATTTTCCACAAGGATTTGGGTTTGCACTAATTGATAGGTGTTAGTAGACACCTAGATGAATACGTTAGTGAAGAAATTTTTGGTAAGCAATTTTTTCACAGATGGTCAATACAATTTGCTAAAATTCCCTAACTAATTAAACTTCAGAAACTATCAAGATGATGTTAGAGCTGCAACAAAAATCAACCAAGAGCACACCACAACAATGATGGGCCAAATGGGCTCATTTTGTTGTTCGAGGTAGTACAGGATCATACAACTAATTGTACTCAGTGTAGCCACGTGGCAATTGTGTACACTTTGTATGTTAATTTCCATTATACAAACAGAATATAAATACTTAAATGCAATTGGTTTGATTCCTGACAAATACAGTAAGTCACCTTCAAACACGACCTGGGAGAGCCGAAGAGCAAGCCAAGCTTCGCCCCTTTTGGCACCGAGGACCCTTGATCAATTTGAGTTAGAGTTATAATTTATATTTTGCGTTGACCTAGCATGTGTTACAATAATGTGTTCCAACAAACTTCGGGGCAATTGGCCCAGGGGCATGAAATTGTGTAAAAAAAAATCAATGAAAAGTCTTCACATAGACTCAACTCACATATATATATATATATATATATATATATATATATATATATATATATATATATATATATATATATATATATATATATATATATATATATATATATATATATATATATATATATATATATATATATATATATATATATATATATACACTCCTTCCATGCTCTAATAAATTGACTCTAATTGGATATTCCCTCCAATTACAGGTGAGATGTGATTGGGTCTTATCTTCATATATACAGGTAGTGAACAAAAAAAATGGAAACACCAACCACTTGGTGGTGCGTTGGCCCACCAACCACTTTGTGGTGCGTTGGCCCACCACGTGCATCCAGGACAGCATGGATAGGACATGGCACAGAATCAACAAGGGTCTGGAACTGTTCTGCAGCAATGTGGCACGATTCTTCCTCAAGGAAGTCCTCCAATTCACGTCGGTTTGATGCAAGTGGAAACCGCTGTCTTCGGTGCCTCTCCTGACAGTCACACAAATGCTCCCTTTGTATATTAATTTCCATTATACAAACAGAATATAAATACTTAAATGCAATTGGTTTGATTCCTGACAAATAAGTCACCTTCAAACACGACCTGGGAGAGCCGAAGAGCAAGCCATTTTTTTTTGTTCACTACCTGTATATATGAAAATAAGACCCAATCACATCCCAACCCACCACGGTGGGACTCGAACCCACGACCCGGAATCCATGAGCCCACGATCCTGGCTGCCACGAACGACGATCGAGCACTACGGTCCTGGCTGCTTGACCACCACCACCATGAGGAGCCCCGAAAAAGACCGCAGACCACGATCGCAGACGACAACGACGACAGACCAAAAACGACGACTCTACTCTCTTCTTGACGACCACTCTACTCTTCCCTCTCCTCCCTTTTTACCACAGCTCGCCACCTTTTCTTATCCCCCCCCGTGGGTCGAGGGAACCGCTCTGAAGTAACTCGCCTCCGGATTGGACGAGGGGTTGTCTGGCGATCAGTGGCCTCCCCTTATTGGTCAGGACGAACACTCCATCTGGCTAAGGTGGAGTCGGCCCTGAGGTGATGAGCCTCCTGATTGGAGGAGGTCCGGTGGGAGGGGGCAACGACCACCCTCCCCCCGCGTGTGTCTGACAACCCAGACGGAACAACCAGGGGAGCACCCTATTCTCCATCCACCCTTGTAGCGGGGAGGGGCGATCTCGGGTCGGCTGTCGGGCCGGCCGCTGTCGATTGGACGAGCTCACGGTGCGCGGAGGGAACCTCACCCCTGTAAGTGACACGTTGCACGTGGGCGATGGATGGCGATGGTGCGAGAACGAAGGATGGATTTAAGATGTAAAAAACCTGACTATAAAAAAACCCCGCAGCGCACACATGAAATTCCCATTAGACATAAGGGACGGGACCCTAAATATAAACACATACTTATCGAAATAACTAAGCTTAGGGACTGCTGCCTGTTTGTGTGCAAAAGGCTTCCAGATTCGTAACAATATCACATTCCTCCACTGCTCAGCAGTCCATTGCCTATGCTCCTTGCAACACTGGACCACAAACGGGCATTGTCAGGTGTTATGAGAATTTGTACATAGCAACCCGACTATGGTATCCCACCCTGTGAAGTTTCCTTCTGACCGTTTTTGATGATGCAGGATGCTCACGGCCCTCTTTGAACTCTGCACACAGTTTGTCCGGCATTACTCTTCTGTTTTGCCTTGTAGTCCGAAGTAATGCCCATGCATCATGCTTGTCAAGAATGCACTTCCATCCACTGTTGCCCTTCAGTGATGACGTTTTCCTTTCCTTTTCCAGACTAACATCACCTTCCAGACAGTTCCTTGTGACACATTAGCAATTTCCGCAGTCTTCGTCACTGAAGCGCCTACCAAACGTGCACCAACGATTACACCCCATTCAAAGTTACTGAGGTCTCCTCTTGTGGCCATGCTGGCTCTTAATACCGGACTCGAGCCGCAGCCCGCTTACATATACACGACGAAACGACTGCCGGGAATAGACTTGCATATTTCACGCACCGGTCACATACGTGTTACAGCACCACACTATGCATATATGTTGTAAGGCCCGTGTACCCTAGTGTTTCCATTTTTTTGTCCATTATATGTATGTTGGTGTGTGTATATATAGATATATATGGATATTACAAATGTTTTTCCTTTTTTTTTTCCTATATTTCAGACTGACCACTGAACATGTTGTCGACGTTTTTTTGAGCGACTCATCGACTGCTTTTGACGCGCATATTTGTTTATTTGCTGATGTACAAGTAGCTAGTAACATTTTTTTAGGGTTATAAGTGGGATTCAAACAAACATTGTATTTGGAAAATGAAAATGTTGTGATACCTACTTCTGATGATCCTAATCATGAAAATGACAACATTCACTTCAGCTCAAAGCAGGTATGTTTAGCTTCATTACATTTTTCAAAATGAACAATATGAAACTGTAAAAACTTGTGTGCATTATTTATTTTTCAAAACCAATTAAACCTAAACAAGAATATCTAAATTTGTATCGGTTATTTACAGGTTTTACTGAATTTTTCAACAAAGTCAACTTTGAATAAAAACATCCTTTGGAAAAATAAAAGATGTTCAAATTAGCATTGATAGCAAGGAACAATTTACAATACACAAAGTCGTATGTACCTCACTTCATCAAAAAGTCACTCGTCAGCCAAACGAGGATGGCTGGAGGATGGCTTTGAGGTACACACACTTGCATCTAAGCTGTCTAGTCTGGGCTTGAATCCTGACCCAGCTATAAATTGTCATCCTGGTGTTTCACAGACAGGGTGATTTATCAATGTTTGTGCCGTCCATCAGACAAACGTTAAACGAGCATCCTGTCTGCTGGCATTTGTTGGTGGGTGTTAGGACCCCGTGGTGTCCTTCACAAAGAGTATGCAAGCTATCACTGGCACCATGGCCAAATTCCAAATTCCTGCCCTAACCTGCAGATTCTGATTTGAAGATGAATGGGAAATGTACTTGTTGGAATAAAAAAAAAGCACAGTTGTTGATTGTCTGGCAATCAAAAACTAGGTAACCTAAAAGCGAGCTCATACTTCTTGTTATATAATCATGTGAAGCATAAAAAACAAAATTTGTCAGAGATGCGACTTTTCACAAGTTATGTGCGATAAAATATCACCATTTAACATACATCAAAATAGATCGTTTCAAATGACAGCTTCAGGTGTATCATATGCTTTGTTTCAGCCAATCATACTTTTCGTACAGGGTGTGTGATAGTAAATCATGTGTTTTACATGTTGAAGGTGTGAGAAAATGGGAAAGGGGACAGAATGGAGAAGCGAAGGTGTATAAGTTGGAATATAGATAGTGTCATTGCATAAAAGTAAAAAATACATGGAGTCATAAAGTTTTTCCAAAATGTATAAGAATGAAACAACAGACAAAACTTCCTTTACTATTTTTTTTTTCCTGTGAATGCATTTGGTCAGAAATAGCTTTATAGCATCTCGTGCAAATGATCAAAACAAACGGATGTGTCGTATTTTTAATTAACTTTCAACTCAATCATATTAATCTCATTTCAGCTTCAACAAAGAGCAATTCAACACACCTTTGGAACTGAGGGAGTGCATATAGTGTTTATTAATTGCAAGCTGTTTAATGATACCATGAATCCAATGGCATTGTTGATATTTAATGGTTCCTAATGCACTTAAAACATAAATGAAAAACACAGATGCAAGCACAGCCTGTAGAAGGGAATATGAGCAAGTCATTACCTCGACTACCAAGCCGACGTGAAGTTGAAACGGATATGTAGCAGGTATGCCATGCGCACCTGTTCTGGACGATACACGACAAACTCATTGTACAATAGAGTAGGCAAGGAGCCCTTGGAGTTGTCCGTCTTCAAAGCAGCCACAGGACCGAGAGGTACCACTGCTCCGTCCCTAATGCAAAACCAAAAACATGTAAACTGCAATGTAGAAGACCAAAAAGTCTGAGGAAGAATAAAAAGATAATGTCAAAAAACCCAGCTTAAAACACATGGACTAGTAAAAAGGTAACTGATACAAGTCCTAAAGATTAAGATGCCTATATTGTTAACATTAGGCAGGGTTGCTTTGTTGATTGATTATCTTTTTGTCTCAATTGTCAGTTTGTTGACCGTGCCAATGAAACAAAAACCGCAATGACTGTTGAACAAGCATCAATGTGAAAGCTTACACATAGGAAAAGACTGCAAGGACCATCTTACGTGTGTCATATCCATATCCCATGCATTATCCATTTTAGTTGTTCTATCTCATTAACTAACTAGAAAGCATTTTAAAATGTAAAGCTCATCCACTTTGCATTCTAAGTAAAGTTGAAGAAAACGAGTTTTTTAAATTATACATGTTATTAATTTGTGTTCTCCATATTCATATAATAAAGCTTTGTTGAAGATTTGATGACAAAAGCTCAATTGGTAAAAATGTTATGGCCTGGACAGACACACTGAAGCACAATCTATTATAATAATAATAACAACAATAATAACAAGAAAAAGAACAACCAGAGATTGCGGACCCTTGCCAGGACTTGTTTTGTGTGGTGTGTTGTGTGGCGTATTTTGTGCGGTGTTTGTGCACTGGTGTGCTGTGTAATTAATAAGAGACATAATTAGAACTTTATAATGCTGCAGTGATGACTGGTTCAGCCATTTTAGAGAAGATTTTTGAAGGTTTTTTTTTTTTTTTAAACAATATGGCTGCCGAATCACGTGACCGATGACGTCATCAAAAAATTTTGTGGACATTTTATCCCTAGATGACCCTCAAAAAATGTTCATACTGATCATATGTAGCATTCTCCATATGCAATTATGATGTCATAACGAAGGCACCGATGAGGTCATAAAAAAAAACACACTCATTCCCCATGAGGAGTACTTGCGATGCGCCAAGTTCCTTCCTTGGTGTGGTTTCAGAGATAGAGAGGTCCAAAGTTTTCCCGTTTTTCCAACATGGCTGCTACACTACGTGACCTATGACATCATAATTATCATTAAAACATTCTACGTGAGTAGTCGCACCAATGGTGAAAACTTTGTCTCAATCCGCCAAGCGGTTGCGAAGAAAAACACGAAAGTTCTGTGCAGACAAACACAAAAATAAACAAAACAGCCAAACAAACAAGAAGAAGACATCGTGCAGAGCACTATACTTGCAAAATCCATAAAACAAATTTGACCTAAAAAATAATTGGTGATTGAATTAAATGACCAAATAGGCAACTCCTTCAAATTTCAAGTGAATCGGATGAAACTGACAATTTTAGAAATTAGGTCTATGTTGACCTTTTGGCCGATGTGGACCTCCAAAATAATTGGTGGTTGAATTCAATGACCTGAAATATAAATCCTCTTCAAATTTCAAGTCAATCAGATGAAAATTGAGGATTTTAGAAATCCCACCTAAGTTGTTGGCCTTTGGCCTATGTTGACCTTTTGACCTGAAAAACAATAAGCTTCTTCCTTATGACAAACTCTACCATCTGGTGACGTTTCGTGAAGATCGGTTTAAAATTGTGACCTGTAGGTGACAAACAGACAGAATAACAAAATCGACTAGCCAATGTACTATACTTGCAAAATCGAACAAACAGATCCAAATGCAATACCCTCTACTTCAGCGAGGGTAACAAGCTTTGCAATACATGTGTTTGGGTCAATTTAAACACCCCATTGGAAGATAATTCATGGCTTACCTTCATGAAAGGCTTATCCTTGGTCAACCCAACTTCACCTCACAGGAGTCTTAGCCACCATTTTGATTCTGCCTACTAAAAATGCCTTGCCTTGGAAACACGATATACTCTCACAAACTAATTAAAATATATCGTCAAAATATGAGTTTGGATTTGAGGATCGGATGTCGTGGACTAAACAAGTGTAAAAATCTGAAGTGAAATCTGAAATTTTAAAGAAATTACTGATACTTATAACTAAGCATATCTTATTAGCTTTAAGCAAGACTGTTCACCTTCCTTCTCCATACCTACACAAGAAAATGTGAAATTGTCAAAGCATTGAACTTAACTTTTTCTCCTGTTATGTTTTTCCCAAAGTGTAACTTCACTGAGTGCAACAAAAATAATAAAGCAGGCAAATGTGACCACGGCGTGAGCAGTGGGTGTGGCGACCATGGTTGGTTCTCCATGGGGAAATCGTCGGAGTGAGGAAGGCAAAATAAATTGGAGGATTACAAGGTGTAAAACAATGGGATGAGTGAACTGCGAGTTCAAGAGAGAATTGAAAAATGTTCACAGTAGCTACAAAGCAATGAATCCACACATCATGGCAGGATGGCAACTCACTCGAAGCTGTATAGCCTGGGTTCGAATTGTTTCACCTTTTTGTGCGATGTACTTTCATTTAGGATGTTATTTCATTTAATTTGGAGCTTGGTGCGATGTTATCTTCTATATAAAAGCAAACGAGACGTTTGTTTGTTTGTGATGTTAATCCTCTGAACTTCCAGGATTAATCGCCACAAAACTTTGTCAGATCACATTTTTTAACTACGATACACCTTACTATGGGTTTTCAAGTCATTTTCTCCCAATTCATAACTTATAAACACACGAGCCACCACCTGTCGCAGGGAAGGGATGGGAGTCCAGAGAGAGAGGGTGGTGGGTGGGAAGGAAGGAGTGGGGTGGGGTGGGAGGAGAGAGGGAATGGGTGGGGTGAGAGTCTGGAGGGAAGGAGGAGTGGGATGGGATGAGGAAGTGGTTGGGGTGTGATGAGGGAGGGAAGAGGTAGAATGGAGTAAGGAGGGGGGTGGGGTTAGAAGAGGGAAGGGGTATGAGTCCAGAGGGGGTGGGGTTGGGTGGGAGTACAGAGGGAGGAGTGGGTTGGGAGGAGGCAGGGGAAATGGTGGGAGGAGGGACCCGGCGTTTCCTCATGGTAAATAAAGAAACACGGAAGCGATTAAAAAAAACACAGGGAGTCTGAGGCTTGACTTGTTGCAGATGGGCTGATAAGGCCTATATGTACTCATTGTGACTTTTCTTTTCACATTTTGACCTAATTTTTTTTTTCCCATATTCTCAAAATAAAGGTTTGTTAAAAATTTGATGAAAAATTACCCCGTGTGGGGGTGACGGTCATCTCTATAATACCACAAGTTCTCAATGTTCAGTTCAGGTAACCGCGAAACAGTCCAAACTAACCGTTTAGATTGAAATAGTTCACAGAGATACACTAGGATAATACTACTAATGACATAATTAATAAATATGTATTGTTCATTTAGTACCCGGATTAACACATCAGAATCACCAGTAAGTGCAATACGTGGTTTTCCGGTCGTCCACTCTCTGGGGACATTTCACTTCCGGTTGTAGAAAAAAAACGAAAAAATAGGCTTAGCTCTCGGAGATTATGATAATCCTGTAGATTATTCTTCACTGATTATAATGCAACTTTCATAATGAAAATTGGTCAAGTATTTATAGAGATATTGAGGTTTGAAAAATCGTTAGAGCTAGCAAATTCATTATAATTATTAATTCCACAGAAGTTTCGTGACACTGCACAAAGTAACATGTCAGGTATGAAAAAACATTTTGTATGCCAGATTCATTAATTATTAATTCATTAATTATGGAATGTACTCATTGATATATTAATCAGAAAGCCCGAAGCATGTAGCATAATTTATCACTTATCCCCTCATCCGGGATCCGTGGCTCGCCCCACAGCCTGCAGCCCTATGTCCGCGGTGATTATGTTACATATGGCACGATCGAGAGGAGCCTGCGAATTATCCCTGCTGATGCACTGAATTGATGCAATCGTTCGGCCAGAATATTCGTTGTCAAGATGTTGCGTGATTAAATCACCAATACAGTCACTCGAATTTATACGCCGACATACTTCTTAACAATCACCTTCGCCCAGAAACCACAGTCAATCTGAACCACGCTGGCCACTGCTCAGACGCCATGACCGGACTACTGGCAGTTCTACTGGGCAGTTTGGTTAAAGATGACTCGGCATTTTGGCGTGCGCGCACAAAATTATATTTTGAAAATAAATGCGACGTTTACATTTCGGGTTTTGAAACTTTTGCACCTTCGCGGCGAAATTGTATAAATATAAAGGCTAAAAATGTGTTTTTATATTATATTTCATTTCTCCTTCCTTCCTTCTTTGCGAATCGCATCGGCGTTTTTGGCCATCTTCCAGATCATGTGACGATCAAACGGGAAGGAAATTCAAAAATCTGTCCGGTTAGATACAAGATAATATTTTTTACTATCATAATCAATAAACAGTTGCCGAATATCTTGTAGAATGGCAGACTAGATAGGTTGTAAAAATGGCGATTTTATAACTTACGTGACCTCGTGACCTCGTCCCTGACCTTGAACCCGGACAAAAGCTATATCGTTGTGCAACACTCATGACCTCTACCCACATACTAAGTTTCATCAAGATCGGAAAGAAAAATTGTTGACGGACGTCGGACAGACGTACGGACAGACGTACGGACGGACGGACATTTGGTCCGGCTTTATTAGGTCATTTCGGTAGAGATGACCTAAAAAGCTCAAATGGTAAAAATGTTATGGCCTAGAAGGTAGACAGTTATTATCATTATGTACCTTTATCATCATGATTATCACTGCGTAATATCGTTTTCCCTGCCAAGAAATAAACAGTTTACGGGAAGGGGTTTCCATGTTATAGCACTTTCCCCAAGCAACAACATTCTCAGAAGTCGTCTCCAAGGTGAAAAAAACCACGGTCTCGGCTTGACGTGCTGCGGCTGGACTAATAAGGACTACGTATAGTCATGTGTCTTTGCGCTTTTGCATTTTGACCCAATTTTTTTTTTATATTTTCCCAATATTCTCATAATAAAGGTTTGTTGAAAATTTGATGACAAAAGCTCAAAATGGTAAATAAAAATAAAATAAAATAAAAAAAATACACCCGTGCGGGAGTGACGGTCATCTCTGCGAGAAACAAGGTCAGCTGCTATGCAATGACACCATTCACTAACTTTTACCATGCCCAGTAAGAGATATATAGCCTCCTGAAGGTAGGGCAGTTTTTGCAAACTTTGAAGTCACGTGACGCGAAAACGAAAGCGAAATTCGAAAATCCGTCCCGACCAATTTAGATATTGTCCCATACATTCATATGCCACAATGAAATTCAAGATCACTTGAGAAATGTAGGAGGAGATAGTTTTTGAAAATCGTCATTTTCGCATTTTTTGCCAACTTTGAGTCACGTGACACGAAAACGAAAGCGAATATCGACAATCCGGCCTGACCAAATTTAGATATTGTCCCATAGATTCATATGCTGCAATCAAATTCAAGATCGCTTGAGAAATGGCGGAGGAGATAGAATTTGAAAATCGTCATTTTCGCAACTTCAAAGGCCTCGTGACCTGACCTTGACCTTCGGTGACCTTGAAAGTCATACCATCGTGTACGTCTCATCGACCTCTATCAGGATCACTAATGACCAGATCTCCGCTTCAACTTAATTGTGAACGGACGGACGGACGGATCGAAGGACATCGACACCCATATTATTAGGTAATGCTCGAAGAGATGACCTAAAAAGACGAGTTGGCATACATTTGATAAATTTGATCGGCCCACCCAAAAGCCCATTTAAATAAAATTTCCCCAGACCAACATATGACAAACATGTGATTACAGATGAGGGAGCTCACACTTCTGAGGAAAGAATCGTGAAAGTGATTGAAGAAAGTTAGGAGGTGCTGAATGAAGGAAAATTGCTCTTGTGTGGAGAAAAAGGTGAACTCTCGCAGAGTCCGTGAGACAAAAACGTCGTGCAATGTGAAAGGTATTATATTGTCAGTGCATGTCTTCATTGCTGTTAATGTTGCCCTGCTAATCCGTCAAAAATCATGCAATGATTGAATCGAATATGGAAGAATTGATTCAGCTTTGACATCAGTTTAAAAAAAGCAAATATTTGTTCATAAAATCCATGCTGATGATCAACCAACAATTAAAAACATACTACAAATCAAGCCCCAGAGAAGTTATAATCACCATAAAAATGTAACAAAAAGGGAAACAAGATTGAAGTGGAATTGGAGTTATACAATTCCCAAGACCAGCAAAGACACCACCATTTAGGGCTTTACATTCCGGAGTCCCTGATAAGAGCTACTACAGAGTCTACGTACATTGTACAATAGTTTGTGGCATCTGGTGCGCTACGACCTATGCCCTTGGTGCTGTGCTTTCCTGCTGGCAGACGATCTGCATGGTAATCTGCAGCCATCAGTTCTTGGCATTCACCCAGCGCCACCTGCGAGGCAAGGCAGTAAATTGGTCCAAAGGCAGTTCGGTCACATCAAAATATCAAGGCTTTTGGACAACAAATTACTGAAATTTGTTTTATCTGACAACCCATTAGCTGGCCACTTTACTGAGCAACATACGGTAATTAAAGTAACACGATTAATGTAACATACTGAGCAACATAATTGCTCATTGTTGTGTTAGTACCTGTGTGTGGTTCAGCTGGGTTTGAGAATTGAGCCTCGAGGCACAATCTCTCGTTAGTGTATACCTGGTATTTGTTGCGCATGATCCTCAATGACCCTAAATCAGGTTGCTGTAAACATTTAATCCACCGGATGGCAGAATATTAATTAATTATTTGGATTCTAAGTTGCTGGAAAACGAGTTAGTCCCAGGAGAATTACCATCTTGTCATCACATTGTCAATAAAAAAAACATGCATCTGGCTCACTAATGACCATCAGGGAAAAGGATTACCTCTCCCAACTGGTGTAGTGGTGGCACAGGTCGAGACTTTGTGGATGATTCATAAATGGTGCTTTGGGTCACTTGAGACAATGAAATGCTGCCTAAAAAAGATCTACCTTTTTCGGATTGTCACCGAATTAACAAAAAACACCTTTTTGATCATAACTTGAATAATTTTCCTACGATTTTCATGATGTTGAGTTTTATGGATAGATTGGAGATGAGGACACATTTTCTAAATTTACACTATCCCTAAATGGTGAAGGTCAAGGTCATATTGCGGTCCGGAAACAATATGGCCATCATTGGATTGCGGGTGTCAGGGGAGGCTTATTTACCCTTGGCGATCGCTTTGTGATCGCAGATATCTAGTTGTTGCTGTCATTGCTAGATATGAAGACTAGGTCGAGCAAAGATGCAATTGGTTGTAAAAGAAGAAACAATGCAGGAAAACAAGCTCGAATGAGCTAAGATCCTCGTCCTCTTAATGATGACGTCATAAAAAGGAATATGATCATTTGTGATGTATCAGGTTTGCGATAAATTATCTGTGCTAATGCCCGGCTTGATTCCCGCAAACAAAATTCAAACAGCTTGCCTAGTTTCAGAATAATGGTATAGGCGATTTCCATTAGCGGCGATATTATGACGTCAACTTTTTTCTAGAAGAATTTCCAAAATCGGAGATGGTTACTGCCTGCGCGTGGGCTTTCTGCATATACATGGCAAGTTTCACGAAGATCCAATGAAAACTCTGTGGTTGTAAACAAAAATGTCAAAAAATAGAGAATGACTCATAAAAATTGATATGACGTCATAGTGATGTATCATATGTGCGGTATTCATCTCTGCTAATGCCCTGTTCGATTCCCGCAAACAGAATTCAAAAAGCTTGCCTAGTTTCGGAGATAATTTTTTAGGCGATTTCCATTAGCGGAGATATTTGATGTCATAACTTTTTTATAGGAGGAATTTTCAAAATCGGAGATGGTTACTGTCTGCGCAGGATATTTTACACATATATGCCAAGTTTCAGAAGTTTCGATGAAAACTGTAGGCTGTGAAACAAACTAGTTTCGGAGATAATGGTATAGGCGATTTCATTAGCGGCGATATTATGACGTTAACTTTTTTCTAGAAGAATTTTCAAAATCGGAGATGGTTACTGCCTGCGCGGTGGGCTTTCTGCATATACTGTACATGGCAAGTTTCATGAATCCAATGAAACTCTGGTTGTGAAAACAAATGTCAAAAAATAGGAATGACGTCATAAAAATCATATTACGTCATAGTATTCACTATGTGCGTAATTCATACTCTGCTATCCCTGTTCGATTCCCGCAAACAGAATTCAAAAAGCTTGCCTAGTTTCGGAGATAATTTTTAGGCGATTTCCATTAGCGGAGGTATTTTGACGTCATAACTTTTTTTTCTAGGAGGAATTTTCAAAATCAGAGATGGTTACTGTCTGCGCAGGGTATTTTTTACATATATATGCCAAGTTTCAGGAAGTTTCGATGAAAACTGTAGGCTGGAACAAACAAACAAAATGTCAAAAATAGGAATGACGTCATAAAAATTGATATGACATCATTGTGATGCATCATTATGTGCGGTAGTTCATCTCTGCTAATGCCCTGTTCGATTCCCGCAAACAGAATTCAAAAAGCTTGCTAGTTTCGGAGATAATTTTTTAGGCGATTTCCATTAGCGGAAATATTTTGACGTCATAACTTTTTTTCTAGGAGGAATTTTCAAAATCGGAGACGGTTATTGTCTGCGCAGGGTATTTTACATATATACGCCAAGTTTCAGAAGTTTCGATGAAAACTGTAGGCTGTGAAACAAAAAGTCCACAAACAAACAACGTGAGTAAGACTTAGAGATCCTCCACGAGGATCTAAAAAAACAAATTAATATATTTTTCCTTGCCTGAGCATTATTACAAATGGTTTTCTGACTTCAATTAAACGTTTTCATCAATGAAATTTTCAATACTCTCTGACATCAAGATCATTACAATTTTAGTTTTTTTAAACACAAAATATTATGAAATTTATCACAACCTAAAGAAGGGTATCAAACCTCAGAGAGCAGAAGAAAGCCCCGGTCGCTCTGCATTGTAGCAAAGCAGTAGTTGGCACTTTTGGAAGACATATCGGCAAAATACATGCCTTTGCCAAACTGCACACGGATCGAAAGACATGTGGATCACTTAGTGTCTATCATATACAGTCAGCACAATTAAATGAATGTGATTAACCAGGTTCAATGCCATTCATATTTGATCTGGACCCATTTCTGGGGTTCAAAACTTTACCATATAGCCTGTAATGGGTGCTTCAGGCGGTGCGATCTGCAGACCTTGGCTCAGGATTCCAATCCAGTTGGAAAGGCGTGAGCCGTGCCACAGCAGCATGCTGCAAAGGATGATCAAAGGTCACAGTTTGGATCGACGGGGCATCCGGCACAACATCGGCACAAAAAGGCCATCATGGCAACCATTGCCAATGATAGCAGAATCAGACTGGAAAGGTCATATTATTTCTTGGTGTGAGAGTGGGGAATGTGGGGGAGAGGGGAAGGGGAGGGAGGGGATACAACTTTCATTCCACCAACGATGATAAAGTGAGATTGTGACAGGCAGATATGGAAAACCTACCAGTTACCGATGTCAGAGAGGAACCGCTCCCTCTCACCCTCACGCTCCACAGCAAACAGGTCGATGATACTCATGGTGTAAGCCATATGAGTCTTTGCATGGGTCGTTTTTAGGTACTTCTCAATTATCTATATTGTACAGACAAATTATTATAATACTTGGCTTCGCAATCACATGCAGTTAAGTCATGAAAGAAAATGCTGAAATCTACCCATGATGTCGGAAATGGCATGCCCACCTGAAACTCGGAACTACTGGGATCCACAGGGTTCAGCTGGCAGTGTAGAGCACGGTAGTGTGCATCGACTGGATGCTCCAGCACACTTGCTTCATCGGACTCCAGTAACTTCACAGCAACTTCTATGTCACGTAACACCTAAAAGAAAAAAAAAGAAAAAAATAAGGTGAACAAGCTGATTTGCTTGGCATTCCCATCTAAATCCATGGTCCATAGTGATCCCATAAGCTGGTTAAACAGCAATATTATTCCCAGTGACTTCTATTGTTTTACTCTTTCATGTGGAACATGCACAAGAAATATTAATTCTCAGTAGCTTCTTCTTCTTGCATATGGCAGCTTGGCTGCAGGGTAGCTATCATTTTGTTGGGGCACAACTATGCTGCAAATGCTGTGCCCCGATACCAGTACACTGGTACTCATTTCATTGACCTCGGAAGGATGACAGGCTGAGTCAACCACACCTGATGCTTTATTCAGAGGCCGAGGGGCTAGACCCTAGACCCTATGATCCTAAGCCAGCCACCGGAACCACTGAGCCAACATGAGGCTTTTATTTCAGCAGCTGCAGAATAATAATGAAACAAACTGGATCAAAAGGTCAAACACAGGTCACACATTAGAAAATAAGACCTTTTAGGATAAGGTCATTTGGCAAGTCAACAGGTTTACCAAGGAGGTAAAATGGATGGTGACATATTTAGGGAGGATATATATATATATATATATATATATATATATATATATATATATATATATATATAATATATAATATATATCCTGGTGTTGGCGTAGTGGTTAGGGTAGCGGCTTGGGATCCAAAAGGTCCTGAGTTAAGCCCGTTGGCTGCTTGAATTAATACACACCAGGAGGTTGACTCAGCCTGTCATCCTTCTGAGGTCGCGGAAGTGAGTACCAGTGTACTGGGCCCGGTGTATGCCCCGATTAGAATAGGTGTACCATATCCCTGTGTCGTAAGAGTGACCAGGATTGTGTCAGGAAGGGCATCCGGCGTAAAACCTGTGCCAAATCATTATGCGGATCATAACGGATGATCCGCTGTGGCGACCCCTAACGGGAGCAGCCGAAAGAAGAAGAAGAAGAAGATATATATATTATATTATATATATATTGTTACGGCTGTGGAAAATTCGCAATACACCATAAAGGGTCCTTAGATCAGTTATGACGCTAAGTTTATGTGCAGATAGTTCCCCACCATTGTTTAAAGGGAATTTGTGTGATTCATCGGGCTGCGACTCTTTGAGATAGCCGTTTTTCTTTATCTATCGTTATTTTGGATCAACCACACAACAACCACCTTAACCACAACGCCAACCACGCCACCATTACAACAAACGCCAACCACGCCACCATTACAACAACCACAACCACGCCGCCTCAACCACCACCACATTGCCACCTCAGCAGGGTTGCGAGAAGCCTGACATTCGTCGGGAGAGACGGACGACGGCCTCACCCCTCCGCCCCAACGAAAAGCACGTGCGGAAGAGACGCGGAGGCAGTTCTTATAACAAAAGAGCCGGGCCGATCTCTCCTGGAATTTTCCTCCCCCGCGCGCCGCGAAGGGAGGGGCGATGCGCCGTCGAGATAAAAAGGGCACGCGGAACGAGAGGTCGGGGAGTGGACGAGTGGGGCTGTGGGTCTGGAGTCTGGAGGTAGTGTCGCTCTCTGTCTGGGTCGTCGACGTCGTTCTCTCTCTGGTCCATGAGCTCTCTGTCTGGGTCGTCGACACCACTCTCTCTCTGGTCCTGACGCCCCTTCTGCCCTCCAGTCCTTTCTTGCTCGGCTGTGGGTCGTGGAAGCACCAGCAGCAACGCCGGAGAGAGCTCGCTGACACGCAGGGGCCCGAGGACAGGCGCGGCTACGCAAGGCCGTGGGGAGTCGACGTCGCGACCTGCCACGTCGCGCACGAGGGCGCGGGTAAGGCCTTTCGGTCTCACGGACCCGTTCGGTCCTCCAGGTCCCGTGCCATAAAGGTTTACGAACCCCGTCTACCTCCCTGCCTATGGGGAGGGTTTTTCTTTGCTTTTGTATGACTGCTGTGGCGCCATGTCCCTATAAGTAAACCTGTATAAGTGCATGTACATTCTCATTGTAGTCGGTTGTATTGCTTTCTGTTTGCTTGTCGCCTGTATATTGCATGACTGTATACGTGTGCTGTTTAAATAAATGTCCTTGTGTGAAATGTATCCCGTTCGTCGTCTTTTTCCCTTTTGAAAGTGCCATCTTGAATCACGGAATAAATTAGTAGTGGGTTTTGAACACCCAGGTAAAGAAGAGAATCTGATCCGTCGAGGTCGGCGATAACACCGCTCGGTTATCACTGTAGCACGGAACGGACCGCTTAAGCGGTTCGTGTCCTAGGCCGACCTGCGGCGAGGTACGATCGCCCGGTCGACTACTCGCGCAGGTACTTAGGTAGGTCGAATTTGGCGAGCAACCCTATCCTGCGCGGTGGGCAATTGCACGATCGTGGTGAGGTTAAACCCCACCCGTGACTGGTCCTGGCGTAGTTCCAGGAGGGTCACGACTGAATTGTCCGTCCGGTGGGCGACGCGGTTGCGATTGGAGTTACGCAATCGCTCGCACGCCAGGCGGGCAAGAATTCGTAACAATATATACATATATACAATTATACATATAGTCATGCGCCACTTAACGACGGGGTTACGTTCTGAGAAACGCGTCGTTAAGCGACGTCGTCGTGTGCGAACATCATTTTTTTTTTTCGTTTTCGTTTTCGAACATCGTACTTACAACAAACCTAGACACCTAGGCTATATAGTGTAGCCTATTGCTCCTCTGATACAAACCTGTACAGCATGTTACTGTACTGAATACTGTCGGCAATTGTAACACCATCGAAGAGAGACGGAAGACACGTTAGATTTACCTTTGTGCTGTTCATGACGGCCATCGGTGTTGTTAGCAGCAGCTTACAATCTCCTCTCGCATCGATTATAGAAAGGTGAATATTAGCGTTTGGATTTATAAATACGTAATCATTGCATCGATGTTATATATTTATAAATGAAGAAACGAGCACCTGTCAATTGTGATATATATTTTCGAACAGTGCGATTGTTTTAACAACATAAAAAGCTTCACTAAAAACAAATTTGTGTTTTAATGTCGACTAAGAAACAACGATTTATTCGTGGAATTCTTCAATTCAAAGGTAATTACTTGCTAGAAGGTAAACGTGCAAACATTGGTTCAGTTTGAAAGCCGATTTCCTTGAATCCCGATTTAGCACGATCCTGTTTTTTTCGCGATGACATTTTATGGACCAGTCAACGTCACATTATAACAGGGCACACTGTCGTTTATTATCATTATGAGGTATTATGTACTGTACAGTGTACATAATTGTAAGTGCTATTTTTATACGAGGCTACATCACTCGGCGATAGGAATTTTTCAGTTACATATTTTTTTTCATTTTTTTTTTTTCAGAGCTGGCAGATCCGTCGTATATGCGATCCGTCGTTGCCGGAACGTCGTTAAGCGGCGCATGACTGTATATACATATATACATATAATATATATATATATATATATATATATATATATACACATATATATATATATACACAACACACACACACACACACATATATATATATATACACACAAACACACACACACACACACACACATATATATAATATATATACACACACATATACTGTTATATATATATATACACACATATACTGTATATATATATATATATATATATATATACTATATACACATATACTGTATATATACACATATACTGTATTATATATATACACATTCTTAGACTGGGATAACAACTTCACCGATGATGTCATAATCAAAATGCTCTTATTCCCCATGGAGAAGAGTTATCAGGTGCCAAGTTTCTATTTTTCCATCTTGCAGTTGAGGAGATACAGAGGTCCAAATTTTTCCCATTTTTCCAATATGGCTGCCACCTCACATAACCTATGAAGTCAGAGTTATCATTAGAACGTTCTGTATGAAGTCACATCTTTGGTCAAAATTTCGTTTCAATCAGATAAGCGGTTGCAGAGAAAACAGAGAACATTCACATGTACATACGTACGTACAAACGGACAACCCCAAAACAATGCCACCGGCGACATCGTCACGGAGGCATTAAAAAAATCTATTTGAATAATACAACAGTGTCTGTCTTATCTGCTCTCTCACCGGCACATGCACCATCAGAAATTCCGTCAGTATAACTAACAATGTCTTACAATTCATTCAACTTACCTCACCTAAATTTACTTGCAACTATTATTCTGTTCAGCTCAGTCAAAAGTAGATTTTTGTCAGCGTTCAATATGCCGTATGACGTCACATCATCCCGGTGGTTGACGCTTACAGTCCAATCATCGCTGGATTGTTGCTGCTGTTCTTTGGACCTTCGGTCCAATCAAATGCTATTCCATCCCATTCCAACGCCCATCATTGATGCTTGTATTGGCAAGCTATCAATAAATGACCTGCATAAATGATGTGCCTGTGACTCTCAATGCAATAAGGCACAAGTATCGCTAAAAACGATACAATGTTTATAAAACAGTGCTCCTGTACAATGGGACAGATCACAATTTAGCCAGAGAGCCAGCACACGATGACCTACTCTTTTTGAAAGGCACCATGGGAGCCAATATAATCAAGGATTGCCCCCAAGAGAATGGTGGAAGGAACACCTGCTTAACATCGCTGTAATGCATTGATAGAACACCCTGCCGGCAAAGCACCAGAGTGACAGTTTATTGTTCAGCTGAAAATCAAATCCAGATGAACCAGGTCAAACTAGGAAAGTACAGCAACTCTCAGCTATCTTGTTAGCTCTAGCCAACAAGTAAATACATATTCACACGTGTCAGCACAGCTGAAGGCGAACGTATTAAGGCAGGAAGACGAAACAATATCAAATGTGATATGTAATAACTGAAGAAGTTTAATCAGAAAAGGGATTTAATCAGTTTGATGTGTAAAAGCACCTCCAACAGTTTGAGCTTTTCTTGGAGTTCATGCTTGCTGCAGATCAATGGAGGAGTTTTCATTCTAGGGACCAATAAGAGTAATCAGGTATGCTGGAGAAATGCTTGAAATGGTTTGGGGGTTGGGCTGGTGTATGGGGACTGAGAAGGTAAAACAACTGTGCATTAAGAGTCAAGATCATGAAAGGATCGGAAGGGAATCACAGATCTAGGTTTTATAAAAGGTGAAGAAAAAGTGTGTGTGTGTGTTTGTGTTTGGGAGGAGGGTGGGGGGGTGGAGGAAGTTAAAGTTAAGCAGAAAATACAGGAGAGGGAAATGAAGTGAGGGAAGGGAGCTTGGAAGAAGAGGAAGAAATAGGTGGGGAGTTTGAGGGGATTTGAAGGAGGGGGATAGAGAAGGGATATATAAGAGAGAGAGAGAGAGAGAGAGAGAGAGAGAGAGAGAGAGAGAGAGAGAAGAGAGAGAGAGAGAGAGAGAGAGAGAGAGAGAATGAGAAGCAGCGAGAGGAGGATGTACAGGGCAAATCTGAAAGGGGAGTGAAGATTTACACCATTTTTGGGGAAATAATGTACACTACCGGTCAAAAGTTTCAGAACACCCCCATTTTTCAGTTTTTATTGAAATTTAAGCAGTACAAGTCCAGTGAATAACCTGAAATGGTACAAAGCTAAGCGGTAAACTGCCAGAGGTGAAAAAAAAGTTTAGGTTTCCAAAAACTGAAAAATAATGTAAATTTCAGAGTTGGTAAAAAAGGCCCTTTTCAGGGAACAAGTAATGGGTTAGCAACTGCAGCTGTTCTGCAGCAATGGAAGTAAAATAAGCCTTTAAAGATGATGCAAACAATTCCTACGGGTGTCCCAACTTTTGATGATTAGTTACAAACCCTCTGTCTGCATAAAAACAGTGTTGGAACAGACTCTGTTGCTACACCCTCTGAAGCATTATTTGGACAATATTGCACTGCAGGAAGT
>CM068961.1:50196670-50214731 GCA_035128595.1 Eptatretus atami
GCAGGCAGTTGCGTGAGGTACAGGCAGTGGTGAGGGTACAGGCATGTGGTGAAGCGTAGGTACAGCAGTTGGTGAGGTACAGGCAGTGGTGAGGATGCAGGCAGTGGTGAGGTCAGGCAGTGATGAGGGTGCAGGCAGTGATAGGGTACAGGCAGTGGTGAGGTTCAGGCAGTGTGAGGGTGCAGGCAGTGGTGAGGGTGCAGGCAGTGTGAGGGTACCAGGCAGTGTTGAGGTACAGGCAGTGGTGAGGGTACAGGCAGTTGAGGGTACAGCAGTGATGAGGGTGCAGGCAGTGGTGAGGGTACAGGCAGTGGTGAGGTTCCAGGCAGTGATGAGGGTTGCAGGCAGTGGTGAGGGTGCAGGCAGTGGTGAGGTACAGCAGTGATGAGGGCAGGCAGATGAGGGTGCAGGCAGTGATGAGGGGCACAGTGGAGGTTCCAGGCAGTGATGAGGGAGCAGGCAGTGTGAGGTGCAGGCAGTGGTGAGGGTACAGGCAGTGATGGGTGCAGGCAGTGATGAGGTGCAGGCAGTGGTGTGGGTACAGGCAGATGATGCAGGGTGAGAGGGTAGGCAAGTGATGAGGTGCAGCAGTGGTGAGGGTACAGGCAGTGATGAGGGTGCAGGCATGATGAGGTGCAGGCAGTGGTGAGGATGCAGCAGTGATGAGGGTGCAGGCAGTGTGAGGGTGCAGCAGTGGTGAGGGCAGACTCCTGTTTCCGGGATGAGGTCGAAACCTGGAGCTCTTCTGTCGGATCACTCACCAGTTCATTGTTAGCAATGTTGTTGTCTGTCCAGAGATTGCACCACTTGTTATTTGTGTTAAACCCACAGCAGTCAAAACATTAACAGAGACCAGAAAGGTTCGCGTGACTTGAGTCGCATATTTGGTAGATTCTGGTTTGGCTTTGATTCAGTCAAACTCTCTCAGCATTCTTGCCTTCCGGCGCACTCGGGGAAGGGATGGCAGATAGGACTGAGAGCTACTGCATGCTGGCGGATTTCCACATAGGCCAACGAGGCCTGGCCGATGACGGCAACTGAAGTAAAGGTGGCAAAGATGGGAATCGGACGTGTCTCTGATTTCATAATTGTGAAATTTGCCTGTGTTCACACAAATTACACTTCTTAGAAAAGCATTTCCAAGCATGATGGATAAGTCCTTATTATTGTCCTTCCATTACAGCTACCGACGTCAGTGCAAAAATCAGGTGCCGATGTCAGCAGCTGATTGACATCATGTTAATGTCGGCAGATGATTGGCACTGCCCTGGATCTGTGGCAACGGGGTCGTGCATGTCTCATGGCGGCTTTTTCCTCTGCGTCATTTGGGCTTCTTTTTTCAACACGCCATCTTCCACACTCTCTAAGGTCTGTTCCCAAAAAGTAACGCCTCCTATTGTTTTTCTCCAAAATGGATAAAGATTCTCCAAAGCAAACTCTACTCGCAAAGACAAAGTCATCAATAATATTGTTGCGGCGTACCAAGACACCGCTTGTCACTCAGGGGGATTAATCCCGGTTGTCCTCGGTAGAGCCGGACCTGGGGCCACACTCACAATTAACGTTGTGGTACGGTGGGTTGTTTAGAACCATGAACGCCCCCAGTCAACCACGAGTTCCAGTGTCCACCGTCTAATTATTCCGTTTAACTAGAGGTCACGTGGTTACTGAGCGGGGAGCGCGCCCTCGGCAAAGCACCATATTATCTGATTAGATCTTAATTAGGGCGGCCGAGCGTTTTAACCGCTGGTGCGTGCTGACGATTTTTGGTCAAATCTGTGGTAATTACCTCCCAGTCTATCTCGGTTCGGACAATGCTAGACCAATGGAAGGAAAGGACAAACACGGACAGGTTGGAAATCAACAAATGATTTATCAATAATAAAATAAAGAAATAAAAAGAACCTTTTATTTTCTGAGGTAAATAAAGAATAAATTTCAAAGCAAAATCAATCAAAATGCCAGGAAAGACAAAGAGGAGATGCTTATCAGGGGTTGACTTACAGCGAAACACAGACATGGGTACCCAACAGATCATTCAGGGGAGAGGATCGTCTCAATCACTAGAAAGTAGTCGTCCGTGAAGTGAAAACGTCCTGAAATGTGTGCGTGCATGTCACGGCCATCGCCAGCACCCAGCCTTGCCGTGCACCCTCTCGCGAACAGCCTTGAACACCAGTCGACGTCTGGAGGGCACCAAGATCGTCTGTCGCAGGTTTAGACCCTGGTGTTGTGGTGACCGACCCGTGCCTCACTTGTTGGCGGCGCTGCTCACACCCACACGCGCACCACATGCTCGCTTCCTTCTCCTCTTTTGCGTGCTTACACCCGCTTCTTGCTCGCTTCTCAAGTTTACTTCTCGTTCTCTTCTCCCTCCCTGGCTTTCTTTCGCCTCACTTTCTTTCGCCCCGCTTTCTTTTGCCCTGCTTTCTTCTCGCCTCAGAACGGACCTCCATTCATTTTATATCTGTGGGCTGTCTCCGCGGGCGCAGTCCGCCCCAAGCTCACCCCGCCCCACTTGCACACAGTTATAGGTTTATTATAGGACGAATGGCGATTCTCATTAACCATATTACATTTTCATGTCACAAAATGCATTTACTGTGGAAGACAGAGAGAGAGAGAAGAGAGAGAGAGAGAGAGAGAGAGAGAGAGAGAGAGAGAGAGAGAGAGAGAGAAACATTCGGATTTTGTTTTTCATCACGTTTTCCATCATTTTCTCTGCTATCAGAAGCAGTGCTGCAAATCACCTGGCAGAACCAACCAGACATCAAACGGAATGTCTTAATACAGGTGTGCGTTCTATTGTCGCGGGCCAGGCGTCGGCTGCGAGCACGACCGCTAGATGGAGCCGAAGAGTCGACTCCGCCGATCACCTGGAATTTAGATCGTACTTCTTCGGAAAAGTCCGAAAAGTACGGGCCCTTATCGGACCGTGAAGCGTCAATATTTCTACCACGTCGTACAGGGTTATTTGCCAATTTCAAAATACCTAGAGATCCACGTGGCGATTTACCGAGTCTTCACACCCTCGACGGCACCCGTACGGAACGAGACGCCAGCGTACTCGACCGTGTGCGACCCGAGCGGATGGTCACGAGAATCCGTCGGTCCAAATGTCCCTTTACAGCGGCACAACGGCCTTGCTAATTTTCCAACACGCAGCACGCTAAGCCAATGGAGGAAAGGACACAACGAGCTGATATATTTCACAAATGGGGATATTTATTAAACAATAGGGAGATGAGGGGAGCACGTAAGGGCAGAGTTATCCAATTATTGATAAGCACATAGGTACAGCAAGGCACTTAACAATTCATTACTTAGCAGACTGGTGCCACAAACACACATACGCACACACCCAAAAGAATCGGACAAAACCGGTCTTTATTGAGGCCTCCAGCTCAGATGGAGAGGCGAGCTGCGACCAGAACCTGCCTTGGACCTGTCCTCCTCGTGTGGTCTTCGAGCTGATTCGCACCGGGCACCAGCGAGAGGCGAGCCAAATCCAGACACCGGCGAGCCGCAATCAGCCTCCCGAGCTCCGGCGGATCCTTTCGCGCTCCAGAACACGCGCTGGTGAAGACGAGCGCCGATCCTTCACAATCTGCTGAGTCGATTCAACGAAAACCACCAACCACCTTCCCTGCTCACCGAAAACCACCAACCAAGAACAAGAACCCAGAAGAGCTAGAACCAGCCCCACTTCTGCTCTCCATTCCCTTCTTATCCCTCTCGGGCGCGGCTCGCTTCCGGCTGACTCGTTCGCCATCGGTGGGGCTGTCGCATCCCATTTCTTGAGTGCCCAAGCAAGCCGATTCATGTCCATATTAGGGAATGGAGTTCAGTTCGCTCATCATTGGGTGGGGGCTGTCGCATCCCATTTCTTGGAATGCCCAAACAAGCCGATTCATGTCCATATTAAGGATGGAGTTCAGTTCGCTCATCGTTGGGTGGGGGCTGTCGCATCCATTTCTTTGGAATGCCCAAGCAAGCCGATTCATGTCCATATTAGGGAATGGAGTTCAGTTCGCTCATTGTTGGGTGGGGGCTGTTGCATCCCATTTCTTGGAATGCCCAAGCGAGCCGATTCATGTCCATATTAGGGAATGGAGTTCAGTTCGTGAATGCATTCTGAACACACCCGCATTTCAGCGAGCGCGCGGAGAATGCCGGGAGCAGAGGGTTTTTGTTGGTGTTGTTGTTATCGTTAGTGTTGTTGTTATCGTTGGTGTTGTTATCGTTGGTGTTGTTATCGTTGGTGGTGTAAAAGAAAAGAAAACCCTGACTATCAAAGTAACCCACAGCGCATTTACATTTATTCACTCCATTAAACAAGGGACGGGGAGCTATCTATCCACATTCACTAATCGAAATAACTGAGCTATAGGACCTGAATGTTGTGTGTCTATGGCTTCCAGATTCGCAACACTATTACCTAGCAGCTTGCTCTCGCTGCCAAACCAGCCGTTCCTTATGAGCGAGTTTGAGTGGAGTGCTTGCCTTGAGTGCTTAAACCCCTTGGCGAGCGCTCTACAGAAACTTGGGAACTGAACACACCCCTAGTTCTGGTTCCACAGAACAGGTGTGGATTGACATCGATGATGCAGGTTTGTCATATTTAAATACATCTTACATAATCTGTAGATTTAACATGACAATATATATATATTGAATATGGCATCCACTCTAAGAAAAATCAAACCAATTGAAAGGGACAATTTAGGCATCATACTTCAATCTCTGGTGACACCATTTGCATATATGTACACATGTGTGGGGATGTAGTTTGTAGATGATAGTGTAAAATGGGGTGGCGACAAAACCGGAATTCAGTCGCTTGGACATGACATGCACCTCATTCTTTCAATCCCAACGAAACAAGGTGATCAACTGTAAACATATATATATATATATATTATTCAACTGTGGTCGACCTTGTTGTTGCACAGGGTTTGTGCTCCCAACCAGCCAACTGATCCAGAGGTATTCAGAACCGTTCCAAGAGATGAAAACATTCGATGTTGTCAATCACAATGGTTCAGATCTTTCCGTTGGCTAACTTTGTGTGAACCGAGAAGCAGACTGGAGAATTGCGTCAATGGTGTTGTTCCATATGCAGTCGGTGGCTGCTGGTTGCATCATTGTTCTGCAAGCACCGCTGTGCACTGATATAGTGCCCCTGTTCCCAGAAGCTCTAACTCATTTTGCCGACCTCGGTCGGATGACAGGCTGAGTCAACCTCACCTGCTGTTAATTCAACGGTCAGGGGGGTCTTGAACTCGAGACCCAAAAATCTTAAGCCAGCCACCTTAACCGTTAAAAGAACACTAGGCTAATCATGTCACGACTGGAGGTGGTTACTTCCAGCCTTGTCAATGGTCATATGTCAATGACTGCTGTTCCCTATGTTGTGTTTTGTTCTGTCATAGCCAAGACAAGCCGAGAGCATGTATATATTATATATATAATATATATATATATATATTATATATATATATTTATTTATATATTATATATATATTATATATATATATATATATATATTTAAAAATGGGTCAAATAGACAAACATCAATTTGTATTCTTTGTATGCAGCATGTGGGTGCAGGTAGCATCATTGGCTAATGGTGTGGCTGTGCTGCTAATGCAACACCTTCTGTGTCGGTTCAGGCGGAATTTGGAATTTGTTCAGGGTGCGGTAATATATATATATATATATATATATATATATAATATATATATATATATATATATATATATAATAAACAGGAATAAATTCCTGCGTGGGGCTAGTGTGAAAAGATTGACTCAACACAAGACTTGAACCCAAGGACCTCATCACTTCAATGGTGACAGCCCACTGAGCTGAAACAGATAGGAATATATATATCTAATATATATATATATATATATATATATATATATATATATTATATATATATATATAATATTATAATGTTTGTAACTTTTTTATTTGACATCAGTTGACGTAAAACTGGCTAAATATTGTATAGAAAACAATAGAACAACTTTCATTCAAACATGAATTGTAGAAAAACTTTTAATTTATATATATACATACACACACAATGTTTCGAGCTTGTCTGTCATTGAATTCACTAATATAATCACATCCTTTCATCCCGAGCTGTCACCCGATTGGCCGAAGAGACTGAAGCCAAGATGTTGCACCTGTATTTAAATACCTGTGTTGTTATCTCAGCCGAGCTATTAACATAGTGTTACTCACAGGTACAGGTAATATTTTTCACATTATCATCCCACTATTGATTGTTTCATTCCAATGATAGATTGTCGCATCCAAGGAAACCTTTTGGAAGGTGATGGATTCATGACGTCACATAATGAGAACGGCAGGTAACCGTGAAATGTAATTAAAATAACAAGCAACGCCAACGACTCACTCATGCCCTCACAAAGGTATAAACCAGGGATTCAAACAAATGCCGAGGTGTTTCCTCGTGAAGAAAATCGCCACCGCAAAGAAAAAGCCAAACTATGCAGAATTGGAGGCCATACATGGTAAGCAATTGGTATTCTTAGTAATTGTGGGTCACTTAGTTACTCTTTTACCAAGTGCATATTACTAGTTAAAGGGCATATGCACTTTGTTGCAGCAATTGTGTGTACATTATGTTATAACAGTAACTTTTATCAATGTACGCGCTCATTGTATCAAATCTGTACTTTCTGTGACACCATGTAATATTAATTATCTACATATTGCTGTTTAAGTAACGCCACAGTGGTGAATTGAATGCATATTTCAGGAATTTTATTAAGGAAAGCTGTTCAAGTGAGAACCAATGTGTTGCTGGAAGTTCCCTTATGTTTGATGTCTACCTTATGCAGCTTTCTCTTGCACCGACCTTCCCATGTCCGTCCAGCTGCTCCCAGGTGGCAAAATGTCACTACCTGGAGAGCCACCGCAAGCCGTTATGTTATTAAGTACAGGTGGCAATTCCTCCACAACAAAAACAACACTAGCACAGTAACAGCAACAGCAGCAGTTGCAAGCATCGAGCATGCGCCATTGCTCCAGTCCCCCAAAGTGAATGGATTTGTTGCTGCAAGACATCATGCACTCCACTCCTGGCCTTTTCATATTGCAAGTCATCGGCCTGCTTCGATTTTGTGGACACCGCTTGAGAGGAATCGTCGGACCTTCTCGAAACGCACAACGCTCCTGCTTACGAGACTACCTGTGCATCTGCGACTTCGACTTCCTCGATATCTTCCTACTTCTTCCTTTCTCCATTGTTGCTTCCTGTGCAGGTTCTTTCGCTGCAAGCACTGTGTCGGAGTTACTCGAGCATGAGCGCACTTGAGATGCACATCCGCACGCCAACACGCTCCCCCTGTGTGTGTAAACGTCTGTGGGAAAGCTTCAGCAGGGCCATGGCAACTTCAGGGACATGTCGCACTCACACCGGTGGGTCCAATCATATATGCTGCAAACAAAGTTTTAAAAAAATAATTTTGTGGTTCAAATGTTGTGATAAGAAGAGTATGAGCTGATGAGCGTTGGCTTACACTTGTAAAAGTGGTTGTAGCATTTTCAGGGCCTTTTATAGCTGGCAAACGATTCTAACATGGTATAATAACGGTATATACTGCACACGTACATGTACTGTATAATATTTTTTTTTAAATCCTGATCACTTCAGGGTCATAAAAGTCCTTGTGTAATTTTATAACTTTTGATTTATAAACATAGTCTTGCTTTGGTGTTGGCTTACTGGTCAGGGTGGGAGGCTTGGGAATCCCAGGATCCTCAATTCAAATCCACTCAGCTGTGATTAATAACCAGGTGGGCTGACTTGCCCTGTCATCCTTCGAGGTCGGCAAAATGATGTGCCAGCTTTGCTGGGATCCTGTGTCGGAGTGGCGACCCGTCCCAGGATTGTGCCCAAGAGCCAAGGAGAGACTGCTTAGGCAAACACAACGCTCTGCGACAGAGTATGGTCCTGATGGTGGATGTTACAACATGAGAGAAACAAACAGTAAATGGCAAATGGGAAGCAAAATTCATCAAGTTTTTGTTATTGTTCATTGCTGTTTATTTACCCTGTGCATGTGAACAAGAAGCGGGGCGTTAAGCAAATTTGTTCATTTTGTCTGTCTGTCTGTCCACAACGTCAGTTTATGATCAAGGAACAACTTCGGTTTTCAATCGAATGTTAATATTTTGAATACAATCGCAAGATGGATCAGGAACCAAGCTGGTTTGGTTTGAAAGTTATTTCGGCCTCTGAAGTCCATCTTGATCCGTGCAATGCGCAGAGAGGAAGAGATAATCTTTTTACTCAGTCTGTCTGTTGTAAGCAGTCAAAACAAAATTGAAAACCTTCTAATAGGAATTTTACTGTTTTTAAGGATGTTATAAAGGGACAACAAACACAAGTCATGAAGAACTAAATGTAACGTGTTAAAATTAAGGCGGTGTTAAGAGATGCTGCATAAAACACGGTAAACTTCTGAATATCTTTTTTTTCTCAGCCTTTAAAATCATTATTTTATTTCAATTTAATTCATATATTTGAACAATGTAGAAGAACAAATCACCATGTTGGCACTTTTAAAAACACTTTGTTTAGCAGTACTTGGACAAATGGAACGTAATTCTCTACATCATCTGGGTCTAGACCAATCAAATTTGCTGCTCACAGACCCCACCCATGTTCTTTTCTCAAGACTGCATTGGGAAAAGGTGTTTCTATGAACTCTCGAGTTAATATCGTTTATTCCGTCCATTTCATCGGGACCATACTCTGTGCAGAGCGTTGGTGCTGCCTAAGCAGTCTCCTTGCGCTCTGTTGGGCACAAACCTGGATGGGTCGCCCTTTGACACCAGTATACCAGCAAGCCGCACTTAAATCTTGCCGACCGGAAAGATGCAGCAGAGGTCAACCCCACCTGGTAATTATTCAAAAGCCGAGCGGATTTGAAACTCAGGAATTCTAGGATCCCAAGACCACCACCGAACCATTAAAGCCAAGCCAGGCATAATATTGTTTATTGCTTTGTTTTAATCACAATTCCTTCTGAGGTTTCCTGATGAGTTGACATGTTCTGATGAGGCAACTTCCACATCAGTGGTAAAGTCAACCACAACAAATATGCCTTTTGGTTCCCGCCACGACGACGATTAGATTCTTTCAACAATCAGCCCTGTTGTACTGTTTGTGGGGCCGGGTATCGGTTGGCGAACACGACACTAAGGGAGTAGTAGAAGTCGGCTCCACCGAACACACCGGATTTAAGTCGTGACCTCGGATAAGTCCGAAAGGCACGGGTTCCCTTACACGACCATGAATCACCAATAATTAGACCGCGTGGGGTTAGGGTTAATTGCCAAACTTCAATATACCTTAATTACGCCACGCGGCAAAGCTACCAAGCTGGAATTAACACCCTCGACAGACGCTGAGCGGACGGCCGTTACCGTGCCCGAACCGTGTGTTTAACCCGAGCAGATGGTCACCAAGGCCGTTCGGTCAAATGAACGGAATTTACTGCCTCGCCATTCCTCAACACGCACGGCGTGCTAAGCCATAAAGAAATGACAAGGGAACGAGCTGGGACATTCAACAATAGGGAAATTTATACAATAATTATCGGGGCCGAAGCACGTAAGGCGGAGGTTTCGAATATCAGCAGGCAATATCAGTGAGCAAAAGCACTGACAATTTCTTCTTAAGAGACGGGGCCACACACAGACCACACACCCAAAAGGAAACGGACCCCGTCGAGTCTGTTATGAAAGGTTCCAGCTCGAGGAAAGGTGAGCTGGAGGCCAGAGGCCTGTGCTTGGACCTGTCCGCCGCCTGTTGCGGTCTTCAACGATCTGCTCAGTGGCGGGACTCAAACCCGCAGCTTTCACGTGGTCAAAGGGACGAAGGCACCAGAGTGGAAGTGGCAGACGCCGCACGATGGAAAAACAAGCGAGGAGGCACGAGGCAGGCAGAGCAAGTGATTCTCCTCAGCTCCGACACACAACCCAGGCTCCGATGCCAACACGAACATGAACACGACACGAACCGAACATGAACATGAACACGAAACCCAAACGAAACGCCCCTCCAAAGGGAGCCTTGGTCTTTTATGCCGTCTCTGAGGTGGGCGGAGCCTCGGTGTCGGACGCTTCTGGTGCGCGGCTTGTTGGCAGGGACCAGGTGTATTGACGTGCTGTCGTTCCTGATTGGACAGCAAGGGGAGCCCTGGTAAAGCGCTAGTTCAGTGGAGGAGTTTGTGAATGGGAACGCGCTGTAAAGCGCTAGTTCAGTGGAGGAGTGAATATGGAACGCGCTGTAAAAGCGCATAGTTCAGTGGAGAGCTGTGAATGGGAACGCGCTTAAAGCGCTAGTTTCAGTGGAGAGTCATGAATCAGAACGCGCTGTAAAGCGCTAGTTCAGTGGAGGAGTTTGAATGGAACGCGCTGTAAAGTCGCTAGTTCATGGAGGAGTTGTGAATGGGAACCCGCTGTAGCACAGTGGAGTGTTGAATGAAGCGCTGTGCGTATGATGGAGAATCAGATGAACGCGATGAGGCTAGTTCGGAGAGTGGGAGAACTGAGCGAGTTCAGGTGAGGAACGCGCTGTAAAGCTGTTCAGTGGGTTGGATGACAGTAAGTCTAGTTCGTCGGAGGATGAATGGACATGTACGCTAGTCATGGAGGAGTCATGAAATCGACGCTAAGCCTAGTCGGAATTGTGATGAAAGCTGTAAGCCTAGTAATGATACGTGTGAAGCGTGTAAAGGTAGTATGGAGTCATGAATCACATCGTAGCCATTCAGGTAGGTGATAGCCGCTGAAGTGCTAGTTTCAGTGGAGGAGTCGACAAACCTGAAGTGATTCATGAATGAGACGAAGCCAGTTCTAGGCTGAATAGAATCGCTGAAGTGTTCAGGAGAGTGGAGGGAGTGGCTTCAACTAGTTAATGCAGTCAGAATCAAATCGCTAAAAGCCGCTCGTGAAGTTTGTGGACCGCTATGTAGTTAGTGATGGAGTATGAATAGAAAGGTGTAGTGCTAGTTCAGAGTGAGGCACGCTGTAAAGTAGTTCTGGATGAGTCTGAATCGAGCTGTAGCGTATAGGGGAGTCATGAATCAAAGCGTAAAGCTAGTCGTAATAGGCACGCCTGTAAGTACAGTGGAGCTGATAACCGTGTCGCTAGCAGTGGAGGAGTGATGGCCGCTGTAACGATATTCTGGGGTTGAAGCGCGTGCTCAGGGATGTAATGACACGGTAGCTAGTTCAGTGGAGGAGTCATGAATCAGATCGCTGTAAGGCTGTCGAGCATGTAGAAGTGCTTAAGCTAGTCAAGAGTCGATTAGCGGTAAGGCTTAGTGGGTCAGATCAGGTGTAGGAGTCATGAGAGTGGAATACGGTAAAGCAGTCTGGGCCATGATCAAAGCTGTGCTAGTTCTGGGGTGGAGAGCCGTGCGCTAGCAGGGCCAAGGTGGTTGGATTGTCGGATCCTTAAAGACCTGACTATAAAACACTTCGCAGCGCACGCTACACTTAAATTACCCATTAAACAAGGGACGCGGAACCTTCTACCTGAAAACACATACTTACCGACATAACTGATGCTATAAGGACTCTGGCTGTTGTGTGCGATGGGTTCCAGATTCGTACACTACCACCAGGCAAGGCTCCCTGTCACTATGCTTCAAATGTGCAACAGTTCTTGACTGATGCCTTCAGACAAGCGGAATCGGCAGACGTGGACCAATTGCTTTGGCAACCCTCTCGTTTGCCTCTGAAAAACCTGTCTTCCATTTTGAACTAAGGTTTTTTAAAACTGTTTTTTACGCAATTAAAGGACACATTATTTGGATTAACTTACGACTAGAATCACAAATGAATCGTGAAATTACTCAGCATGCAACTGGAGAATGTTTTGAACAAGTTGGAAAATGGGATTTGAGGCAATGTATTATGAAGATGCTAGTTATGTGAAACCTAAAAAATTTTGAACTGTATCTTGTAAAAAGCTATGAATTGTGCTTTCATGCCCATTTTATGGTTTGTTTCTATGACGTGTACATCAAAAGTTTATTAAAATTCAAAAGGTTGCGCAATGGACTTTATGGACAACACCTCGCGTATCTGACGTTTCGAAAAAAAGACACGAGATATTTGTACATGAAATTACAGGATTCAAGGAAGCATGGGAAATACAGGAAACAGCTGTATGTATATGGGATGTAAACCCCAGCATCATGAGCTGCCTGGTCAAACATAGGAACATCAAACAGGACAACCCAAAGAGCTCTTTGTCCTCAACATTTTGCTGTATCAGTGATTATACATTTTAACCCACCACCCTTCCTCTAAAGGAGGAGAAGCCTTTTTCTTGTTTCCGTATTTGCCTGCGTGCTTTTGCTGATCGTTCAAATCTCCGCGCTCACCTACAAACTCACCAAGAAAGTGAAACGGCATCAATGTGCCGATTGCTCTCGGACCATTCTCTGCTTGTCCTCCTTTGAAAAACACCAAAAAGGCTTTGACCTCATTTCACCAGAAGTGATCAACAAAATGGCTAAAGGCAGTATGGTTTTCATATTTGTGGGAGGGGGAAGGATTCATGGAATGTTGCTTGTTCCTCAATTAATTCCAACTGATTTTGTGGGTTTTTTTTTTCAGTTGGAAATCTCAAGGTTTCAAATGTATTATGCACTGTTCACTTTACTTATGGTTTGAAATTTGAGGTTGTAGGATTGTTCAATAAAACTCTTTAGACTGAAACAGCATTACTTCCTTCACCAAATCAGGTTTAAGGTTCAAAGGTCACAAACAACATTTTCTTATATATTTAACATGTACGGCAGACCCACCCCACCACGGGTTCCGCAATCGCGGTTCATCGCTTCCCTCTATCGCCCTTGTCGCTCTCGCGTATGCTCTGCGAGAAGAGTATACTCCTCTTTGCACGATTTTTCATTTGTGTATTTGTTTGTTTGTGTGTTTGTTTGTCTGTCCGCTCGCTTCCAGCCCAAACCGCTCAACCGATCGTTCTGAAAGTTTCAGAGATTAATGTCACCGACCCTACGACGGTCCTGCATTGAAGTTTCGTCAAATTCGGTCGACCAAAAAGGTCTACACAGGCCAGTAGACCAATTTGAGCAATTTTTTTCTAAAATCCTCAAATTTCATCTGCTTGACTTGAAATTTGAACAGGATTTGCATATCAGGTCATTGAATTCAACCAACATTTACTTTTGAGGTCATCGTAGGTCAAAAGGTCAACATTGGCCATAAGGTCAACCCAAAATAGGGCAAATTTTTTAATTTTTTTTTAAAAAATTGTCAATTTTCATTCGATTGACTTGAAATTTGAAGACCATTTGCAGATGAAGTCGCTGAATTCAACTACCTATTAATTTTGAGGTAAACATAGGCCAAACGGCCGATTTGGGCCAAATTTTCTAAAATGCTCAATTTTCATCCGATTGACTTGAAATTTGAAGAGCATTTTCATGTCAGGTCGCTGAATTTAACTACCTATTCATTCTCAGGTCAAAAGGTCAACGCAGGTCTAATTTCTAAAATTGATAGAGAGGGCCAAAAACTAAATATATCACTATATCTCAAAAAGTTGTGGATGAGTTGAATAGGTGACAAGAACAAGCGGATTGGATTTTTGGTTCGGATCCAGCCCATCAGTGGGATACAAAACGTGAACTCTTCCAACCTGGCGGAGGTATGCGCTCTATCAAGTGCCATTCTACTTTGTGCTGTTTTGCCAAGTTGTCACTCCATGAGTGATTTTTCATTAAACTTTTCTCTTTTTGGAGCATAAATTTAGTTTAATATAATAGGTGAAAATTCGGATTCTTCAGTTCCACCAACCCATTTTTACTTCTGCCGCCGAAGGTGAAGGAGGTTATGTTTTCACCCCTTTCTGTTTGTTTGTTTGTCTACAGGATATCTCAAAAAGTTGTGGACGGATCTGGATGACATTTTGTCGACAGGTTCGGTGTGTGACAAGGATGAGCTGATTAGATTTTGGTGAAAATGTGAATCTGGATCCGACTACTATAATTTTTTTCAATGATTCTTCACCATTTAGAGATAGGGCTAAAAATGATATTTAGCACGATATCTCAAAAAGTTGTGGATGGATTTGTACGAAATTTGGTTGACAAGTTGGGTGTGTGGCAAGGACGAATTGATTCGATTTTGCTGAAGATCCAGATCCGCATCTGGATACGAGTATTGTATAATTTTTAAAGTGATTCTTCACCTTTAAGAGATAGGGCCAAAAACGATATAGTACTGTATAGCATGATATTTCAAAAATATAATGGGTCCGATATGTTCTCATGGATCGCCCTTCTGTGCCCTTCTGGTTTTTCTCTGAGATCTCTCTCCTGCCTATAATCTTCTTTCCTTCTCCCCTTCACATCCGCTTCTCCTTTCATTCTCTTATTCCCCTTTCCGCTCCCATCCCTTCTCCCCTTCCAAAACCTTCTTACTTTCCCATCCCTTCTCTCGTTCCCATCTCCGTTAACCCCTTCCATAATCTTTTTCCTTCCCTTCATGCCTTCCCACCCCTAACCTTGCCACTCCTCATCCTTCACATCCCTTCTCCTTTTTTCCCTTTTCCCCTCCCCACTCCCTTCATCCCTTCACATCCCTTCCTCTTTTTTCCCTTCCCCTCATCCCTCCCCTCATCCCTTCCCACCCCCTTCGTCCCTCCCACCCCTTCGTCCTTCCCCCCCTTCGTCCTTCCCACCCCCTTCGCCTTTCCCACCTTCTCCCTCCCACCCTTCGTCCCTTCTCCCCTTCATCCTTACATCCCTTCATCCCTTAAAAAAAAAATTTGTATACATTGTTGAGGCTCGTATGAGAGCTAACACACAACAAGGGAGGCAGGAGACAAGAGGGGTGGGAGAGGAAAGGACAAAGCAGTGGGGAACAGAGCATCAGAAGATCTGTGGAGAGGAGTAGGGTGGATATACTGATTCTGGCTCACTTTTCCCCATGTAAATGAATGGGGGATTTTCAGCGATTCAACATTTTTTTTCCCCTAAATACACCCCTTTTTTCCAGTTATTTGTTTGTCTCCCCTTTTAACCTAGGGGCATTCTATTCAAATACCAATGCGACAGATAAAGATTGGTTCAAGTAGCAACGTAGTAATGTGGTTTGTTCAAGGTGATTTCTGAAGAGATATCTGAACATGTAAGCCTAGGGACACTCTTTTTCAAATAACAATGTATATTGTTTAGCTCACTCATTGAACTATAACATTTGTTCATTCTCATATCCTTCAATAGTTTAATTTTTCTTTGTACAATATCCCCATCTAAAATATTTAAAACAAACTTTGAATCTTTATATTTTTCAAGATACCCTTTTGTGCCATTATGAAATGATATACTTCTCTTAATGATCTCATTGACCACCTCCTGAGTTGCATATCATTTGAGATTATAGTAAATTGTTTTTCCATTGTTCAATTGATAACCTCGAAGTTTTCAGTCCATTGAAGGATATTTATTTTTTTCTTACATCCTCTAACTTACTAGTTTTTAAATGATTCGCTTATTTGTTTTATTTACCTTTGTTTTCGTTATTTTTTCATAAGACTTATTTGATATTTTTCACATTCATTATGTTTTCATTATAGTACCAAGACTGAGATTTTCTCACTCTTTAGTTTGATTATACTTGGTTTAACCATTTATATATTGTGAAAAACGTGCGGTAGCCCTTAAAACCTAACACCATCTTCCCATTGTTAAAACTTGTGTCCATATGGAACACAATCTATTCTATAACACTCTTTCATACAATATCATATGGAACACAATCTATTCCTTATCTAAAATAAATCTCTTTCATCAAAGGCTCCTAATGCCTTTTTATTTACTTCTTCACTATATATGTTATGTTTTATAACTTCTTATTGTATTCATTTTCCTATATTCTTCTTTCTTATTCATCAAACAATTATAATAATTTCTAAAAGTTATGAATTTTCTTATTACATATTTCTTTATTCCCTTAACCTCTTATCAATCTGATCCTGATCACCATACTTATAAGCATATGCCTTTGCTCTCAATCAATAACTCACTCATTACTTTTCCACCCAACTCATCCTTAAACTTACCAATAACCTTTTCATTCTTTTTGGAAAATAACTCGCTCTTCTTACTAAAATTATTGTATCAATATACTCCAATATTTTTTCTCATATCTTTATAACAATCATCAGTTTTTATATCTAGGATAAAACTATCAGTGGCTAACAACAATGAAACATTTTTCACCATACTCTTTCTTTAACCATTATACAAATAATCATACATCAATATCTTTGATAATCAAGAACTGCTGTCCAATATAAATTGGTTTATTCCATACAATACTTTCCTTTTTCATATGATATAGCAGAAAAGTTCTCTGAAAAAACCTCTTCTTCTCTCAAAACTTGGTTTATTTATCAATCTAGAAGCTTCTTTCCAAGATGTTGCGAATTAATGTTTTGCCTGTTTCTAAACATTTTCCATAGTCTTTCAAAATACAGCATTATTCATTAATTTATAAAAGTCCTCTTCAAATTTACTTTTGTATTTGCTCTATAAATGTATTGAATTTAATATACTTTTTCATCCAAGGACTTTGTTTAAATTTTAAAACTCTATGAATTTTAGCTACTCTCAACCAGCAGATAATATGTTCAAGTTCCTTTGATGCAAAACAATATCCCTCTTTATATAAAATGTTGTTAATACTTTTCTGTTGATTTTCTTTAATATTAAAACTTTTATGATAATCACTTAACCATTCTTTCTTGGGGTTTCTTTCTCACTGCAAAGGAAGATCTTTATGCTTATTATGAGATTACTTGGGTAACTTCAAATCACTTCAAAATAATAACCTTCTTCCTCCTCATTCAATTCCTCTTGAGAAGAATACAATATTCATCAAAGCCTTTTCATAATCCTTTTCTTCCCACCCACTCTAATTTACCATAAGGCAGAGATTGAGACATTGCCATCCATAACAATTATTAGCATCAAATACATCAAATAATTAACTATCTTTTCACTCTTAAATTTGGAAGATATTTAATTATTTGCTTTAGCATATCTTTTTGAAACAACTTGTGATATTCCACTCTCTTAGACTTCTCAATCATCAAAAGCAATATCTCATCACTGATTAAATCAATATCTTGTTTGTCATTTTCACATTGCACTCCAAGCTAAACCAGGAGCTGTGAAATAGTGGGCAGGATCTAATCCATAACAATTTTTATATGACAGAGTGATCTAAATGCTTCAAACACTCAGCTAACAATAAAACATCTGTTTTTAGATACAAATCATGATATTCTCCAAGGTTCTTATATCTAAATATTTTCCAAATTTCTTTTGGCGTGTTTATATTCCTTATCACTTATCTCTTCTCATAAAGTTATATAGAAACTTTCTTTTGAAGGAAGTTGTGTTTCTTTAAATCTCATAAATGAATTCAATTAATCATAGATAAATTCCTTCCTTGTAAGAATTTTTCTCTTATACTTGAATTTCATTCCTTGTTTGATTCCTCTCGAGTTAGAATCCCTCTTTAACCAGAATTTCATCTTATCAGATTTCCTCTTTAGTTAGAAATTTCATTCATGTTTGAATTTTCTTACAATTGAATTTATCTTCAGTAAGATTTCTTCATTAATTCCTCATTAATTAGATTTCCTTTACTTTGAATTCTCTCTTTAATCTGAATTTCTCTTTATTTAGAATTTCTCTTTGAAAGAATGAATTAAGATTTGGAAAGAGCTGTGGAGCTTAGATTGATGCTAGGTTGGTAGTGGTGTTCCATAAACTTGTAAGAATCTAAGACCAATACGAAGTTATAGGTTTTGTGAATATCATTTTTGCAAATGAAATATACTTTTTGACTTGTTTTGTTATGGCAGAAATATTCCCTGGTGTTTTTGAAAGTTCATTTATAATAGATGTGTTATCATAGTTGGCGCTGTTGTGAGAAAGACTGGAATAAAAGAGGTAATTTAAAA
>CM068961.1:50244600-50258654 GCA_035128595.1 Eptatretus atami
GACTGACATTGCTATGTGCCTTTTTCCCACAGAGTCCATCAGTCCTGGGCCATGGTTTAGTGTAAAATGTATGAGGATAAGGTTAAGGTAAATTGTACATGAGTTGCTTCCCCCTGCATGTATGTCATAGCGCCGGCAATTTATTTAGTTCGTCTAGGCATGAGTGGGTTGGTTTGTTAGTTACTCAGCCCGTAGGTTATTTATTTTTGGGACACGAATACACTAAATGTCGCACTCAGGGATCCGAAGATAAACGTACTCGGGGAACTTCACATGATGGCACCGAAAATTCGACGACTCGGAACGAGTCTGTAAAAAGGGGGGGGTAGTGTTATGGCTGTGGAAATTCGCAGAACACCATAAGTCCTTAGTTCAGTTTTGCGATAAGTCCGTGTTCAGTTAGATTTCCCCACGTTGTTTAATGGGTATTATTCGTGTCACCTGGGCTGTGATCTTTGAGTTAGCCGTTTTTCTTTTACTATCGTTATTTTGGACCAACTGCCTTCATACCACCACAAAGCGCCACCAACCAAACACCACGATCACCACACCACCCTTTCGTCAACCGCCAACACCCCACAGACAACGAACAGCCGCCTTTACACAACACCTTAACCACCACCGCCCAACCACACCACCCTCAACACCACACAAAACGCCAGCCACGCCACCATAACCAACCACCCACCACCACGTTGCCACCTCAGCAGGGTTGCAAGAAGCCTGACATTCGTCGGAGAGAACGGCCGACGGCCTCACCCCTCCCCCCCCCAACGAAAGCACGTGCGGAAGAGACGCGGGGAGGCAGTTATTAAAACAAAAGAGCCGGGCCGATCTCTCCTGGAATTTTCCTCCCCCACGCCCGCGAAGGGAGGGGCGATGCGCCGTCGACATAAAAGGGCACCGCAGAACGAGAGGTCTAGTCAGTGAGGCTGTGGGTCTGGAGGTCTGGAGGTAGTGGTCGCTCTCTGCCTGGTCAGTAGTGAGTCGGTGGAGTCAGTCAGTCAGTCAGTGGAGATCTGGGCTCGTGTCGGAGTGCGGAGTTGTGGGTAGCCGCGCTGGAGCCTGGAGTCCAGAGTCCCGCCGTCAGGTCGCTGGGTCGCTGGAGAAGGACATCGAGGGTCACCCAAGGAAGTCACCACGAGGGTGGAGGTAACCTGAACGGTCTCGCGGAGCCTCTGCGGTCTACACGGCTCCACGTTATAAAGGCCTACGGGTCCAGTCTGACCCCTTGTCTTGGGGGGGGTCTTTTCCTTGCTTTTCTTTGTGTGAAAGTTGTGGCGCCGTGTCCCGCAAGTAGGACCGTATAAGTGCTTGTACATGATTATAATAGACGGTTGTTGTGCTTTGCCTTGCTCGTGTTTTGTCCCCGTCCCGCATTCATTGCTTTTGTATGGTTGCATAACTGCATGCGTGTTCACCCATCCATTGCTTTTCTGTATATGTGCATGTGTATACGTGTATAATAATGTGCGTGTTTAAATGTTAACCCGTTCGTTGTGTCTTTTTCCCCAATTGAACTGCTATCTTGCCTTCGGAATAATAGCGGGATTTTTGATAGCCGATAAAAGAATTGGGTCCAGCGAGGTCTCGCGATATACACCGCTCGGTTATCCACAGATGGAACGAACTGCTTAAGCGGTTCGTGTCCAAGCAGACCTCGCTGAGGTACGTCTCTGGTAGCAGCCCGCGCGAATAATTAGGTATATCGACAATTCGGCGATTGACCCTGTCGCGCGCGGGTAGAATATTGACTAGGCCGTGGTGTGCGCTTGGAGCACACCATGACTGGTTTTCGGCGTTGTTCGGAAAGTCGCGACTGAATTGTCCGTCCGGTGGGCGAAGCGGCCGTTATCAGTTGAACGCGGACGTTCGCACGCCGGCGGGCGCGCAAATTCGTAACAATATAATATAATTAATAGGCTGCCGCTCAACGACTTAAATCATAACCGCACTAGAAATCGAAGTGTCAGCATCACCGTCATGTGAAGAAAAAATCATGGAGTCTGGAACACTGTCGGGTTCCTCCTGTGTGAACCCCATTTTATATATACCAATTCCCCTAAACGCTGCCAATACGCCATTATACGGTAGCTGTAAGTTAGTAACACGTTCAGCAAGTTCTGTGGTCATCCGGAAGACGTCAAATACATCTACATCGTCAATGTGCGTTGGGATACGTTACACATAGGTTCAAGCACGTTACTATGGTTCAAAGCACGTTACTCATCGGTTAGAAATAAGTTTCGGGTACGCTAAACATTACCTCGACGTGTTTCGACTTATGAGTAACTCACAAGTAACGTGTGTCGACGTGTGAGTCAACGATCGCGTAACGTGCCTCAACTTATGGCCAGCGTTATGCGGAACGTGTGCGTCATACGCTGGATACGTCGAAAATTTTCAACATGCTGAAAATTTGTCGACGTACTCGGCGTACTACGACGTATGCCAGCGTGCTGTAGGGTGCTTCAGCGTGCTCTTAACGTATACAAAACTTACCCATAACGTATTCGACGTGTGCCAGCGTATTCGGCAATTTTTTTAACGTCGACATACGCTGGCTAAAACGTCAAGGTGTGACAGCGGCTTGACACTTCGGTCTAGTGCAGTTATGATTTGAATCGTCGAGCCGCAGCCTTTTAATAGGCTACGCCACGTGATCATCGGCGATACGCTGCCGCGCGCTATGCATAAGTTAGACTATCGTTGGGCATAAGTTGTGAACGCCGACAACACGCTCAGCATTCGTTGGTATAAGTTATCTATATTTATCGAAACGTTCTGTCTACGTTACTAATACGTTATGCATATGTCCAACTCGTTATGAATACGTCAAAACTGGGAAAAAAACCTCACTAGTTCAGGCGTATGCCCAGCCATTTACATACACTTTTAAAATTATTATACCCCATTTTTTTTTTATACCTTGCCATACGCTGGCTAAAACGTCAAGGTGTGACAGGGCCTTTACATTCAGTAACTGGTGGGACTTCCTGGAGTAGCAACAACTTCAACCAAACGTTTTTTCTAACTCTTGATCAGTCCTGCACATCAGCTTGGAGGAATTTTGGCCCATTCCTCCTTGCAGAACTGCCTCAACTCAGAGACATTCGTGGGCTTCCTTGCATGAACTGCTCGCTTCAGGTTATGCCACAATATTTTAATTTGATTAAGGTCTGGACTTTGACTTGTTTTCTGGACTTTGTGACATTTCAAAATGCAAACTCTCTTTTGCTTCAGCCATTCTGTTGTAGATGTACTTGTGTGTTTAGGATCATTGTCTTGCTGCATGAACCACTTCCTGTTAAACTTCAGCTCATAGATGGATGCCCTGACATTCTCCTGCAGAATTCGCTGGTACAATCTAGAATTCATGGTTCCGTCAATGATGGTAAGCCGTCTGGGTCCTGAGGCAGCAAATCAGCCCCAAACTATAACACTCTCACCAACATGCTTCACGGTTGAGATGAAGTTCTTATGTTGGAATGCAGCGTTTGGTTTTTGACAAACATAACGTTTCTCATTTAAGCCAAAAAAGTTCCGCTGTCGACTCAATCTGTCCACAGAACATTCTTCCAATAGCCTTCTGGAACATCCAGGTGGTCTTTAGCAAACTTGAGACTGGTGGCAATGTTCTTCTTGGAGAGCAGTGATTTCCTCTTTGCTATCCTCCCATGCACACCATTCTTGTTCAGTGTTTTCCTGATGGTGGACTCATGAACCCTGACATGAGTCAATGCAAGAGATGCCTGCAGATCCTTCGAGGTTACCCTGGGTTTTTTGTGACCTCCTGGATTATTGAACGCCTTGCTCTTGGAGTGATTTTCGTTGGCCGACCGCTCCTGGAAAGAGTAACAACGGTGTGAATTTTCTCCATTTCCACACTATCTGCCTGACAGTGGATTGGTGGAGCCCAACATCTTTAGAAATCGATCTTTTTTAACCCTTTCCAGACCGATGAGCATCGAAAACTCTTTTTATGAGGTCCTCAGAAATCTCTTTTGATCGGGGCATGATATGCTTCAACAAACCTGTGTGGTGAAGACCAAACTCTGATGGTGACGAACAAAGTTTGTTTTTCATATTGGGCAGGGCCACCCAAACTCATTCCTGATTGTCATCCCTTTGACTGAAACACTTGAGT
Organism: Eptatretus atami; assembly: GCA_035128595.1. Classification (NCBI taxonomy): domain Eukaryota; kingdom Metazoa; phylum Chordata; class Myxini; order Myxiniformes; family Myxinidae; genus Eptatretus; species Eptatretus atami. The sequence goes on from CM068961.1 coordinate 50,248,748, forward strand.
GTAATTACCCCCTTAATTGAGCTGATTAACCTCAAGGTTCACATACTTTCTCCGACAAACAAATTGAATGTTGGATCATTTTGCTCAATAAATAAATGAAAAAGTAGATTTTTTTGTGTGCTATTTGTTCATTCACGTTGTCATTATTATTCAGACTTAGATGAAGATCTGATCACATTTTAGGTCAAATTTGTGCAGAAATACAGAAAATTCTAAAGGGTTCACAAACATTTTCTCACCACTGTATGTGCGAAGATCTGAAAAATTAGAGAAAAAAACATGGCAGGCCCAATCTCCTCCAGATTTTGCATGCATGATGGGGGTATCCGTGTGAGGTCGTGGGCACAACCCCCTCCACCTTTGCAAGGCAATTGTCTGTATGTATGTGTGTACGGCTGGAAATCATAGAAAACTAGAAGGGCACTCGGTAGAGCGCATACCTCCGCCACGCAATGCCTAATCCACGAGAACATGTCGGGCCCAATCCATTTTTGAAATATCATGCTATATATAGTGTTTGGCCTTTTCTCTCAATGGTGAAGAATAACTTAAAAAAATTAAAAAAAATTCGGATCCTGATGTGGATCTTATTACTTTATGTTATTATTTTATTACTTCTTATTGCATTTTATTTGTTATTCTTACATAAAAGTAGTGAAAGGTAAAAAAACTTTTAAAAAAACTTAAGGGAAAACGATTTTATTTTGTATAAAGTGACTTGGTAGAGTACACGTACATGTTATGGGGTTATCGGTAGTATTTTCTGACTTATGTACCAATTGACTTATGAACGGACTGTAGGAACCCAACCTGGTAGTCAGTGAGGGACTCCCTGTATTTTCCTATAAAGATGCAGCACCCCTTACAGGCACTCCATCGGAATTGCAGTTTTAATGAAGTCAATTTTCAACATCACACAAAAAATAAAAAAAAGTTAACAGCGATAATTATGTATTAGGGATCAGGGAGGGGTCGGGGATCAAAAAGACAATTTTTGTGGACATAAAATGTAGAGCCATGTCATAGCAACAGAATGTGTAATCAAATGAAAGATAAAATACTGCATTGGAGTCATCAGAAGGAACCCAAATAAGCAAAGAGCAAAGATGGAGTCATCAGGAGGAACCTGGATAGGATTGGGGTTTCAGCTGCGACTCCTCCACCCTAACAGATAGATATATAACAAATAATAATTTATATTATAGGAAGAGACAAGCAGGGATGTGTGCCGATGTCATAAATATTTAACACTTATTCAGGAACAGACTTAATTTCTCATTTGCACTCTTTCATTGAAACCCTTCTCCTTTGAGAAAACATATCCTTGCCTGTCAAGTATACATACAAATACACTACGTGGCCAAAAGCATGTGGACATCCTTCTAATTCGTGCATTTGGCTATTTCAGCCACACCCATTGCTGACAGGTGTATAAAATCAAGCACACAGCCATGCAATCTCCATAGAACAAACTTTGCAGTGGAATGGGCCATACTGAAGAGCTCAGTGATGTTCAATGTGGCATCGTAGACGATGCCACTTTTCCAACAAGCCAGCTCGTCAAATTTCTGCCCTGCTAGAGCTGCCCTGGTCAACTGTAAGTGCTGTTATTGTGAAGTGGAAACGTCAAGGAGCAACAACAGCTCAGCACGAAGTGGTAGGCCACACAAGCTCACAGAATGGGACCGCCGAGTGCTGAAGTGAATAGCGTGGAAAAATCATCCGTCGGTGCTTGCAACACTCACTACGGGTTCCAAACTGACTGGAAGCAACGTCAGCACTAGCACTGTTCGTCAAGAGCTTCAATGGGTTTCCATGGCTGAGCAGCCGCACACAAGCCGAAGATCACCATGCACAAATGTCAAGCGTCGGTGGAGTGGTGTAAAGCTCACCGCCATTGGACTCTGGAGCCGTGGAAATGCGTTCCCTGAAGTTATGAATTATGGCTTCACCATCTGGCAGTCCAACGGATGAATCTGGGTTTGGCGGATGCCAGGAGAACTCTACCAGCCTGAATGCATAGTGCCAACTGTAAAGTTTGGTGGAGGAGGAATAATGGTCTGGGGTTGTTTTTGATGGTTCGGACTCGGCCCTTTAGTTCCAATGAAGAGAAATCTTAACGATACAGCATACAATGACATTCTAGATGATTCTGTGCTTCCAACTTTGTGGCAACAGTTTGAGGAAGGCCCTTTCCTGTTTCAGCATGACAATGTCCCCGTGCACAAAAAGCTAGATCCGTACAGAAATGGTTTGTTGAGATCGGTGTGGAAGAACTTGACTGGCCTGCAAAGAGCCCTGGCCTCAACCCCATCAAACACCTTTGGGATGATTGGAACACCGACTGCGAGCCAGACATAATCACCCAACATCAGTGCCCGACCTTACTGATGCTCTTGCAGCTGAAATGAAGCAAATCCCAGCAGCAATGTTCCAACATCTCGTGGAAAGCCTTCCCAGAAGAGTGGAGGCTGTTATATTAGCAAAAGTGGGGACCAACTCCATATTAACGCCCATGATTTTGGAATGAGATGTTGGACGAGCAGGTGTCCACATACTTTTGGCCATGTCGTGTTTGTAAAATATGTATCGCTATCTCACACACACACACACACACACACACACACACACACACACACACACACACACACACACACACACACACACACACACACACACACACACACACACACACACACACACACCTTGCATTGGATTTCAACACGCAAGCAGTCCACTTGGTTAATGGCAAGATTAGCTGTTTCAAATTTCATAATGAAAAGTACAACAGAATACATGGAAGGCATACTTTTTGGTGAATGCTTGCTTTGCAGATAGCAGGTTGAATCCATAGTCTTGGAGCTTGTTCTGCCCACTCTTCCCCACTGCAAAGACAACAAATAGATGTCTATTGGGGTTGATATCTGCTCTTAATTACCAACTTTTCCTCGTGATTAAACTTCACAATTCCAATGTCATCGAAAAATGAAGAGCGAAAGAATGAGAAGGGGTGGAAATAGAAGCTTGTGGGAGAAGAAAGGGGTGAAGAGCAAGAGAAAAGGTGAAGAAGGTATGGAAGAAGGAGTGAAGAAAGGCAAAAGGAGGTACAGCAAAATAATGACAACTAGAAGGGCACTCGGTAGAGCGCATACCTTCGCCACGTAATGCCTGATCCACGAGAACATATTTGGCCCAATACATTTTTGAAATATCGTGCTTTATATCGTTTTGGCCCCGTTTCTCAATAGTGAAGAATCACTTTGAAAGTTAAATAATTCTCGTATCAAGATCTTCACCAAAATCGACTCAATTCGTCGTGGCCACACACACACAACCTGTCCACCAAGTTTTATCCGAATCCGTCTACAACTTTTTGAGATATCATGCTATATATCGGTTCAGCCCCATCTCTCAATGGTGAAGAATCCCTTTAAAAATTATCAGATCCAGATCCAGATTCGGATCCTCACCAAAATTGGATCAATTCTTCCTTGTCACACATTCAACGTGTGCACCAAGTTTCGTCTGAATCCGTCCACAACTTTTTGAGATATCATGCAACGTATCGTTTTTGGCCCCATCTCTCAATGGTGAAGAATCACTTAAAATATGCTAGTAGTCGGATCCAGATCCGGCTCTTCAGCAAAATCTTAATCAGTTCGTCCTTGTCACACACCGAATCTGTCCACAAAATTTCATCCGGATCCGCCCACAACTTTTTGAGATATCCTGTACACAAACAGACAAAGACAGACAGACAAACAGACAGAAAGGGGTGAAAACATAACCTCCTTCACCTTCGTTGGTGGAGGTAATAATAATGTGAATCAGAAGATAAGTGTGATTATAGAAAGGCAAATGGAAGTCATGGTGTGATGGTGAGTGCAATGAGTGACCTCTTCCCCATCGCATCCAGACACTATATTTTAGAGAGCTGTCGTCTCTCAGCAACTGGATTATGTAATACTTGTTGTTGTTGAACTGCAAGTTGGTCTGGAAAACAGGGAAGGTGTGAGATAAATATCGACCAGTGAGACACTGAACACTTAAGACGACGAGACGAAAAGGGAAGCCTCATGGTTATTTTGAATTAAATGAAGAACTGGGAATGTTTCAAACTAACTTATCCTGTTTGAAGAATCAAGGAGCCATTCTTTATAATGAAGAGTATGTAAAAGATAATACATTTCTGAATCAAAGGAAAGTAGTTTCATATATCGAGAAGATGAAATTAACCAACGTGCCAAAAGTCGTGCAATCTCAAGAACCGCTCGAGGGCTAGAGCAGGGTTAAGCTGATCCTTGTGGAAAAGGTAAAATAAAGTGGAAGTATCATTTAATAATTACTTCTACCAAGACAATCACAGTGTCCTTTTAGCCTTTACCTATGACCTTCTCAAAATCTACAAGACCTTTGCCCATAGCTCAATTGTATATAGCTCTCCCACATGGTTTGTTTCCCCCACTTCACACCGATCTCTCCTGGATGATGTGGAATCCAAAGTTCTCAACATTAACGGTATCACCTACAAAGAAACGGAATAGGGATGACAGTACTGCTCTCTCATCACATACAGGTTGGTGACCTGTTTCCTCCCACCTTTACTCAGGTCATCCTTTGGTTATAATATCCATTATTTTTCAGGTTTCCTCCTCCCAGGATTCAAAGTATCCACCTCCGATTCGGTCATAGGATAAAGTTTCAAGGACCAATTTCTGAAGTTTATGTTCTCATATCTTTGTTCCGAGGGTTCTTTTCAGGATTGTCAACGAACCCTGGACATCCTTCAGTTTTCATCAGTCACTTCCCAATCCCGCGAGGTCACACAAGTTCTTCCAGCAACCCACTCCTTGTGAAGCTCCCAAAATCTACTAAGCTTCCTTGCTCACCTCCATTCCTTTGTTCCTCTCTACTCCCACTTGTGGAACCTCTTTACCAAATGTGTTCAATCCCATTCTTCCCTCCCGGGCTTTCAAGTTGGCAATGCACCCAGTGGCAGATTAATGCATGGGCAAGCAGGGCCCATGTCCAGGGCCCTGGAATGCCACCGCACTCAAGGTGGGCCCCAGGCAGAGGCAGCAGAAGGACCATGCAACCAATGCAATAACATGGGGGCCCCCACACAACCGAACGTGGCTCACAATCTTTTGAGACGGGTCTCCCGTGGGTGGGGTTCTCACTTTTCCGACAAAACATATCAACTTGTGAGTGGTGATAAACACAGCGCAAAGCGAATGCTTCATCTCAAGGAAAGAAAGCACTGTGACATAATAAATCGATTAAAAACATGTTTCCCTGATGTTTAACTAACAGGACTATTACAAGATCATGGGGTGAGGTTAGGTTAGTAGAGAGTAAGTGGAATAATAACTACATTTAATGTTTACAAATGCAACAATAACCAAAATAAAATTTGTATAATTCCTAATGTTAATACATAATCGATATTGTTCAGCAAATCCACACAACAATTTTTTGTACGATCACAAAACACTCCTCATTAGGAAATGGACTAACCCGTGCACAATGCGGAACGTTGCGGTTATAAAAATCAGAGCACCTGTCCCAAGGATCAGACTAAACGACCCAAGCGGTGCTGAAAAGCGAAAAAAGTTCAACAAAAGGGAATGGGGGGGGAATCGCCCCAAATTTAGTTTTTTCGGTAAACAAGCGGCAGAACCAGAAAAAGGTCCTCGGTCTCGCACATGTGCTGAGGTGTGTTCAATTACCAATCAGCTTGTGTTCCTTATCAACGGTTTCATTGGACTGCTTACTTCAGTGCTTAAGCCACTTGGCGAGCACTCTACAAGAAACTTTTTAGTTCTTCCAAGAGCCTCGTCTATGTGTACAAAAAAAACAACAAAAAAAACTTGGTAACTGGAACAGACCACTGTGACTACAAGTGCTGGGGTGTGTTCCATAACCAATCAGCTTGTAGAATGCTTGCCAAGTGGCATAAACACTCAAACAAGCACTCCAACGAAACGGTTGATAAGGAACAGCTGGCTTGGCAAGTGATAGCAAGCTGCTTGGTCATGGAACACCTTAACACGGCATTTTTTTTTTCCAAAGAGGGGGAAAAAAAAGCAATAAAACATGGGAATTCCTCAGCCGTTTTTTTGCAGTCGAGTCGAAAGCAACATAGGTTAAGGCTTGTAGCATGGTATTTGTACACTGTGGTCCTAAATGAGGAGAAAGCTTAGAAATTGAACCCAGTTTTAAATAGATAAACAATCTTAATGTTATATAATGCCCAAGTGTCTGTGCTTTCAGAAAATGTATACTTTGCTACGGGTCCTATGGATATAGTTGCTTACAAAGCATGTTTTTTATCCAAACACAGGCTATTTTTACCATTTTTATAGCTCATTTTTTAGAAATGGGTTACATGTATGATTGTATATGTTGTCCAAAATGGTTGAAAATGCATTTTTTTTGTTTGTTATATATCATTATACATAAGAATAGAACAATTCCTCGAAACAGTACATTTCTTATGACCTGCATATCTTGGCACCTTCAAATGTGTAAAATCCAAGATTTTGCAAAATTTCCCCCAGTCATAGTGAAGCTTACAAAATCTTATTCCAGAATTTGAAATGCATCTGATAGAACATCTTAAATAGCAATTTACTTCTGCATAAAGTGATGATTTAAAATGGCAAGTTTCAACATGGATCATTTACATACAGTTTTTAGGTTCACTTCCATGTTGGGTCAAAAATGTTAGGAAGTACGTAACAAATTGCATTTACCAAGCTGCTACAAAATTACTGGTAGCTATAAGCTTGATTTATAACCATAGAATAAGTTTACCAAGAGGCCCTGTGATATAAAAATCAATACCAAAGGCCAGTTTGTGTTCAGTATACAGAACATCGAAGGTCGTTAGGAAGTACGTAACGTTTTTAGGAAATCTGCACTTTTAATCCTAAGATGTTAGTTTGGTTATCAACGCAGTGTATTTCTATGGTTAAGTTTATGTGCATATATATATTTATGACCTGAATGAACACTGATCAATTTGATCAATTTGTTAATTTTATATGACCTTGACCTCTTTCATATGACTTTCATTTTCTGGTCCCCCGTGTCCTAAATGTGTACATAATACCTTGCTACAAGCGTTAAATGAGTGTGAAAATAACACGGAGTCCTCTTTCTGGGCCTTTTTGGGCGAAAATAATATGGAATCCTCTTTTTTGGGCATTTTGGGCCCAAATATTTTTTGTGCCCAGGCCCCCCCCCCCCAAAAAAAATCTTAATCCACCTCTGAATGCACCACCAGTACATCAGGTCATTCCTGATCCCTAACCATGACCTTTTCTCCTCACTAACCCAAACCAGTCTATTTGCAGGTTGCTGTTTCGTTCGCTCTTTTCCTCCAATTTGCTGATCTCCTTGTTGTGCCCACAAGTTGTCTTACCAACTGACTTTTAGTGCATTGCCTTATAACCTCTGTCATGAACTTAGACTTTATATATAAAAAGCCAGGTTTGCCCCAACCATTGTAAAATAGCCACCCAAATGCTTTAAAGTTAGGTCATGATTATTTGGAAAGCCCAATATGCTTCCGATACCATGAAAATCTGTGCAGCAACGATCAATAAACCTATTGAGTTTGAACTCTCCAATCAACAAAGAAGAAATAGAGAGAATGTTGAGTGCAATTTGCTGTCAATGATTGTGCGTGAAATTTGCCACTTTACTAGTATTCGTGATTTCACCAGCAGTAAATCGATCCATTTTGGTTTCAGGGTGCAAATTTGTTTGAGGGCTTCGACATTTTTCTTGACAATTCAACTCAAAGGGTGGTGAAAAAAGAAAAGAAGAAAAACCTTCAGCAAAACGTGTCCACCAACCTGATTTAGCATTGCATCATACACGTCATCTCCTTCGCAATAAACATGGGCCTATGAAAGATAAAAGAATAAGACGTTAGGCAAGATATTCGACCTGGTGACATACAAAGTACTGGGTTTAAAATGAAAGTCCAAATGATATTCAACAAATGAAATTGTTGAGATAAATTGCAGAATAAAATTCCAGTCTCTGGTACATGAGGGTACAGGTTGGGATGAAATATCAGTTACTACGTCGTACACCGGTACGGACCTCACGTGAGCTTTTCTGAGCTCGTCATGATCCTCACCTTTCCAACTTTCTGCTTGCACTCTGCATCAACCGGTGCCTTCCCCTTCACCAACATAGTCCGAACCTCAACTTTCAAACAACAGAGATGTTAGTTGGCTTCCTCACAAAGACAAGGAGCTGAAAAACTGATGGCCTTATTTCAATGCATTTACTGGCTGCCTTGTTACATTGCTAATGGCAAATGTGGTTCGTTACAGTGAAGCAAGTATCTCAATCATATTTTATGTTTGCCTCAATATCTGATCACATCCTCTGCCTGCGTTACACCGATAGAAGGTTATTTCAAGCATCCTTCCCATTGTAAGACGGTTTTATGCAATGTACTTCGTCATAGGTATGAAGAAAAGCAGGAAAACGGAAAGGTGACAGAATGCAGCACAGGTGAAAATAATGCATTTGTAAAGATAGAACAGGTTGATGAAAAACGTTCAACGAGGATTTTTTAAAAAATGCATTCATGTAATTAAACAGGAGTAGAAACACCTGCTCCCTATGGGAGTGGCCAGGGGGAGGGGTGGTCGTGTTATTATCTTTATCTATACTATAAGAGGAACCATGTGTATGTCCATGAGTGCATGCGTGCGAGTTCCACCCACCCACAATTTATATACCACCACCACCATGTTTCTGTACTCTATGAAGTCGGAGGTTTAATATGCCTCTAGTGTAAGGTTCGCGCTTTCTGACTCTCTTACAGCTTTATCCTAACTTGAATTCTATATCTAATTTCATTTTTCATCATGGCTAAGATGGGTGTTAAGATGGTTAACGTGAGGTTGCAATAAAACTGGAAGCAAATCGCATGGATATTGATGTTTTAAAAGGAAAAAACAGATTTTAATAGCGTTTCTGATTGGCGCGATCGAGGGAGGAGGAAAGGGGATTGGAGAAAGAGGAGGGGGGAAAAAAAGGGGGGGGGATGGAGGAGAGGGGGGACTAAATGGGAGGACAAAATGAGGGGAGGAAGGGGACAGAGTTGTTGTTTCATATGCAACTTGTGGCTGCTGTTGCATCATTTATTTGGAAGCGCAGCTGTACCGGGTACCAGTGAGCTGTACTCATTTTACCGACCTCGGAAAGATGACGGGCTGAGTCCAACCCACCTGGTGTTATGTCAGTGGCACGGCAGGAGCTCAAACTCAAGACACGAAGACCTTAAGCCAGCCATCTTAACCGTTAGCCAACACCAGGCTTGGGGCGAGTGAGGGAGGGAGGAGGAGTGGAATAAGGGGAGGGGAGGGACACAGGATGAGAAGGAGGAGAGGAGAATGAGTGAGAGGAGAGGGATATAATGAGGGTGGGAGGGGTACAGAGTGAGGGGTGCAAGGGGAAATGGGAACAGAATGAGGAAGGGAGGAGAGGAGAGGAGAGAGGGGAAATGGGTAGAAAGGGAAGGAGAGAGTGGGGTGACGAAGCGGGGCTAGAGAAAATATGGGGAAGCGGAGAGACGTACTCCCTGGGTTAAGAAGCGTAAGAGAACCAGCATTGCTAGGCACGCGCAGGGGCGTACATGAAATATGCTTCAATATTTAAATGGATTACCTCTAAAACCTCCAATAAGGTAAAATGTGGTTGTAGCATGCTGTATGTTGTGGAAATTGAATTGTTAAGTGAATTTATAATAAGGCAAAAATGCCAATTAGCTTTAGTTTAGTCAGTGCTTTGAGAAAGAATTTAATAAATACAAGTCTGGAGACGGCGATGGTTCACGAGCAATGTACACGGTTCGCCTTTTTTGTTTTTTGACCTTCGA
>CM068961.1:50282041-50296075 GCA_035128595.1 Eptatretus atami
AAAGAATCGGACCAAAAGCGGTCTTTATTGAGGCCTCCAGCTCAGATGGAGAGGCGAGCTGCAGAACCAGAACCTGGCCATTGGACCTGTCCTCGCTCGGTGGTCCTCGAGCTGATTTGCGCACACGCGGGCCCAGCGAGAGGCGAGCCAAATGCCAGACACCGGCGAGCCGCAATCAAGCCCCCGAGCTCCGGCGGATCCTTTCGCGCTCCCAGAAACACGGCGCCTGGTTGAAGACAGGCGCCGATGCCTTCCACAATTGCCTGAGTCGATTCCAACCGCAACACCACCAACCACCTATCCCTGCTCACACGAAACAACCACACGCAAAGAACAGAGAACCCAGAAGAAGCTAGGAACCAGCCACTCTGTCCTCCATTCCCTTCTTATCCTCTCGGGCGCGGCTCGCTTCGCGGCACTGACCTTGTTCGCCATCGTGGGGCTGTCGCATCCCATTTCTTGGAGTGCCGCAGCAAGCACGATTCATGATCGCATATTAGGGAATGGAGTTCAGTTCGCTCATCATTGGTGGGGGCTTGTGCGATCCCATTTCTTGGATGGCCCAAACAAGGCCGATCATGGTCCATATTAAGTGATGGATTCGAGTTCGCTCATCGTTGGTGGGGCTGTCGGCATACCATTTCTTGGTAATCCCAAAGCAAGCCGATTCATGTCCATATTAGGGAATGGACGTTCAGTTCGCTCATTGTTGGGTGGGGCTGTTGCATCGCATTTCTTGAATGCCCAAGGAGCCGATTCAATGTCCATATAGGGAATGGAGTTCAGTTCGTGAATGCATTCTGAACAACACCCGCATTTCAGCGAGCGCACGGAGAATGCCGGGAGCAGAGGGTTTTTGTTGGTGTGATTGTTATCGTTAGTGTTGTTGTTATCGTTGGTGTTGTTGTTATGTTGGTAGTTGTTATACGTTGGTGGTGTAAAGAAAAGAAACCCTGACTATGCAAGTAACCACAAGCGCATTTACATTTATTACACCCATTAAACAAGGGACGGGGAGCTATCTATCCACATTCCTAATCGAAAATAAACTGAGCTAAGGACCTGAATGTTGTGGTTCTCATGCTTCCAATTCGCAACACTATTACCTAGCGAGCTGCTCTCGCCTTGCAAACCAGCCGTTCCTTATGAGCGAGTTTGAGTGGAGTGCTGGCTTGGAGATGCTAATAAACCCACTTGGCGAGGCTGGCTCTACAAGAAAGCTCTGGGAATGAACACATCCCTAGATTCTGGTTAACACACAGACAGGTGTGGATTGACATTCGATGTGTGCAGGTGTTGGTCATAAATTAAATACTCTTACATAATCTGTAGATTTAACATGACAGTATATATATAATGAATAGTGGCCCACCTAGAAAAAATACACGCAATTGAAAGGGAAATTTAGGCATCTACTCAATTCCTCTGGCTGACACCCGATTTGCATATATGTACACACTGTGTGGGGGATGTATTTGTAGAGTGATAGTGTAAAATGGGGTGGCGACAAACCCTACGCGGATTCAGTGCCTGGAAATGACATGGCACCGTGCATTCTTTCAATCCCAACGAAAACAAGTGATCAAGCTGTAAACATTTATATATAATATATACATAATATATATTATTCAACTGGTGGTCGACCTTGTTGTGTGCACAGGGTTGTGCTCCCAAGCCAGCCACTGATCAGAGTATTCAAGAAGGCCGTTCCAAGAGAATGAACATTGCGAGTGTTGTCAATCACAATGGTTCAGAATCTTTCCGTTGGCTAACTTTGTGTTGAACGCAGAAGCAACGGAGAATGCGTCAATGTGTTGTTTTTCCGTATGCAGTCCCGGTGCTGCTGCTGCATCAATTCTTCTGCAAGGCACCGCTGTGCCAACTGATATAGTGCCCCTGTTCCCAGTAAGCTGTTACTCATTTTGCCGGACCTCGGTCGTGATACAGAGGCTCGAGTCAACCCACCTGTGTTAATTCACGGTCAGGGGGTCTTGAACGTCGAGACCAGCAAAATCTTAAAGGCCGCCACCTTAACCGTTAAAAAGAACACTAGCTAATGCATTGTCCACGGACTGGAGTTTGCTGCCAGGCCTTGTCAATGGGTCATATGTCAATGACTTGCCTGTTGCCCTATGTTTGTTTTTGTTCTGTCCATAAGCCAAGACAAGCCGAAGAAGCAGTATATATATATATATGATTATATATATATAAAATGGGTCAAATAAGACAAACATCAATTTGTATTCATTGTATGCAGCATGGTGGGTGCAGGTTAGCATCATTGGCTAATGGTGTGCTGTGCTGGCTAATGGCAACACCTTGTGTCGGTTCAGGCAGGGAATATTGGAATTGTGTTCAGGGTGCAGGTAGTAATATATAATAGTATATATATAATATGATATATATATATATATATATATATAATATAATATATAAGTAAACAGGAATAATTTCTGCGTGGGGCTAGTGGTGAAAAAGATTGATCTCAAGCACAAGACTTGAACCCAGGACCTCATCACTTCAATGGTGACACCGACTGAGTCTGAAACAGATAGGAAATATATAGTATATATATATATTATATATATATATATATTATATAATATATAATATATATATATTTATAATGTTTGTAAACTTTTTATTTGACTTCAAGTTGACGTAAAACTGGCTAAAATTGTAATAGAAACAATAGAAAACTTTTTCATTCAAACATGAAAATTGTTAGAAAAAACTTTTAAATTTATATATATACATACACACACAATGTTCGAGCTTGTCTGTCATTGAATTCATAATGATAGATCACATCCTTCAATGCCGAACTGTCCACCCGATTTGGCCGAAGAGACTGAAGCAAGGATGTTGGCACCTGCAATTTAAATACTACTGTGTTGTTATCCTGTTCACGAGACTATAACATAAGTGTTACTACACAGGTAAGGTATATTTTTCAACATTATCATCCACTATTGATTGTTTTATTTCCAATGATGGATGTCGCAATCGCAAGGAACCTTTTGGAAGGTGAATGGATTCATGACGTCACATAATGAGAAACGGCAGGTAACCGATGAAATAAGTAAATTAAAATACAAGCAACGCCGAACGACTTCACTCATAGCCCTTCACAAAGGTATAACCAGGGATTCAAAACAAAGCCGAGGTGTTTCCTCGTGAAGAAAATCGCCACGCAAGAAAAGCAAACTATGCAGAATTGGGAGGCCATACATGGTAAAGCAATGGTATTCTTAGATAATTGTGGAGGTCCACTTAGTTATCTTTTACCAAAGGCATATTAATAGTTAAAGAGGCATATCACTTTGTTGCAGCATATGTGTGTAATTCATGTTATACAGTAACTTTTTATCAATGTGACGCGCTTCATTGTATCAAATCTGTCTTTCGTGAACACATGTAAATTAATTGATCTACATGATTGCTGTTTAGTTAACGCCAACAGTGGTGAATTGATGAGTATTTGCAGGAATTGTATTAAGGAAAGCTGTTAAGTGAGACCAATGTGTTGCTGAAGTCCCCTTATTGTTGATGTCTAACCTTCATGCCAGCTTCTCTTGCACCGACCTTCCCCATGTCTCCATGCTGGCTCCCAGTGGCAAATGTCACTAACCTGGAGAGCACCGCAGCCGTATGTATTAGTACGGTGGCAATTCTCCACAAAACAAAACAACACTAGCAAACAGTAAACAGCAACAGCAGCAGTTGCAGCATCGAGCAATCGCCAGCCATTGCTCCAGTCCCCAAGTGAAAGGGATTTGTTTGCTGCAAGACCATCATGCACTCCAACTCCTGCTCTTTATATTGCCAGTCAGATCGGCCTGCTTCGATATTTGGACACCGGCTTGAGAGGATCGTCGGACTTCCGAAACGCACAACGCTCCCTGCTTACGAGACTACCGTGTTCATCTGCGACTTCGACTTCCTGCGAGTTTCTTGTCTCCCATTCTTCTCCATTGTTGCTGTCCGCTGTGCAGGTTCTTATCGCTGCAAAGACGGTGATGCGGAGTTACTCGAGCGAGCGCACTGAGTAAGATGCAACATTGCCGCACGCGACATCGCTCCCTCCTGTGTTGTGGAACGTCTGTGGGAAAGCTTTCAGCGCCGATGGCTACTCAGGGACATGTACGCAGCCACACAGGTGGGGTCCAATCATATATGCTGGCAACAAAGTTAAAAAATACATTTGTGGTCAATGTTGTGATAAGAGAGTAATGAGCGATGAGCGTGTGGCTTACACTTGTAAAAGTGGTTGTAGCATTTTTCCCAAGGGCCTTTTATAGCGGCCAAAACGATTCCTAGCATGGTATAATATTACGTTACTATACTGACAATGTACATGTCCCTGTATAAAATTTTTTTTTAAATCTGATCAATTCAGGTGTCCATAAAGTCCTTGGTGTAAATTTAATAACTTTTGATTTATAAACATATGTCTGCTTGGTGTTGGCTTAACTGGTCAGGGTGGAGAGCTTGGGATCCCAGGATCCTCATTAAATCCCACTCATGTTGAATTAATAACAGGTGGGGGCTGACTCTGCCCTGTCCAATCCTTGCCGAGTCGGCAAAAATGAGTGCCAGCTTGCCTGGGATCTGTTGTCGAGGGCGACCGTCCGATTGTGCCCAAGACCAGGAAGATTGTAGGCAACACCAACAGCTCTGCACAGAGTAATGGTCCCTGATGGATGGATGTAACCATGAAGAGAAACAAAAACAGTAAATGGCAAATGAAGCAAAATTTCATCGTTTTGGTTTATTGTTCATTGCTGTTAATTACCCTGTGTCATTGAAGCAAGAAGCGGGGTTAAGCAATTGGTTCATTTTGTCTGTCTGTCTGTCCACACGATCTAAACGTCCAGTTTTGATCAAGGAAACAACTCGTTTCAATCGAACGTTATATTTGAATACAAATCCAACGATGGATCAGGAAACAAGCGTGTTGGTTTGAAAGTATTTCGGCTCTGAATCATCTTGATCGGCATGCGCCAGAGAGGAGAATAATTTTTACTCAGTCTTTCTGTGTAGCAGTCAATACAAAATTGAAAACCATTCTAATAGGAAATTACTGTTTTTAAGGATGTTATAAAGGACACAAACAACAGTCAATGAAGAACTAATGTAACGTGTTAAATAAGGCGGTGTAAAGATGCTGCACAAACACGCAAACTCTGAAATCTTTTTTTTCTGCAGCCTTTAAAATCATATTTTTTATTTCAAATTTAATTCATATATTTGCACACTATAGAAACACATCACCTGTTGGCCTTTTAAAAAAACACTTTCGTTTAGCAGTACTTGACAATCGGAACGTAATTTCTACATCATCTGGGAGGTCTAGACCAATCAAAAATTTTTTGCTGCTCACAGACCCCACCCATGCCTTTTCTCAAGACTGATGGGCAAAAAGGTGTTCTAGTGAACTCCGAGTTAATATCGTTATTCGTCCATTATCGGGACCTATACTCTGTGCAGAGCGTTGGTGCTGCCTAGCAGTCTCACTGGGCTCTTGGGCACAAACTGGAATGGTCGCCACTTTGACACAGTATAACCCGCAAGCCGCACTCTCTTGCCGACCTCGGAACGATTGACAGCAGAGTCACCCCACTGGTTAATTCAAAGCCGAGCGGGATTGAACTCAGGATTTAGATCCCAAGACCACCACCCGAACATTAGCCAACGCCAGGCATAATAATGTTATTGCTGTTGTTAAATCCACAATTCTCTGAGTTTTTCCTGAGAGTTGACATGTTCCTGAATGAGGCAACTTCACATCAGTGGTAAAGTCAACACCACAAATACTGCTTTGGTTCCCGACCGACGACGATTAGATCTTTTCACATATCACCTGTACTGTTGTGGGCCGGGTATCGTGCGAACACGGACCACTAGAGGGAGTAGTAAGAGTCGGCCACCGAACACACGGATTTAAGTCGTGACCCTCGGATAAGTTCCAAGGCACGGGTCCCTTAAAACGACATGATCACCAATAATTAGACGCGTGGGGTAAGGTTAATTGGCCAAACTTCAATATACCTAATGTAAACCACGCGGCAAGCTACAGGGGAATTAACAACCCTCGACGACCTCGAGCGGGACGAGCCGTTACCGTGCCGAACCGTGTGTAACCGAGCAGATGGTCCACCATAAGGCCCGTCGGTCCAAATGAAATTTACTGCTCGCCATTTCTCAACACGCACCGTGCTAAGCCATAAAAGAATGACGGTGAACGAGCTGGGACTTCAACAATAGGAAATTTATTACACTAAATTATCGGGGCAGAAGCACCGTAAGGTCGGAGTTATCCGAATATCAGCAGGAAATTATACAGTGAGCAAAGCACTGACAATTCTACTTAAGAGACGGGGCCCACACACGACACACACCAAAAGAAACGGCCGTCAGGTCTTTTTGAAGGTTTTCCAGCTCGAGGAACAGGTGAGCTGGAGGCCAGATGCCTGTGCTTGACTGTCCGCCTCGTGCGGTCTTACACAACGTCTGGCTCAGTGGCGGGACTTCAAACCCGCAAGCTTTCACGGGCGTCAAGGACGAAGCACCAGGAGTGTGAGTTGGCAGACGCCAGCACGATCCGGGCAAAACAAGCGAGGAGGCGAAGAGGCAGGCGAAGCAAGGGATTCTCATCAGGCCTCCCGACACACACCCGGCTCCGATGCAACACGAACATGAACACGAAACGAACCGAACATGAACATGAACACGACCCAACAAGACGAACGCCTCCAAAGGGAGCCTGGTCTTTTAATATATAATCTCCGCTCTCTGAGCGGGGGCGGAGCCTCGGTGTCCGGACGCTTTGTCGCGCTTGGTTGGACAGGGCCAGGTGTATTGAACGTGCCGTTTCGCTCCTGATTGGACAGCAGGGAGCCTGGTAAAGCGCTAGTTCAGTGGAGGAGTTGTGAATGGGACGCCGCTGTAACCTAGTTCTTTGTTGGAGGAGGTTGTGGAAATGGGAACGCGCTGTAAAGTCACTAGTTAGTGGAGTAGCTGGAATGGGAACGCGCTGTAAGCGCTAGTTCGTGGAGGAGTCCATGAAATCACAGAACGGCTGTAAAGCCGCTAGTTCCAGTGGAGGAGTTGTGAATGGAGCGCTGTAAAGCGCATAGTTCCATGGAGGAGTGTGAATGGGAAGCGCTGTAAAGCAACTAGTTCAGTGGAGTAGCTGTGAATGGGAACGCGCTGTAAGCGCTAGTGTCAAGTGAGGAGTCCATGATCAGAACGCGCTGTAAAGCCTAGTTCAGTGGAGGAGTTGTGAATGGGACGGCGCTGTATAGCGCTAGTTAGTGGGAGGAGTTTGTGAATGGGAACCGCGTGTAAAGCGCTAGTTCAGTGGAAGGAGTGTGAATGGGAACGCACTGTAAGTGCCTAGTTCAGGGAGGAGTTGTGATATGGGAAGCACTGTAAAGCGCTAGTTCAGTGGAGGAGTCCATGAATCAGAACGCGCTGTATAAGCGCTAGTTCAGTGGAGGAGTGTGAATGGGAAACGCGCTGTAAAGCACTAGTTTCATGGAAAGGTAAGCTGTGAATGGGAAGCGCTGTAAAGCGCTAGTTAGTGGAGTCATGAATCAGAATGCCGCTGTAAAGCGCTAGTTTCAGTGGAGAATGTGAATGGAGCACGCTGTAAAAAGTGCTAGTTCAGTGGAGGAAGTCATGATCAGAAACGCGCTGTAAAGTGCTAGTTCAGTGGAGGAGTTGTGAATGGCAGACGCTTGTAAGCGCTAGTTCAGATTGGAGGAGTCATGGAATCAGAAATGCCTGTAAGCGCTAGTTCAGTGAGGGTTGTGAATGGGAGCGCGCTGTAAAGCGCTAGTTCTAGTGGCGAGTCATGAATCAGAAGCTGCTGTAAAGCGGCTAGTTTCAGTGGAGGAGTTGTGAATGGGGAGCCACGCTGAAGTGCTAGTTCAGTGGAGGAGTCTGAATCAGAATGCGCGTAAGTGCCTAGTTCAGTGGAGGAGTTTGTGAATGGGAGACGCTGTAAAGTGCTAGTTTCAGTGAGGAGTCAATGAATCAGACGCGCTGTAAAGCGCTAGTTACAGTGGAGAGTCATGAATCAGAATGCGCTTAAAGCGTAGTTCAGTGGAGGAGTTGTGAATGGGAGCACGCTGTAAAGTGCAGTTCAGTGGGAGGAGTCATGAATCAGAAGCGCTGTAAAGCGCTAGTTCAGTGGAGGGAGTTGTGAATGGAAGCAACGCTGTAAAGCGCTAGTTCGTGGAGGAGTCATGAATCAGATGCGCTGTAAAAGCAACTAGTTCAGTGGAGGAGTTGTGAATGTGGCACCGTAAAGTGCTAGTTCGTGGAGGAGCATGAATCAGAAACGCGCTGTAAAAGTGCTAGTTCAGTGGAGGATCCAGAATCAGAACGCGCTGTAAAGCGCTAAGTTCAGTGGAGGAGTCATGAATCAGAACGCGCTGTAAAGCGCTAGTTCAGTGGAGGAGTCAGAAATCAAGAACGCGCTGTAAAAGTGCTAGTTTTCAGTGAGGAGTTGTGAATGGGAGCACGCTGTAGTGCTATTTTGTTCAGTGAGGAGGTCATGAATCAGAACGGCGCTGTAAGTGCTAGTTCATGGAGGAGTTTGTAATGGGGAGCCGGCTGTAAAGCGCAGTTTCAGTGGCAAGGTGGTTGATTGTCGGATCTAAAGACCTGACAATAAAAAATTCGGCAGCGCACGTACACTTAATTACCATTAAACAAGGGACGGGACCGCTACCTAGAAACACATACTTACCGAATAACTGAGGCTTATTAAGGACCTGGCTGTTGGTGCGATGGGTTTCCAGATTCGTAAACTAACCACCAAGGCAAGGCCCTGTCACTATGCTTTCAAATGTTGCAACGTTTCTGCGATGCCTTCTCCAGACAAGCGGATCGGCAGACGTGACCAATTGCATGCCACCTGTTTGCCTCTGACCTTCCCATTAACTAGTTTTTTAAAAACTGTTGTTTACGCATTAAATACCACATTATTTGGATTAACTACGACTAAACGATCACAATGATATTCGTGTTAAATTATCAGCACAACTGGAGAATGTTTTGGGACAAGTTGAAAATGGGATGAGCAATGTTATTGATGAAAGATGGCAGTTATGTTGAAACCTAAAATTACCTTAAAATCTCGTAAAAACTAATGAATTGTGCTTCATGCACCATTTACTGGTTTGTTTCTATGACGTACATCAAAAGTTATAAAAGTTCAAAGTTGCGCAGGACTTATGGACCAACCCGCGTATCTGACCGTTTCGAAAGACAACGAGATATTTGTACATGAATTACAGGATATCAGAAGCAATGGAGAATACAAAACACTGTTAATTATATGGATGTACCCCAGCAATCATGAGCTGCATGGTCAAACATAGGAAACACCAAACAGGACAACCCAAGAGCTCTTTTGTCCTCAAACAATTGCTGTATAGTGATTATACATTACTCCACCCCACCCGTTCCTCTAGGAGAGAAGCCTTTTCTTGTTCCTATTGCCTGCGTGCTTTTGCTGATCGTTCCAATCTCCGCGCTCACAGCTACAACTCACCAGAATGAAAGGCAACCAATGTGCCGTATGCTCTCGGACTTCTCTTCGCTGCCTTTGACCAACAAACATCCAAAGGCTGACTCTGCATTTCAAAACCAAGAAGTATCAAAATGGCTAATGGCAGTAAATGGTTTCAAATAATTTGTTGGGAGGGGAAGGATTCAGGAATTTGCTTGTTCTTCAATAATTCCAACTGATTTTGTTTTTTTTTTTCAGTTGGAAACTCAAGGGTTCATGCATTATGCACTGTTCATTTACTATGGTTGAAATTTGAGGTTGTAGTTGTTTCAATAAACATCTTCAGACTGAAAACAGCATTAACTTCCTTCACCAAACAGTTTTACAGGTCAAAGGTCCCCACAAAACAAAACATTTTTATATATTTACATGTACGGGCAGACCCACCCCAACCACGGGTTCCGCATCGCGGTTTCCCTCAATCGCGTTTCTCTATCCGCGGTTTCCTCTAATCTCGCGGTTCCCCTCTATGCGGTTTCCTCTATCGCGGTTTCCAGCAATCGAAGGTTCCCTCATCGTGGTTTCCCTCTATCGCGGTTTCCTCTATCGCGGTTTTCCTCAATCGAGGTTTCCCTCAATCGCGGTTTCCCTCAATCGCGGTTTCCCTCTATCACGGGTCCCTCTATCAATGGTTTCCCTCTATCACGGTTTCCCTCTATTCAAGGTTTCCTCTATCGCGGTACCCTCCATCACGGTTTCCCTCTATCAAGGTTTTCCCGTCATCGCGGTTTCCTCTATCGGCGGTATCCCTCTATCCGGTTTTCCCTCTATCGCGGTTTCCCTCAATCGCGGTTGAATTATTGTAGTGAAATGAGCCCGATCGCCGCATGGGCCCCCGCCCCTCACTCTGCTTGCCGGGTCTGGTGCAGAGGAACACACAACCCTGGATCTCCATCTCACCTCACAGCCCCACGCTGCCTTCATCGCAGACACAGATGCTCTTTTTCGATACGTGGCCATTTTAGTTTGAATCGTGGATTTTTCGTTTGAGAGGGAGAAATAAAGATAAACCAGGACGGAAATAGGAGACAGAACGAGTTCATGAATAATATATATATTTTTGTCGAGCGAAAATATTTTTTTGTTTGTTTGTTTTTGAAGCAAGGAGGGGAAATAAGATAAAGTTGAGGAGGCGTGAAAGATACACTTGGGTTTAAAGCAGAATGAGGAACATAATCTGAGAGGTTTTTCGCTCGGCCTCATGGAGTCCCGATCTCCTGAAACCAGGCAATCCCTAACAAGTCAAACTCAAGACATTGTGCTTCTAAAACTCCTATTTGAATCAGATTTGCTGAGGAGTGTCACCCAACTGGGTTCTGCAAGCGATGTTAAAGGTTCCTGAAGATTTGGATCACATCTTCACAATCAATGCCCTCCAGTACGGGACCAAGACACATTCTTCCATTCTGGGCCCGAGAGATTGGAATGAGCCGGGTCGGGTGTAACCTGGAACACACTGTGTCCAACGAGCCAGAATCACCCCGACTCTGCAAATTGTTTGTTGAAATTTGTGAAGAAGAAATGGGTCGACCATATAAAGTCCCCTGTCTGTCCCTCCAGCCGAAATGTTAGATGTGTGGTTGTATATAAGAGTCACGGCTCTGAAAATCGCATAAAACTAAAAACGAAAGTCTCCATGTGAGAGGTGCTTGAAATATTGAAGCGTGAGATGGACGCTGTCGTAGACCTTATCCATCCATTCCATTGGATATACTCTGGTGCACAGCATTGGTGCTGCTAAGCAGTCTTCCCTCGGTATGGCAAATCCTGACAGGTCGCCACTCTCCACAACAGGAGCACTTATATGGAGGTTCCTACGGAACATCAAGAATAAGGCAAAGCAGACAAGATGCACTTTCCTTCTTTTCCAAAAAAGTCTGATGACCTGATGAATTCCGAAAAATAAGTTATAAATCTAAGAGTTGGTTCCCGCGACCCTATTTTCCCATAAGGTCTTAATCTTTGTGCATCGCAGTTTGCCATCGGGGTTTTTTTCCTGAATGTACCCCTACAAACGGGGCGGGCTGCTGTATTCATACAGGATGGCATAAAGTCTGGAAACATAGGCGAATATATTATAAATGGTTTATTGACATTACACTACAATACAGTAATGTTCAATGGCATTACTGACATGTTCCATTGTTCAATGTGGTGTCGCCTCATGAGAAATACACAGTGTCAATGGCGCTGTGGCAAAATTGCAATGAAATGGTGCATTAATGCAGCATTTCCATCAATCCCTGCACATGCATCCGTGATGGTTGATCGATGATTTGTGTCTCGATTGTCACTGAATACCACCTGTGCCTTCCAGCATACCCATATTCGAAGTATTAAGTGTTCAGGATTGGGGGTGTGCAGCCCACTTACAGGCCACGCATCCATCAAATCGGTGAATTCTCATCCAAGCCATTCCTATGTTTCCAGACTTTATGGCACTCTGTACATCAAACATGGGAAAATAAAATCTCCATTCAGACAAGTTATTCAGGGCTCGTAGGATACCCAATAGGTGTACACTCAACTGTCATCCTGGTGTTTCACATGCCAGGGCGAGGCACGATGGTCACTGTGCAGTCGGAGCAACCGTCTGCCAGCCAAGATTTGTCTCTGTGAAGATTCCCATGGTGTACTTCGTAAGCGTAAGAGAGCTATCCCGAAACCACTGAACAAATTCAAGTTTCTTGCCCTGACGGACTGCTGAAAGGGCCAATGGGCAAAACCCATCCAGAGATAAGCCCTGCATATATTGGCTTTGCAGCACCAACACTAAGAGCGTGGTACAGCTTATCATTTTGGCGAGGACACTGCTGATTGAGGTATAATAACTTGGATTAACACCCAAATATAGCAAACAAGAAAAACAACACGCGAGAGCGTCCTTCATGTTAATGCCGTGCACCAAACCTCTCGTCCACTCTAACAAGCCCTCTTTGGTCCCACCTCCATTAGAGGGAAAACACAACCGGTTATTGTTGCAACAAGCTCTGGACGGAAAGGCCGATACAGCGCCACCCCACCACCCCCCTGCCCCCCCCAGTATAACACGCAATAGTTTAATGGTCGTGCTAAAATCCCGTCGGTAGGCCGGTGGTCGTACTACTGTTCCAGTGCGTGGTCCTCAATGGAGTAGCCGTGGGCAGGCGAGGTGCAGGTGTACCTATCGGTGTAGATGGCACCTGAGGACAAGCTGGTTTGAGGCGGTCAACTGTGCCGTTTCGTGCCCGACCGCGGCATCTATCAGACAGGTTTCAATTATTTTTCTGAATGATTCACCCATGAAAGGTCTCATAAGGTCTTTTGTTAATGGTGGCAGACACATCATGGTTTCCAAATACATGTGTGGCAAGTAGTGAGAGCGACAGGCATGTGTACCTTGTGTTGGCTGTGCCAGGCAGGAGGTACAGTCGTAACTGCATCAGCAAATGGCTGCGGAGGTAGTGTAATGAAAGTCATCTGGCAAAAACGATGGTTTGCTTGATGGAGTTACCAACTCGCCGGCAGTCGTACGGCCGGCCATGGACAATTCTGCTGCCTGGCAGTCGAGATTCCTCCTTGAGTGTGGAACGAAGTCCAGACCTATGATGGGAAGTTCGTCGTCTGGCCAATTGTGACCAATACCAGTATGTGCACGGAGTGCTCCTTAAGCTGGCGGTGCAAAACGTTCGAACCATGCATTTTGCCTGCGGGTGGTAGTCGTGTCCTGTGTCGTCGATGCCAAGAAGATGATTGCAAGGAAACTCCAGAGGCGGACTTGAATTGACGTCCTTGATCCGAGACGGATGGTAAGAAGGAATCCGAAATACGGGACGACCTAAACAGAGAGGAATGCAGTGGCACAGTCTTCCATCAATTCACCGTTAACCATGGGTATCGCCTCGGGTCCATTGTAAACCGATTACGCATGTGAACAGATAATTGAAATCCCGTGAAGGTGGCAGTGGGCCTACAATGTCGACGTGGACATAGTCAAAATGCTGATGGCAAGTGGAATACAGTTGTGGAAGGGTGTCTAAAATAGTTTTTCGGCAGAAAGCCTCTGGGCACAATCGTCAAATGGCCCCCTGTGGACGACGTCTACACAAAGGAGGGTGAGTTCACTCCTGCAAAGAAACATCCCGCCTAGTTTCATGGTGTTCATTTGTTGGTTCAAATGCCCCTGGACCATGTTGTCTTTTGGTTGTGGCCCACCACACAGGGCCCATCCATCCCCGCTGCATGTGAGCTCCGGCGGATCCTTTCGCGCTCCAGAACACGCGCTGGTGAAGACGAGGCGCCGATCCTTCACAATCTGCTGAGTCGATTCAACCGAAAACCACCAACCACCTTCCCTGCTCACCGAAAACCACCAACCAAGAACAAGAACCCAGAAGAGCTAGAACCAGCCCCACTTCTGTCTCTCCATTCCCTTCTTATCCCTCTCGGGCGCGGCTCGCTTCCGGCCTGAC
>CM068961.1:50300018-50310665 GCA_035128595.1 Eptatretus atami
TCCTGATCACATTCAGGGTGTCCATAAAGTCCTTGTGTAAATTTATAACTTTTGATTTATAACATATGTCTGCTTGGTGTTGGCTTACTGGTCAGGGTGGAGAGCTTGGGATCCCAGGATCCTCAATTCAAATCCCACTCAGCTGTTGAATTAATAACAGGTGGGGCTGACTCTGCCTGTCATCCTTCCGAGGTCGGCAAAATGAGTGCCAGCTTGCTGGGATCCTGTGTCGGAGTGGCGACCCGTCCAGGATTGTGCCCAAGAGCCAAGGAGACTGCTTAGGCAACACCAACGCTCTGCACAGAGTATGGTCCTGATGGATGGATGTACACATGAGAGAAACAAACAGTAAATGGCAAATGGAAGCAAAATTCATCAAGTTTTGTTATTGTTCATGCTGTTATTACCCTGTGCATGTGAAGCAAGAAGCGGGGTTAAGCAATTGGTTCATTTTGTCTGTCTGTCTGTCCACAAACGTCAGTTTATGATCAAGGAACAACTTCGTTTCAATCGAATGTTATATTTTGAATACAAATCGCAAGATGGATCAGGAAACAAGCGTGTTGGTTTGAAAGTATTTCGGCTCTGAAGTCATCTTGATCGTGCATGCGCAGAGAGGAGAGATAATCTTTTTACTCAGTCTGTCTGTGTAGCAGTCAAACAAAATTGAAAACCATTCTAAATAGGAAAATTACTGTTTTTAAGGATGTTATAAAGGACACAAACAACAGTCATGAAGAACTAATGTAACGTGTTAAATAAGGCGGTGTAAGAGATGCTGCATAAACACCGGTAAACTTCTGAAATCTTTTTTTTCTGCAGCCTTTAAAATCATTATTTTATTTCAATTTAATTTATATATTTGAACAATGTAGAACACAAATCACCATGTTGGCACTTTTAAAACACTTTCGTTTAGCAGTACTTGGACAAATCGGAACGTAATTCTACATCATCTGGAGTCTAGACCAATCAAATTTGCTGCTCACAGACCCCACCCATGTTCTTTTTTCTCAAGACTGCATGGGAAAAGGTGTTCTATGAACTCTCGAGTTAATATCGTTATTCCGTCCATTCATCGGGACCATACTCTGTGCAGAGCGTTGGTGCTGCCTAAGCAGTCTCCTTGGCTCTTGGGCACAAACCTGGATGGGTCGCCACTTTGACACAGTATACCAGCAAGCCGGCACTTATCTTGCCGACCTCGGAAAGATGACAGGCAGAGTCAACCCCACCTGGTATTAATTCAAAAGCCGAGCGGGATTTGAACTCAGGATTCTAGGATCCCAAGACCACCACCCGAACCATTAAGCCAACGCCAGGCATAATATTGTTATTGCTGTTGTTAAATCCACAATTCCTCTGAGTTTCCTGATGAGTTGACATGTTCTGATGAGGCAACTTCCACATCAGTGGTAAAGTCAACCACCACAAATACTGCCTTTGGTTCCCGACCGACGACGATTAGATCTTTCACATATCACCTTGTACTGTTGTGGGGCCGGGTATCGGTGGCGAACACGACCACTAGAGGGAGTAGTAGAGTCGGCTCCACCGAACACACCGGAATTTAAGTCGTGACCCTCGGATAAGTCCGAAAGGCACGGGTCCCTTACACGACCATGAATCACCAATAATTAGACCGCGTGGGGTAGGGTTAATTGCCAAACTTCAATATACCTAATTACCCACGCGGCAAAGCTAACCAGGGAATTAACACCCTCGACAGACCTCGAGCGGGACGAGCCGTTACCGTGCCCGAACCGTGTGTAACCCGAGCAGATGGTCACCAAGGCCCGTCGGTCCAAATGAACAATTTACTGCCTCGCCATTCCTCAACACGCACCGTGCTAAGCCATAAAAGAAATGACAGGGAACGAGCTGGGACATTCAACAATAGGGAAATTTATTACAATAATTATCGGGGCCGAAGCACGTAAGGGCGGAGTTATCCGAATATCAGGCAGGCAATATACAGTGAGCAAAAGCACTTGACAATTCTACTTAAGAGACGGGGCCCACACACAGACACACACCCAAAAGAAACGACCCCCGTCGGGTCTTTATTGAAGGCTTCCAGCTCGAGGAAAGGTGAGCTGGAGGCCAGAGCCTGTGCTTGGACCTGTCCGCCTTGTGCGGTCTTCAACGATCTGGCTCAGTGGCGGGACTCAAACCCGCAGCTTTACGTGGCGTCAAGGACGAAGGCACCAGGAGTGGAGTGGCAGACGCCAGCACGATGGGCAAAAACAAGCGAGGAGGCGACGAGGCAGGCGAAGCAAGTGATTCTCCTCAGGCTCCGACACACACCAGGCTCCGATGCCAACACGAACATGAACACGAACACGAACCGAACATGAACATGAACACGAACCCCAACACGAACGCCCCTCCAAAGGGAGCCTGGTCTTTTATCCGCTCTCTGAGTGGGGCGGAGCCTCGGTGTCGGACGCTCTGTGCGCGCTTGGTTGGACAGGGACCAGGTGTATTGACGTGCTGTTCGCTCCTGATTGGACGGCAAGGGGAGCCTGGTAAAGCGCTAGTTCAGTGGAGGAGTTGTGAATGGGAACGCGGCTGTAAAGCACTAGTTCAGTGGAGGAGTGTGAATCAGAACGCGCTGTAAAGCGCTAGTTCAGTGGAGAGTCTGTGAATGGGAACGCGCTGTAAAGCGCTAGTTCATGGAGGAGTCATGAATCAAGACGCGCTGTAAAGCGCTAGTTCAGTGGAGGAGTCATGAATCAGAACGCGCTGTAAAGTGCTAGTTCAGTGGAGGAGTTGTGAATGGGAACGCACTGTAAAGCGTAGTTCAGTGGAGGAGTCATGAATCAGAACGCGCTGTAAAGCGCTAGTTCAGTGGAGGAGTTGTGAATGGAGCACGCTGTAAAGTGCTAGTTCAGTGGAGGAGTCATGAATCAGAACGCGCTGTAAAGTGCTAGTTCAGTGGAGGAGTATGAATCAGAACGCGCTGTAAAGTGCTAGTTCAGTGGAGAGTCATGAATCAGAAGCGCGCTGTAAAGTGCTAGTTTAGTGGAGGAGTTGTGAATGGGAGCGCGCTGTAAAGTGCTAGTTCAGTGGAGGAGTCATGAATCAGAACGCGCTGTAAAGTGCTAGTTCAGTGGAGGAGTTGTGAATGGGAGCGGCGCTGTAAAGTGCTAGTTCAGTGGAGGAGTCATGAATCAGAACGCGCTGTAAAGTGCTAGTTCAGTGGAGGAGTTGTGAATGGGAGCGCGCTGTAAAGCGCTAGTTCAGTGGCAGGGTGGTTGGATTGTCGGATCTAAAGACCTGACTATAAAACAACTTCGCAGCGCACGTACACTTAATTACCCATTAAAACAAGGGACGGGACCCTACCTAGAAACACATACTTACCGACATAACTGTCTATAAGGACTCTGGCTGTTGTGTGCGATGGGTTCCAGATTCGTAACACTACCACCAAGGCAAGGCTCCCTGTCACTATGCTTCAAATGTGCAACAGTTCTTGACTGATGCCTTCCCAGACAAGCGGATCGGCAGACGTGGACCAATTGCTTGGCCACCTCGTTTGCCTCTGACCTGTCTCCATTTGACTAGATTTTTAAAACTGTTGTTTACGCATTAAAACCACATTCTTTGGATTAACTTACGACTACGATCACAAATGCAATTCGTGAAATTACTCAGCAGCAACTGGAGAATGTTTTGAACAAGTTGGAAAATGGGATTGAGCAATGTATTATGAAAGATGGCAGTTATGTTGAAACCTAAAAATTTGACCTGTATCTTGTAAAAAGTATGAATTGTGCTTTCATGCACCATTTATGGTTTGTTTCTATGACGTGTACATCAAAAGTTATAAAAGTTCAAAGTTGCGCAAGGACTTTATGGACAACCCTGCGTATCTGACGTTTCGAAAAGACACGAGATATTTGTACATGAATTACAAGGATATCAAGAAGCAATGGAGAAATACAGGAAACAGCTGTATGTATATGGGATGTAAACCCCAGCATCATGAGCTGCATGGTCAAACATAGGAACACCAAACAGGACAACCCAAAGAGCTCTTTGTCCTCAACATTTGCTGTATAGTGATTATACATTTACTCCACCCCACCCTTCCTCTAGGAGAGAAGCCTTTTTCTTGTTCCTATTGCCTGCGTGCTTTTGCTGATCGTTCCAATCTCCGCGCTCACCTACAAACTCACCAGAAAGTGAAACGGCATCAATGTGCCGTATGCTCTCGGACATTCTCTCGCTTGTCCCTCCTTGAAAAACACAAAAAGGCTTTGACCTGCATTTCACCAAGAAGTGATCAAAATGGCTAAATGGCAGTATGGTTTCAATAATTTGTGGGAGGGGAAGGATTCAGGAATGTTGCTTGTTCCTCAATAATTCAACTGATTTTGTGGGGTTTTTTTCAGTTGGAAACTCAAGGTTCATGCATTATGCACTGTTCACTTTACTATGGTTTGAAATTTTGAGGTTGTAGGTTGTTCAATAAACAATCTTCAGACTGAAAACAGCATTACTTCCTTCACCAAATCAGGTTTACAGGTTCAAAGGTCACAAACAACATTTTCATATATTTACATGTACGGCAGACCCACCCACCACGGGTTCCGCATCGCGGTTTCCCTCTATCGCGGTTTCCCTTATCGCGGTTTCCCTCTATCGCGGGTTCCTCAATCGCGGTTTCCCTCTATCGCGGTTTCCCTCAATCGCGGTTTCCCTCTATCGCGGTTCCCTCTATCGCGTTTCCCTCATCGCGGTTCCCTCTATCGCGGTTTCCCTCAATCGCAGTTTCCCTCTATCGCGGTTTCCCTCAATACCGCAGTTTCCCTCTTATCAACGATTTCCCTCTATCACGATTTCCTCTATCGCGGTTTCCCTCTATCGGCGTTGAATTATTGTAGTGAAATGAGCCGATCGTGGCATGGGCCCCTCACTCTGCCGTGGTCTGGCGCAGAGGAACACACATACCCTGCATCTCCATCTCACCTCACAGCCCCACGCTGCCCTTCATCGCAGACACAGATGCTCTTTCGATATCGTGCCATTTAGTTTGACATCGTGTGATTTCGTTTGAGAGGAAGAAATAAAGAATAAACCAAGGAAGGAAATAGGAGACAGAACGAGTTCATGAATATATATATATTTTTTTGTCCGAGCGAAAATATTTTTGTTTGTTTGTTTTGAAGCAAGGAGGGGGAAATAAGATAAAGTTGAGGAGCGTGAAAGATACCACTTGGGTTAAAGCAGAATGAGGAACATATCTTGAGAGGTTTTCGCTCGGCCTCATGGAGTTCCCCGAATCTCCTGAAGACCAGGCAATCCTCTACAGCTCAGACTCAGACATTGTGCTCTAAAACTCCTATTTACATCAGATTTGCTGATGGAGTGTCACCCAACTGGGTTCTGCAAGCGATGTAAGGTTCCTGAAGATTTGGATCACATCTTCACACAATGCCCTCAGTACAGGGGACCCAGATCACATCTCTTCCATTCTGCCCGAGAGATTGGGATGAGCTGGTCGGGTGTACCGGACACACTGTGTCCAACGAGCCAGAATCACCCTCGACTCTGCAAATTGTTGTTGAAATTTGTGAAAGAAATGGGTCGAACCATATAAAGTCCCCTGTACTTGTCCGCTCCAGCCGAAATGTTTAGATGTGTGGTGTATATAGAGGCTCACGGCTCTGAAAACGCCATTAAAACTAAAAACAGAAGTCTCCATGGAGAGGTGCTTGAAATTGAAGCGTGAGATGGACGCTGTCGTAGCACCTTATCCATCCATCCATTGGGATCATACTCTGTGCACAGCATTGGTGCTGCCTAAGCAGTCTCCTCGGCTATTGGGCACAATCCTGGACAGGTCGCCACTCCGACACAGGAGCACCTTATATGGAGGTCCATAAGGACATCAGAATAAGGCAAAGCAGACAACGATCACTTCCTTCTTCAAAAAGTCTGATGACCCTGATGATCCGAAAAAAAAGTTTATAAATCTAAGAGTTGGTTCCCCGAACCCTATTTTTCCCATAAGGTCTTAACTTTGTGCATCGCAGTTTTGCCCATCGTGGGTTTTTTTTCCTGAATGTAACCCCTACAAACGGGGAGGGTCTGCTGTATTATACAGGATGGCCATAAAGTCTGGAAACATAGGCGAATATACATTATAAATGGTTTATTGACATTACACTACAATACATGATATGTTCAATGGCATTACATGACATGTTCATTGTTCAATGTGTTGTCCCTCATGAGAAATACACAGTTCAATGCGCTGTGCAAAATTGCAATGAACATGGTGCATTAATGCAGCATTTCCATCAATCCCTGCACATGCATCCGTGATGGGTTGACTCAGATGATTTGTGTCTCTGATTGTCACTGAATACACCTGTGCCTTCAGCATACCCCATACGAAGTAATTAAGTGTTCAGATCTGGGGAGTGTGCAGCCCACTCCACAGGGCCACGCATCCAATCAAATTCGGGAAATTATCATCCAACCATTCCTATGTTTCCAGACTTTATGGCCACTCTGTACATCAAACATGGGAAAATAAAATCTCCATTCAGACAAGTATCAGGGCTCGTAGGATACCCAATAGGTATGTACACTCAACTGTCATCCTGGTGTTTCACATGCAGGGCGAGGCACCGATGGGTTCACTGTGCAGTCGGAGCAACCGTCTGCCAGCAACGATTTGTCTCTGTGAAAGATCCCATGGTGTACTTCGTAAAGAGTAAGAGAGCTATCCCCGGAACCCTGAACAAATTACAAGTTCTTGCCCTGACGGACTGCTGAAAAGGCAATGGCAAACCATCCAGTATAAGCCCTGCCAAATTGCTTTGGCAGCACCAACACTATAAAGAGCGTGGTACAGCTTATCATTTTGGCGAGGACACTTGCTGATTGAGTGTATAATAACTTGATTAACACTCCAAATATAGCAAACAAGAAAAACAACAGCGAGAGCGTCCTTCATGTTAAGCCGTGCACCAAACCTCTCGTCCACTCTACAAGCCCCACCTCTTTTGGTCCCACCTCCATTAGAGGGAAAACACACCGGTTATGTTCAACAAGCTCTGGACGGAAAGGTCCGATACAGCAGCCACCCCACCAACCCCCCTGCCCCCACACCCAGTATAACACGCATAGTTTAATGGTCGTGCTAAAATCCCGTCGGTAGGCCGGTGGTCGTACTACTCGTTTCCAGTGCGTGGTCCTCAATGGCAGTAGCCGTGGGCAGGAGAGGTGCAGGTGTACCGTATCGTGTAGATGGCACCTCGAGGAAAGCTGGTTTGAGGCGGTCAACTGTGACCGTTTCGTGCCGACCACGGCAATCTATCAGAAAGGTTTCATTATTTCTGATGATTACCATGAAAGGTCCATCATAAGGTCTTTGTAATGGTGTGCAGACCACATCATGTTTCACAAATACATGTGTGGCAGTAGTGAGAGAGACAGGCATGTGTACCTTGTGTTGGCTGTGCCAGGCAGGAGGTACCAGTCGTAACTGCAGCAAATGGCTGCGGAGGTAGTGTATGAAATCATCTGGCAAAAAACGATGGTTTGCTTGATGGAGTTACCAACTCGCCAGGCAGTCGTAGCGGCCGGCCATGGACCAATTCTGCTGCCGTGCAGTCGAGATCCTCCTTGAGTGTGGAACGAAGTCCAAGAACTATGATGGGAAGTTCGTCTGCCAAATTGTGACCATCCAGATGTGCACGGAGTGCATCCTTAAGCTGGCGGTGAAAACGTTCGACCATGCCATTTGCCTGCGGGTGGTAAGTCGTGGTCCTGTGTCAGTCCGTGCCAAGAAGATGATTGCAGGAACTCCAGAGGCTGGACTTGAATTGACGTCCCTGATCCGAGACGATGGTAGAAGGAACACCGAAACGGGACACCTAAACAGAGAGGAATGCATGGGCACAGTCTTCCATCATCACGTTAACCATGGGTATCGCCTCGGGTCATTGGTAAACCGATCTACGCATGTGAACAGATATTGAAATCCTCGTGAAGGTGGCAGTGGGCCTACAATGTCGACGTGGACATAGTCAAAATGATCTGATGGCAGTGGATGACAGTTTGTGGATGGTGTCTAAAATAGTTCGGCAGAAAGCTCTGGGCACAATCGGTCAAATGGCCCCTGTGGAGACGTCACAAAGGAGGGTGAGTTCACTCCCTGGCAAAGAAACATCCCCTAGTTTCATGGTGTTATTTGTGGTCCAAAATGCCTGGACCATGTTGTCGTTTGGTTGTGCCAGTGCCATCCGCTGCATGTCAATGGTCTCCTCAACTGCATTGATGCAACAATGGGATCGAGCATCTGCCACCACGTTGTCATGTCCTCCAATATGTCGGATATCCGATGTGAACTCTGCAATGAAGGACATGTATCGAGTCTGACATGGCGAGTAATCTTTGCCGCTGTGCAACCTTCCCGTAAGTGGCTTGTGGTCCGTAAACACGCAGAAATCTCAACCGTCTAAAAAACACCAGAAGTGTATCACAGTTAGATAGATGGTGAGCAGTTCTTTCATAAGGTGCTGTAGCAAGTCTCAACAGGCATAGGTTTGCGAGAGAAGAATGCTATCGGTTTCCAATCAGATCCACAAATTGCTGCAGGACTTTGCCCACCGCGTAGTCCAGGATCCACAGATCAGAAATGCCAAAAAAAATGGTTGGACCTGACATGACTCCTACATTTTTTGTATGTATCTTTTTTTATAGTGGGTTCGACTCTAAGGTAAGAAGAATAACTGGTGTGCTCTGCCGGAAGCATTGCAAAAAAAAAATTTATGGGAATATTTGTGAATGTACCTCATTTATTGCAAAAATGTGAAAACTGTATCCTGCGTGTATACAGCTACTCATACTACAGTTACTCACTCGATAGGAAGTGCTGTTTTACAGCTGAAGTGCATCAATTGAACACATCAACTGTTCAATAGATAGCATAGATAGATAGAATAGGAAGGTAATAGCCTATAGATTAGTAGTCAATCACTGTCACTCTCCTCCAGCATGAGCTCAGCTCTTGAACATTTGTTCGGGTGTCCGGTGCAAAGGCATGCAATGACACTTCACATTGGCTCGTGCACAGCAGTAGCCTCGAAGACGCTTGGTTTTCTTGCAGTGGCAGAATTTTGTCTCGTTGAATTCCCTTGGCTTGGATTCCTTCAGCATCATAGTTGCAACTAGCCTGCCATTGACTATACGTCTGCCAAACTCCTTGGCAGTTCGGTATGTTGGCTGAGACAGATGTGCGCGTTTGCACACAGTCATCTGATGTAAACTGCGGAGAAGGTGGAGCTGGAAAGCATCTTCCGTAGGTGGGAGGTACCGCATATCTCCTTTCATGGTGGTAAACAGGTAAGAGTGCAGTGCATCAAGTGTGCTATCAAATTCACTTCGCCCATACAGTGACATGAAGGAGTGCCCAGCTGAAGTGATAGCATCCTCCTTGACATCAAGACTTTCACCAGGCTCACCGTACCTGGCAAGTGGCAAAAGGTGTTGAATGTTCTCCACGGCAGCTTTGTAAGCTCTCTTTTTCCCTCTTGTATAGGGGTAACTCATGGTGTCACATCCTGTCAGGATGTAGGTCCTGAGGAGGATGGATGCCAGTTTTGCAGCATGGACATCATACTTCACTGCAAGAGATGCAGCGATCTCATGACTGGGGAAAAAAAGGCATTCATTTTGTGCACCCAGAGCTCCTTCAGGCCAACAACATGTGTGCTATAGTAAATGCACATCATGATCACATCTGTGTCGTTTGCCACAACTAAAACCCATCTGTGGTGGAGGTATTGCACACAGTATGCAATGTGAGTAAACATGCATGCATGCGCTTCCTCATGCCTCTCACAGGAGAGTTCTGGAAGTTCCATTTGACAGTCTGAAGTTAACAGGACTGTGCGACCAGGATTGTGGAAGACACCACCTAGAATAAGCATACATCTTCGTGGAAGTGATTCGTGCTGTAGATACATTTTTATCATGATGGGTTTGAAGGTGATGAAATAAATAAATTGATGACAGTTAAAACTTGGTATTAAAATGAAAATGTTAAACCTGAAATAAAATGTACTCAAATATGATATGATTCTTTTTAAGTATGTATCAATTTGGAATTAACATAATTATATTTTTCCTTTGTATGGAAAGATCACCTGACTATTAAAGTTTGTATCAGGTTGAACTTTGCCGGTAAGTTGAATATAAGAAGAATTGCCTATCATTTTAAAAGCTATCGAAAGGAATTTTTTATAAAAGACACATACAAGTTGGAATGTGGATTTAAGGTGTCCAGACATATTCACGAAGTTCGAGTCGCTTCAAGATAATATATCTTCCCAGTTTCGGGAGAAGCAGACTGACTTTTAACCTACAAACGATGGAAACTTGTTTTAATGACCATTAGAGTTGGCGTTTGACATCATTCTTGCATTCTGTGTGTTTTCTGTATTAGGAGAGGATTAACATGTCTGGATTTGAAATATATGTTACAACCATTCAACCAGGTCAAGCTGGGGCTGTATGGAGACCCGATGATAAGCTTCATCTGGAAGATGTCAAGACCAGACAAGTTGGCGCCAGTGCTTGAAAATGATAAAAAAAAACTGTCTTACTGAAAACTATATAAGGACT
>CM068961.1:50310675-50331669 GCA_035128595.1 Eptatretus atami
ATTTGTATTTGAGAAATCTGGAATGAGTTTGTCGATTCAGAATCTCCTATGCACGCATATTAAAGTGTTTTGTCTGTATGTTGAATAAATGTTCTAATTGTACTAATGACTTAGAGAATTCTTCAACAGTGCTGAGCTACCCATGCTTCACCCTTTTGTAGTCAGCTTTGTATGAAGCCTTTCCATTCAGGATTGGTGAAGGTGTCATGAGGCTTATACTCTTTTATCTTGCCTGGGCGTGTCTTCTCCATCTCCTCTCGTTCCTCTTCTTTCAGGCTTTCTGCTGGTGTGACATCATACCGGTCCCCAACAAAGGTGATAGTCACACTTGTCCGGATTGGTGTGGATAAGCTTATTCAGGAAGTTCTCCTGTAAGTCATAGAAGTTGCTGTTACCAGCCTGCTGAATGTGCTGTATGAAGCCCATGGCATCAACAACTAGCACGACAGGCTCTTCTGACAGTGGTAGCTTGTCTTCCTGGGTCCAGTAGTTCCCAAGAGATGACTTGATGGCAACCAGGTAGTCAGACTTGTTGCCTTTTTGCATTGCTTAGCCTTGATCAAAGTTCGGATCTGGTTCAAAGAGAGATGCAGGACAACTAGTCCATTTGTGGCTGAAGACATCCACCTTCTTCTTTTCATCCAGGTCTTGCATAAAGTACAGGTTTTGGACAACTGCACTTTCTTCTTCATATATCTGCTTTGCCTTAAGTGCTGTAGATAGTAAATTCTGTGATTTGGCCTCAAATGTTGCGAGTTTTACTGTTCATTCTTTCAACTCCATAATTATGAATGCAAGCTTTCACGTAGATTTCATCAATACGACAGCTCTTCTGCTTCTTCTAGTTAGCCCGTCACCCACGCTGCGGAAGACGGGGTTTTGTAATCTCTTCTTTGTCTGTCCGGGCCGTAACTTCTTTTTTTGTTTTTTTACCATTTCAGCATTAATCATCAAATTTTCAACACACCTTTATTATGAGAATATGGAGAAGACAAATTAATGATTTTGTTAAAATAATTTTCATTAACAATTAGTATTGTTCGACCCTTTTTGGGCTTTTTGCTGTATTATTTTTGAACATTTTTTTCTCAGCAACTACTTGTCCGATTGACCAAAATTTTCAGTGTAGGAGCGACACCCCACCCCCCCCCCCCCATGAAGAATATTTTAATTATAGTTGTGATGTCATTGGTCACGTTAATATGCAGCCATGTTGGATTGAAAGCAAAAAATTAAATCATTACAATGCTGAAACCACAGATTGTAAAAAGTTGAAACTTGGCACATCTCCTTCTACTCCCAATGGGGAATAAAGGATTGTCAGGATGATGTAATCAGTGAAGTGTTAGAACAGCCATAAATGTTTAAATCAAAATCCTTGTTTACCATTGAGATTCATTGTATATGTCCAGGTTGTAACATATTTACCAATTGAGCTTTTGTCATCAAATCTTCAACAAACCTCTATTATGAGTTTGTGCAAAACTCAATTAATAAAATGTACAATTTTTTTTCCACTTTCATTTTCGTCACGTTTAGTTTGAGTACAAAGCTGACGTGGACGGGCTTTGCATTTTCAGATGCTTTCTTGTTGTTATTATTGGTGAGAGACAGGGGCTCAAACCCAAGAACTTGAGATCTTAAACCAGCCACCTTAACCATAAAGTCAACACCAAGTTTATACTGCAGTACCGAGATGATCTTTCAGTATTTCAGGTTGATCCTCCATCCCATTAATGAATGCCACATTTACTTCGAGGATGGCCAATTACACTGGTCTGCGTCATTTCAGAGGTCTAGGTTTTCTCAACGGTTCTCATGTTTTTTGCATGCTGAATTTAGAAATGTATCTCATTTCGCTCAATCAGGTCGTTTTTATGTCAATTGCTATCTCAATTTTAAGAAAAAAAATAATCAAAATTTGTTTTTTTAATTAGCATTTTTTTATTCAAAATCAGACTTACATTGACAGAAAATGTACAAACTATATATAAAATGACGCACAAGTACACTTAATGTGAAATTCAATATTAAAAAGACGAAGGAAAACAGCGACTGCTGGAGCGACTGAAGTTTGGTGTTGCCAGAAACAACGATTTATCTATATTTTTCTGAAATTGAAATGAAAGTAATTGAGAAGGCACTTTCTTCCACATTAAGTGTACTTGTGTGTCATTATATGTATAGTTTGTACATTTTCTGTCAATGTAAGTCTGATTTTAAATTAAAAAAAGGCTAATTAAAAAAACAAAAATTTTGATTATTTTTTTTCCTTAAAATTGAGATAGCATAAAAATTTGACCTGATTGAGCGAAATTAGATACATTTCTGAATTCAGCATGCAAAAAACATATAAGAACCGTTGAGAAAACCGAGACCTCTGAAAAAAATATTTCAAATGCAGCCCAGTGTTATCAGTGTAGTCTGTTGCACACACACGTGAGATGGAACGTTCATTGGGATAAATATCTCAGTGGCCGCTAAACCTGGTGGTGGTGTTTTTTGCCTCATTTTCAGTGAAGTGGTCAAGCTGTCATGGAAGTGGCCTCCTGCTAAGGTATAATAAAATAGTAGGTTGGAAAGGGTTAACAAAAGAGATGTATTAATCTGAGTCTTCAAGAGTTAGAGGTTGAAGGAAAAACTAAAGTAGATACCAGAAAAAAAGTAGATACCACACCAATACCAGATTTAATCAATCTGTTGATACCCCTTCCCTTCATGTGCAGCCCTTTTGGCTACACTGGTACCCATTTTGGCTACACTGGTACCCATTTCGCCGACATCGGAAGGATGATAGGCTGAGTCAACCCCCTGGTGTTAATTCAGCAGCCAACAGGCCTTGAACTCAGGACCCTAGGATCCCAAACCACCACCCTAACCACTAAGCCAACACCAGATTTTGGACTCCATAATCTAATCAGGTCATTTTTACATAATTGTACCAAGTTTGACTTCGATCCCTTCAGCCGTTCTTAAATTATCGTGGTGACGAAAACCTATCAAGGATGGACAGACGGACGGACAACCTGAAAACGTAATGCTTCTGGCAACTAAGAGGGACGAAGTTGCTGCAGGCATAAAAAAAGTCCTCAGCAATACAGGTTTTCACAGGTAATGTGGGATGTATAGAAATGTTCAGGATGGAAAATGGTTTATGTCCTCTCTGCATTCTACCACCTCCTTTTTAGGTCATCTCTTCGAGCATGACCTAATAATATGGGTGTCGATGTCCTTCGATCCGTCCGTCCGTTTACAATGAAGTTGAAGCAGGAGATCTGGTCATTAGTGATCCTGATAGAGGTCGATGAGACGTACACGATGGTATGACTTTCAAGGTCACCGAAGGTCAAGGTCAAGGTCACGAGGCCTTTGAAGTTGCGAAAATGACGATTTTCAAATTCTATCTCCTCCACCATTTCTCAAGCGATCTTGAATTTGATTGTAGCAAATGAATCTATGGGACAATATCTAAATTTGGTCGGGACGGATTTTCGATATTCACTTTCGTTTTCGTGTCACGTGACTTCAAAGTTGGAAAAAATGCGAAAATGACGATTTTCAAAATCTATCTCCTCCTACATTTCTCAAGCGATCTTGAATTTGATTGTGCCATATGAATGTATGGGACAATATCTAAATTTGGTCGGGACGGATTTTCGAATTTCGCTTTCGTTTTCGCGTCACGTGACCTCAAAGTTTGCAAAAAATGCCCTACCTTCAGGAGGCTATATATTCTCTACTGGGCATGGTAAAAGTTAGTGAATGGTGTCATTGCATAGCAGCTGACCTTGCATATTTATACATTTTCCGCCGAAGGTGCAAAAGTTTCAAAACCCGAAATGTAAACGTTGGCATTTATTTTCAAAATATAATTCCGTGCGCGCGCGCCAAAATGCCGAGTCATCTTTAACCAAACTGCGCAGTTCGATCTGCAGTAGAACTGTGCAGTAGTCTTCGGTCATAACTGAACATTGAGAACTTGTGGTATTATAGAGATGACCGTCACCCCCACACGGGGGTAATTTTTTATCTTGCACCCTCTGTCCCTCCGGGTTTCTGCAGGGCGGACATGGTCTACCAGTAACCCTCGTCTTGTTAAACTTCCAAAATCCAGGCTCACTGTTCACCTGCACTCATTTGGTCCTCTTTTCTCTTACCTAAGGAACAAACCTTCCCAGTCTTCAGTCCCATTCTTCCCTCCAGGGTTTCAAGACAGCCATTCACCACTACCTTAGGTCATCCCCCATCCATACTCATGATCTCTTCTACCCCAAATTACCCCATTCCCAAGCACTCTCTTTTCCCAGGTTGTTGTGATTCCCCCCCCCTAATCCAACTCTTTTCGTTTGGTAGTTGTCGGTTGATTTTGCTCCTTTTCTGTTTCATCCCCACTTTCCCCTTCCTCCTCTTGCTGTTTCATTCAGCTTGTTCATCTGTCTGTCTGTCTGTCTGTCTGTCTGTATCTCTCTCTCTCTCATACTCTGCTGTTGGTGTTTTCACCATATCCATTTTGTTTATTTCCATTCTGCTCTAGCTCTTCCACGAGCCTCAACCATGTATATAAAAATTAGGGGCAATGGTTCTGCGTTCACCTGGTACAACCAAGCTGTTAGCTCTGGTAGGCATAGATGACGCACGGAATAAGTAAATTAGCCGATAGTTTGAACAAGCTTGTGCAGTGATCATTCCTACCAGGTTACATCTAAATCGGGTGAAAATACTTTTTGACAAGAAGTCAAAAGTAGCGATCCCGGAATGGTAATGACCTTTGACCTTTAAATTGACCTACTTAATACTGAAAGCAATTTTTGATGGGATTTGCAAGGAAATAGGAGGCCTTCGTCCTCAGAAGTTGCGCAACGTTTGGTGAAAATAGGATTCTTGGTTTCAGAATCACGGGTGATGAAGGTTGTGGTCCAGTTTCATGGAAATCGTGTGTCTAGTTTCGGAGAAGACGATCCAAGTGTTTACACACTGACTGAATCACCGCATGATGCCAATACCTCACCTGAACAATTTTTATTCCAGGTTGAGCTAATAAATGGTTCGTCCTCATGAGAAAAATCACGAACAGTGATCATCTTCTTCTCTCGTGCGCAACACATGCCGCTGTGCAACTGATGCAGTGCCCTCTGTCGACAGGTAATTTGTTCAGGCTGCCGGCGAGACCTCACCTACTCTTCAGGAAGGGCACCGTGGGATGCTTAACGTTTGCTGACCAGCACTAAAAGACGGGACACCAAACTCCACGTCCACTCGATGGACGGCACACTTTGTGATGCAAGAGACTCCCACCTGCGAAACACCTGCACGCCGACAGTTTATCTTCGGGCCACGCACGAATCGATCCCAGACGCGACACCTCGACACGAGCTTGTGGGATATGACATTACTGATGGGGAAGTCAAAAACTCACACTTGCTGTCAAGCTTACTGCATTCGATGATTAATCAAATTTTAATAATCTCAATTTTGACTTGTCTAATAAATACAATTCGTCTGTTTGTTTGTTCACGTTTTTTTGCAAAGACCGCTCGGCAGACAACCACCAAATTTGACTCACACACCAAGTCCGACCCGGGGATTGTCCGAAAGGTCTTGTCATTCACCACCTCAGCCTTTAAACACCACTTTTCCCTCTTTTTTTTCAAAATTTATATACAATCTGATTGGGTAACAGCTATAATTAATAAAATGTACCTGCATAGCAAAACGTCACTTCTGAGTTGATGTACATTTTACAAAGTGAAACGTTTTGAAAACTGAACAAGGAACGTTTTCAGTACAACGAAACTAGTCATGATTAATATTTCATAATTACTTATAAACACACGAGCGGGGAAGGGGTGGGAGTCCAGAGGAGGCAGGAGACGGGATGGGATGGGAGAGGGGACGGGATGGAGAGGGAATGGGGGATGGTGAGAGAGGGGAGGGAGGGGGATGGGGATGGAAGGGGAGGAGAGGGGATGGATGAGAGAGGGAAGGAGAGAGGGAAGGGGGATGGGATGAGGGAGGGAGGGAGGGATGGGAGGGAGGGAGGGATGGGATGAGAGGGGGAAGGGAGAGGGGATGGATGAGAGGGGGAGGGAGGGATGTGAGAGAGGGGAAGGAGAGGGATGGGATGAGAGAGGGGAAGGGGAGGGATGGTGAAGAGGGGAAGGGAGAGGGGTGGATGGGAGAGGGGAGGGAGAGGGGATGGGATGAGAGAGGGGAAGGGAGAGGGGATGGGATGGAGAGGGGAGGAGGAGGGATGGATGAGAAGGGGGAGGGGAGGGATGGGAAGGGAGAGGGTGGGTGAGAGGGGAAGGGAGAGGGATGGATGAGGAGGGGAAGGGAAGGGGATGGGATGGGAGGGAGGAAAGGGGATGGGGATGAGAGAGGGGGGAGAGGGGTGGGAGAGGGAGGGAGAGGGTGGGTGAGAGAGGAGGGAGAGGGGTAGGATGAGAAGGGGAGAGGGGAGGGTGAGAGAGGGAAGGGAGGGGAGGATGGGAGGAAGGGAGGGGGATGGGATAAGAGAGGGGAAGGGAAGGGGGATGGGATGAGAGGGGGAAGGAGAGGGTGGGGATGAGAGAGGGGAGAGGGGAGGGATGGAGGGGAGGAGAGGGGGGATGGAGAGGGGGGGAGAGGGGATGGGATGAGAGGGAGGGGAGGGATGGGATGAGAGAGGGAAGGAGAGGGATGGGATGAGAGGGAGAGGGAGGGGGATGGGATGGGAGGGGAAGGGGAGGGGAGTGGGAGGGAGGGAGAGGGGTGGATGAGAGAGGGAGGAGAGGGGAGGAGGGGAGGAGAGGGGATGGTGAGAGAGGGGAAGGGAGAGGGGGTAGGATGAGAGAGGGAAGGAGGGGATGGGATGGAGAGGGAAGGGAGAGGGGTATGGGAGGGGAGGGGAAGGGAGGGGATGTGGAGAGGGGAAGGAAGGGTAGGATGAAGAGGGAGGGGAGAGGGTGGGAGGGAGGGATGGGATGAGAGTGGGAAGGAGAGGGGATGGTGAGAGGGGGAGGAGAGGGGGGGATGAGAGAGGGGGAGAGGGGAGGGTTGGATGAGAGAGGGGAGGAGAGGGTTGGGATGAGAGAGGGGAAGGAGAGGGGGTAGGATGAGAGAGGGTAAGGGGGGGGAGGGGGAGGGGGGGAGAGAGGTGGAGGAGGGAAGGGGAGGGTGGATAGAGAGGGGAGGAGAAGGGATGGGATGAGAGAGGGGAAGGGAGAGGGGATGGGATGGAGAGGGGAAGGAGAGGGGTGGATGAGAGAGGGGAAGGAGAGGGGGGATGGGAAGGGAGGGAGGAGGATGGGGAGAGGGGAAGGGAGGGATGGATGGAGGGGAAGGAGAGGGATGAGATGGAGAGGGGAGGGAGAGGGGATGGGATGAGAGAGGGAGGTAGGGTTGGAGGGGAGAAGGGGTGGGATGAGAGGAGGGAGGAATGGGTGGGAGTGCGGAGGAGAAAGGAGGGGGGGTGGGATGGGATGAGAGAGGGGAAAGGGTAGAAGAATGGCAACACCGGCTACCTTTGCTAGTAAGACAATGTCTTTCTTCATGACCTTTAAGAAGTAAGTTTTGATGGAATATGACCTTGATAAGAATCTCTTTGGAAGTGTCAATTACGCAGTGCAAATTGTTTGAGATTCAACCACAAAATAAAGTATTTTCCAATGCATAATTAAACCATGTTTTCATGTTCAAACATCATCCCCACTCTCCTTTCATTAAAACATTCTCACTATTTTGTTTGTCTCACTTTACACAGCGAATGCCTCACTTGGACCCTGATTCCAAAGCCTAAGGAAGTATGTAACTCATCACAAAAACTGACCCTAGATCCATTTGTCAGCCCTGGTTGTTGGATGGAAGTTAAAGATCCCACGGTTGATTTCGACAGAAGAGTAACAGCTGTCGTCATCAGCACCCTGGAAGAAATTCCAAATTTTCGACCTTGAATGACTGCTGTGAAGGAAAAAGCAAACTACCCGGCATGAGTCGGGCCAAGAGACTGCTCGGAGGCAGCACAGCCGCTCTATTGATGATTAAAGACTCCTCTTGGGCCGTCCGTACAAGATGTACCAGAAAGATCATCACGTAATCATTCAGGCACATCCTCAAAAGCCAGCAGTGCAAGGGATGATCAGGGGGTCTCTTCGAGGGACACAAAGACCGTGCTGACCCAAAAAGCCAATTTGCAGCTGGGTTGGAACCGTTTGCAGGTCCTTCTAAGAAAGTGAGTTTCAGGTGGAGATTTAATTAGTCTTTGACACGTTCCTAAAGCTAAACTCCCTCTTGCTCTCTATCCTCTAGTCTACATTCATGCCACCTGCCAAAGCCATGCTTGGGGTGACGCTATTGTTGTTAGGAGAGAAAGGGCGGTTTGGTTATGCAATATGTATTAGAAACAGGAACAGAGTGCAGCAAACGCAGTTAAAGGCATGCAAATAGTTTGATAATAATCAACAACTCCAACTAATGCCACATATGTGCATAATTGGTCGGAATCTTCAAATTGTGTTACACCGAATGCCAATCTACACACACACAGCTCTTAAAACACTTGTCTCATGAAATGAGATGCAAATTGGGCAGAGCAGGTGGTTGTAGAACCTTGGGTCCAAACTTCCACATTAAAAAATGTTTGTAAAAAAACAAACAACAAAGTCAGACAGTGTATAATAAGCAGAGTCCGACAGGTCTAATGTGTAATGACCACCAGAAAATCAGGATGGCGGCCATATTTAGTCTCGGTGCCATGGTGGTTGGAGTCAAGTGACGAAAAAGGTTTGATTGGACACCTGACCCATTACATCCTCGTTATTCAATTGAATTCAGAATGTGATTTAAAAAAATTAATTTCAAATCAAATGGATGTGGTCCGGCAGCCGTCCGACCAATGTGGGTGCACATTTCAAAAATCGAACCCCAACAAGAACCCTGACGAGGATGACAAAGAAGGTATTGTTATGGTTTTGGAAAACTTACCCCAAGGGGAGAGCATACATGGACACGTAGGTGACCCAAGGATCAGTTATTTCATTAGTCTTTGTCTAGAATTTAGATAGTCATTGGTCCCTTGTGAAAGAGCTGTTTGGGGGGAGGGGCATGTGTTGGCTCGGCTGCATTTGTCCAGTGTAATGACTTCCTCCCTCCCCTTATATTGTTGTGGGGCCGAGTTTCGGTGGCGAGCACGACCGCTAGATGGAGCAGTAGAGTCAGCTCCACTGAACACCCGAAATTTATAGGTCGTCACCCCGGATAACTCCGGAGCCGACGGGTCCCTTATCGGAGACCGAGACCGCTCAATTAGGTCCGAGCCTTGCGTGGGATAGGGTCACATCTGGCAATTTCAATTTACCTAAATACCCACGTCGTCCAAACTACCGGGGAAATTTCACCCTCGGCAGGATCTGCGCGATCCTGGGCCCGTTACCGAGCCGGATCCAGCCGTACCCCGAGCGGAGAGTACAGAATCCTGTTGGGGATTGCACAATTTCGGCAGCAATGAGGTTCTCTATTTCCCGTTCGCAGCGCGGGCAAACCAATGATAGAAAGGAACAGACGACCTGACATTCAACAATAGGGGTATTTTTTTACAATATCGGGGAGAGGGAAGCACACAAAGAGCAGGGTTATCACAACTAAAGAGAAATGTAATTTACAAGAACTACAGCGACTTAACAGTTTCTTACTATACACACACGCACACACACAAGGACACAAGGACACACACACACACACACACACACACACACACACACACACACACACAATACCCAAAAGAAGATGGACCCCAATGTTCTTTATTGAAGAGTTCCACTCAAGGAAGATGAGCTGGAAACCAGAGCTATCTTGGACCTCCCGCCTCGTGCGGTCCTTGACATCTGTGCTCGCGGGACTTAACCCGCAACTCGATGCCGCTGCAAAGCACGGTACGGAGGGCAGCGTCGGGCTCCAGCACGCTCCTCCGGCACGCGCGACAGAGACGACAACGAGCCAGCAGCCAGCGACAAGCGAGACCAAGAGCCAGCGACAAGAGAC
The DNA here is from genome assembly GCA_035128595.1 of Eptatretus atami. NCBI lineage: Eukaryota > Metazoa > Chordata > Myxini > Myxiniformes > Myxinidae > Eptatretus > Eptatretus atami. Next base: position 50,320,693 of record CM068961.1, read on the forward strand.
GACCAGAAGCCAGGACAGACAGAGGACCACAGAAAGCCAGCGACAAGACGAGACCAGAACGAGAAAGCGACAAGAGCGAGGACCAGACAGCCTGGATCTACCACTGCCTTCCTGGTTCATTTCTCTCTCCCTCGTCGGGGGCGGGGGAACGTGTCTCACCCTCTCGCACCCCTCATTCGCCGGGGGAAATCGGTCGTCTCTCCATGATTGGTCGGGGGGCGTGTCGGGGCGTCTCGATCCCCGCCCCCCGAAGAGGCTCTGCTTCTCTTGGAGCTCGCTCTGCGCCCATTGGCCGACCGATGGCAAACTTGCTCGCATCTCCCTGATTGGTTGAGAGCCGCCGCAAGATCCCTCCAAAACTCCGCCGACCGCGGGTGCTATGGCGTCAGGTTGAGGAAGGAGGTGAAGGCGTGTTGTTGTTGTTACAAGTGTAAAAATCCTATCTATAAAATAACTTCGCAGCACATGCACACTTAATTCCCATTAGACATAGGGGAGAGGGAGCTATCTATCCACATTTACTTATCAAAATAACTGAGCTATGGGGACCTGAATGTTGAGTGCTCATAGCTGCCAGATCCGTAACACTATTACTTTCAATCTTTCCTCCTTCACACCATTGTTCTTTTCAATCTTTCTTCCTTCACATCATCATTCTGTTCAATCCCTTTGTTACTTTCAATCATTCCTCCTTTACCCCATTTCAACGGCATACCAATAATCTCCCCTCCATCAAGCATCCTTTCAACAGTCCCTCCTTCACCCCTCTGGTCTTACTTTCAATCCCGTGGCCATTCAGTTATCCCTCAGTCAGGCGGAATTCCTTTCCGTGTTCCCTTCATCCACACATTGCTTTATAACCCATCAGGTGCTCTCATACATGTTTATGACGATTGGTGCTCGTCGTGGCCTATGGGGTGCAGCGCTTCTCACAGATGTGGTACATTGCAGAACAGTGTGAGTGAGCGTTTTCCACATGCGGGGATGGGGCTGGGGGCTCTCGTCATGGCTTTGGGCACGTAGAGGGTTGGGGTTTCGTTGAGGGTTCCCTCAGAATGGCATGGCAATTTCCACAAGTGACACCGTGCACCCGCCCCCAGCAGCTGTGGACCAGTTGGAGGCAGAGAAGGCTTTTGAGAGGAGGGAAGAGAGTGGATGTGAAAAACAAAAAAGGAGAAAGGCAAAAGCACACGGACAGGCTCGCGAGAGCAGGGACCAAAAGCGCTCCTGAGCAGACGATTCAGGAGGCAGAAAGGCTGAGAGAAGCAAAAGGTAGAAAGCAGATGCAGAAGGCTGAGGGAAGCAGAATGGAGAAACAAATGGCACAACCGCGCATGAGAAGAAGACCAAGACTGAGAAGGCTCGTGAGGGAGGGAACAACAACATGTGAGGGTAAAGAAAGGAAGGTTTCACGAGCAGTTAGTGTCGAGCTTCTGTCGAAAAAGAACACTCCTTCCATGAGCATCATCCTGCCCTCTCGATCCTGTCAGCCACGAAGGACGAGGAGGGTGAATGGCGGCACCTCATTGACGGAGGCCCTAGGAGGAAGAATCTGAGGCAGAGGAGGGCAAGTCGTACATTTAGCTCGCATATCTGGGACGGCGGAGAGGACTCGCCTACTGGGTCTGGGCACCTCGGGGACGCGGCTGCATGTCCCCATCTTCTCCATCCATTTTTCTCCGCATTCTCCTGTATATTGTGTGAGGTGAGGGAGTGAAGGAAAGACTTCTTTCCCTTTCTCCACATGTTACTTTTATATTATTTTCAAGTCCTCCTTGTTTTATTCTTCGCCCCTGAGTGAATGATGGCCGAGTTTTTTGTGTAAGATTGAATAAGAATATGTGATGTGGTTAAATCTGCTCTGATGTGCCTTTTTGCTAATTATTAATACTTGTTTTTAAATGATTGCTTGTTTGTGTGTGAAATAAATAATTGTTTGCTGTTATTTCCAATCTGTCTCGGTTATCTTTTCCTTCATTGGTCCGATGCAGTGCACAACTTAGGTCAGACAGGACGTTCTACCCCAATAATTTACTTTCTAAGCCAGTGCACACTCACTAAAGCTCGGCAGTAATCCGAGTGTGCGCTGAGGGCACGAGACCCCAATTAGCCGATCGTCCAGAGGTAAGGTATCACGCGAAGTAGTGTAACTCTGTCCGGATTGGCTGTACCAACTGGCGTTCGTGATTGCTTTGCAACTTGCCGGTGCACGGAGTTATCTGTGCCTCGCGGCCTCAGGACCAGGCGTTCGTAAGGGACCCAAGTGCTTCCCCTCGTGGCAAGCCTCAAACCCTGGATCCATGACAGTATTCTGGAACTGCCACTTTATAACTGCTGGCAGTGATGACTGGGTACCAAGATGTCCCCTTTTGATGCAACCTGCTTTGATAGGACATGTGACCCATTAGTCCTCTTTATTCAATTGAATTCAGAATGGGATTAAAAAAAAACTGAAATTCAAATCAAATGGAAGACCAAATAAAATAGGCACTGCATTGGAGTCATCAGAAAGAACCCGAACAAGCAAAAAGCAAAGATGGAGTCATCAGGAGGAACCTGAATAGGATTCGGGTTTCAACTGCTGCTTCTCCACCCTCAAACCCAGCTAGATGCAGCCAAGTGAGCCTTATTCAAAATAAATAAATAAAAGGCTAAAAGACACCCAGATTTAAAAAAAACTAAATAATTCCGGCTGCCAAAGCACGTGTCCGATCAGGTTAAAATTTAAAACATGTATTCCCCATCACTACTAAATCACAACTTATGTTTCACGTCCATTGATGCAGTGGTTCAAGAGATAATGTTAAAATATTTCCCCTCAATCTAATATGGCTGCCAAACCATGTGACCTATCAATTATTCATGAACACCCCAGTATTCCCAAGGCTTGGGGAACGTGTGTCAAGTTTCCCCACGATCTGTCCAGATGTTCTAGAGAAGATTTAAAAAAAGGTTTTAGGGCAAATCCAATATGGCTGCCAAACCACATGACCTATGACATCATATGTGAGGAAGTTTTTGTTCCTCATGGATAGGCAGCCATACCTGTAAAGTTTCGTGTCTATCTGTTCAGCAGTTTCAGAGAAGATTTGTGAACGTTAAAAAAAAAAAATGACTGCCAAACCACAAAAAAAATTGATTGATGACGTCAATTTTTTTTTCCTGTTGACCAATTTATCCCAAGATGACCCTCAAATTTTCACACTGATCAGATGTCATGTTCTACATATGTAATTATGACGTCATAATGAAGGCACCTATTACATCCTAACAACAACAAAAAAAGAAATCACACTTATTCCCCATGGGACAGGAGCCAAGTTTCAATCTATGGTGAAAATTTTGTGTCAATCTGACAAGCAGTTGCAGAGAAAAGGGAATAACAAAATGTTGCCAAGTACGTACGTTCTGCATATACGGCCGATTGCTTAAACCAGCTTTTCGCTTCGCGAGCGAACAATAACAGCAGCAGCAACATCTGCAACACTGGGCTCTTGTAGACCTGCTTCATGGAAACAATTAAATTATCAAAGCTATAAATGGTACAGGCTGGAGCATTGCAGACATGGACGGTCATCGAATATGCAATCCTCCAGAGAGGACTATCTGCAAACATCCATTCACCTCTGTTTGCATTCCTTCGCAGATGTTAACGATCTTACGTTAAAGAGTAGGGCAGGACTCTGTGTGGGAGTAGTGACCTATCCGTAGGTCTCAGATATGGAAACGTTTGGAACTGGTTGTGGGTGGGATAATGGCCTCTGAGAGGGTGTAATGGGAATAATGTCGCTTCGTCACTTCAATGTTTAGCAAATGACCTTTTCGTCTCTAATAACAATTAAACTGCTGCAATGCATAATGACTCATTTTTACATGGCTTGTGGCCCAATGTGCACATGTGGTGGTATGAGCGGCGCAGAAGGGGCGAGGGAGTCACAACAGGTGCGAGTGGGAGGCAGGGTAAACGATGCCGAATTAAAGCAACAGGTGAAGCAGCCAGACTTATTTAACTATGCTGTGCAATTCATTAGTTTCTAGTTAGCTGGAGGCCAACATCAAAATGAGATGTGAAAACAATCCTTCAGAAATCTCCCATTTGAAACTAGTCTCTTACCAAAGGTGAGGGTTCAGCAGATGAAACACCTCCATGGACTTCTCGGCAACCATGAAGTAACCAGTATCGGTTTGGAAAGCAACAAAAGGATCCATGGAGTACATGCATGTACGTGTTCACAGTCTAGATCTCACCATTGAAACTACAATCAGCTTTTAGATGCCAGCAGAGAAGTCATGATGGTCTATCATGGGATCAGATGTTTTCTCGAAGTTTGTTTGGATATCACACGGACTTCAGTTGGTGATGTGCGGAAGGATAGCCTGTACTCTTTTCGGTACGTACAATCACCACAGCTATCTCGCCTGGGTTTTCATCTTGCTCTGGCTATAAACTGACATCCACTGTGGATAGACATAAAAACTGGACCCATTTATCGGCACGAGTTGGTGGACATGAAAGACCTCACAGTATCTTTCGTGAAGGGCAGTTGAGTTATGCCTAAACTGTAGGTAGCAAGTGTAACCTGGTACAAAGGAACCTACAAGACAATTGCTACCCAGGAGTTTACTAAGGCTCTTTACCTGAGGGTGGGTAGCAAGTGTCTGAAGGAGGTTCCCTGGCACCAGGTTACACCACTTGCTATTTCAGAGTGTGGTTGATATCTGAGCAGTGGCTTCACCATGAATTAATTGACCAAGGTAGTTCACACGTTTCATCCGAATAGCCACCTTCAATTACCAAGGACAATCATTTTCAAATTTACCTGGTCCCAGCCATCTATATGGGGAGTGATTTAAGGGTCTTTGCTCCGTCAAAGAATACATATCGAAAGGTTGCAGCTGATAATTATCAGTCTTTCAGAAGGCCATAACACGTAAGGGCCTCATGCATTAAACAGCTTCCTTCTCCGAAGCGATTGTGATGTTGTTGTGAAAGTAATGATGAGATAATTTCTTTTTCTGGAGCGAAATGTTTCGATTTTGGTGAAGATTCGAATCCGGACCCGGATGAGAGAATTTCAAAGCGATTCTTCACCATCGAGTAGTAGGGCTAAAACCTATATTTTGAATAAAATAATATCACTATCAGATCGTGCAACATTACATGCAAGTGTTGATTGTTGTGAAATATAGCTTATTAACCCTATATTAACCAGTGTAGCAAATTTGCTTCAACAATTGGGCATTCAATGGGTATTTGACAAGTTTAGTCAGAAATTGTTTGGCTAATATAATCCGCATTCACTTATTTGAGAGATTTTTTACCTCCACCACCAAAGGTGGCTGGAGGTGATGCTATCACCCCTGCCTGTGTGTTTATTTGTGAACAAAATATCTCAAAAAGTTGTGGATGGATCGGACGAAATTTAGTGGAGAGTTTGGGTATGTGACAAGGAAGAAATTATTCGATTTCGGTAAAGATCCGAATCCGGGTCTAGATCTCAGAATTTTTAAAGTGATTATTCACCATTGAGCGATAGGGCTAAAACGATATATACATATAGCACGATATCTGAAAAAGTTATGGACGAAACTTTGTGGATGAGTTGGTTAGGTAACGCCATTAAAATTTTTAGTTCAGGTCTGAATCCAGATCCTGCCCATCAGTGGGATACAAAACGTAAACTGTTCAGCCTGGCGGAGGTATGCACTCCACCGAGTACCCTTCTAGTTGCCTACGCCACCGAGTAGATGGAGGTTATGTTTTCACCCCCGCCTGTCTGTCTGTCTGTGAACAAAATATCTCAAAAAGTTGTGGACGGATTCTGGTGAAAATTGGTGAAGAACTTGGGGATGGATGTGACAAGGACGAAATTATTAAATTTTAGTTCAGGTCCAAATCCAAATCCAGCCTATCGGTGGGATACAAACTGTCAACTAATCAGTTTTGCAGAGGTATGCGCTTCACCAAGTGCCCTTCCAGTTACTTGTGTTGGCGGAATCTGATAGCAGGAACATATAAATGAATGCTTCTCGTTTTGTTATAGTTATATTACCCAAACTAAATCAAATGTATCTTGGAAGTTGTAACAGTAACACAATATCTTTTTGATGGGCTCATTGCATGCTTTGTCAATCTTCATTTGTCTGGAATCCATTGCTGGTAATAAAAGTATTTTATCCAAAAATCGAACACAAAAAAAACCTCCTGACATTATATATTTTATCCAAAAATTTAACTCGTATCCAATGTTCTTAAGACAACTATACAAATAGAAAATTGAATATAGTGCCACAGAATAAGATATAAAAATGTACGGTGCCACCAGTGATAAAGGTTTAAAACCACTGCTTTACTTGATCGTTGGAAGCAAAAAGGGCCTCCACCACCCATGTGTGCCCCAGGGCCTCCACCACCATAAATCCGGCACTGTGGGGTGGACAAGATGCAGATGGATACAGCTGTAAACTGTCAGGAAGGAAAAACTGCAAACTTGGAAAGAAGTGGTTTAATGGGGTAGAAAAGATCATGGTTATGGATCGGGGTCATTGCACCAAATGGGAGTCACCCCTTAACGGGGGTCAGAACAATTATGTAGAACACCATCACCACCCTACCAATAATGCCACCTGATATGGTGGTGAACAGCTGCCTTGTTTCATGTTGAATGATCATTTAATCATCGTCAAAAAAATTTTTTAAACACTTTTGATCAATTTCTTATTCTATTGCACTGGATGGGTAACGTCAGAACTACATGTAGACATTTAGAACAATTTTTCATGCAATATTGCATATTAGTCACACAACTATATAGCTGTAATAATGTATTTGTAAATAAGTATGGGGCTGGCAGGATGGTATACTCTCGAGGTACACATACTCACCTCTAAACTGTCGAGCCTGGGTTCGAATCCCAACCCAGCTATAAACTGTCATCCCGGTGTTTCACATGCAGGGCGATTCATCAACGTGTGCAACGTTCCTCGGATGGACATTAAGCTGGACGTCCAGTCGCACAATCACCTCTAAGCTGTCTAGTTATTGCCAGCACAAGCTGGTTCGTGAAAGACTTGGGTCAAACTTCCCTTGGCCGAACCGACGAGAAGGTGGGATATATGGCGGCCATTAACATAAACACACTCGTTAATCCTCCTTACATAAAAGTGTTATAAACCAATCGATTTTTAAAATCGTTTTAATACCTGTTTCAGTTGATTTGGAAGCCTGGTGTTGGCTTAGTGGTTAGAGTGGCGGCTTGGGATCCTAGGGTCCTGAGTTCAAGCCCCGTTGGCCGCTGAATTAAAATACACCAGGAGGTTGACTCAGCCTGTCATCCTTCGAGGTCGGCAAAATGAGCACCAGTGTACTGGTAAAGCCCAGTCACACCTTGACGTTTTAGCCAGCAATGGCAATGTATTAAAATGTATGTAAAACGCTGGCTTACGTTGAACTTTTGATGTTTTTTTAAAAGATTCGGACGTATTCATAACGACTTGGTCTTATGCATAACGTATTAGTAACGGACACAGAACGTTTCGTTGTGTTATAGATAACTTGTACCAACGAATGCTGAACCTGTTGTCGACCTTCACAACCTATGCCCAACGATAGTCTAACTTATGCATAGCGCGCTGCACGCATCGCCGACTATGACGTGGCGTAGGTTATGAAAAGGCTGTCGCACAACGATTCAAATCATAACCGCCGCAGAAATGGAAGTGTCAACATCGCAGTCACACCTTGGCGATCTTGCCAGCGTATGCCGACCTCTGAAAAATGCGTCTAAAACGCTGGCGCACGTCGAATACGGTATGGGTAAGTTTGGTATACGTGAATAAAACGCTAAAGTACGCTATCATACGTCGTATTAAGTGGAGTACGTCTTGTAATTTTAAACATGTTGAAAATTTTACGACGTACTTGCCGTATGACACACGCTCCGCATGCGATGGGAATAAGTTGTAGGCACGATATGCGATCGTTGACACACGTCGACACACGTTACTTGTGAGTTACTCATAAGTCGAAACACATCAAGGTAATGGTTCGCGTCAGTGTTCCAGACTCCCGGTTTTTTTTTTCTCGGTATGACGGTGTTCAGTGTACAGTGCGGTTATGATTTAAATCGTTGAGCGGCAGTCTATTAATTATATTATATCACAACCGCACTAGAAATCGAAGTGTCAACATCACCATCATACTGAAGGAAGGAAGAAAAAAAAACAAAAAAAAAACAGGAGTCTGGAACACTGACGCTAACCATTACCTTGATGTGTTTCGACTTATGAGCACCTTTCAAGTAACGTGTGTCGATGTGTGTCAACGATCACGTAACGTGCCTACAACACGTTACTCATAGGTTAGAAATAAGTTTCGGGTACGCTAAACATTACCTCGACTGTTCGACTTATGAGTAACTCACAAGTAACGTGTGTCGACGTGTGTCAACGATCGCGTGACGTGCCTACAACTTATGTCCAGCGTTATGCGGAACGTGCGAGTCATACGCTGGCATAAGTCTTAAAATTTCAAGCATGGAAAATTTGAGGACAACCGAAAGACAACGTTTAAAGCCAGCGTACTACGACGTATGGCAGTGTTTTTCAGCGTGCTCTCAATGTTATCAAAACTTACCCATAATGTATTCGACGTGTACCAGCGTTTTAGAACAAATTTTGCAAAAATCGGCATAAGCTGGCTAAAACGTCAAGGTGTGACTGGGCTTAAGGGGGACACTGCATCAGCGGCATAGCCGCGTCCCAACCAATGATATGAGAGACAGAGAGAGAGAGAGACAGAGAGGACAGAGAGACAGAGAGAGACAGAGAGAGACAGAGAGAGACAGAGAGAGACAGAGAGAGACAGAGAAGACAGAGAGAGACAGAGAAGACAGAGAGAGACAGAGAAGACACAGAGAGACACAGAGAGACACAGAGAGACACAGAGAGACACAGAGAGACACAGAGAGACAGAGAGAGAGAGAGAGAGACAGAGAGAGACAGAGAGAGACACTGAAGAGACAGGAGACACAGAGAGAGACAGAGAGACAGAGAGACAGAGAGAACAGAGAGACACAGAGAGAGAGAGAGAGAGAGAGAGAGAGAGAGAGAGAGAGAGAGAGAGAGAGAGAGAGAGATCCTGGCCTGGTTTGGTTGAGTCCACATTAACGTTAGATTTCTTTTCCAAATAAAACAATTAATGTTTACATATTTTTAAATTTTGGGTTGCGTGCATTAGCCCAGAGACAAAGTAGCTTCCTCGCGTTGGAATAACCATCATAGACTTCAGCAGTTATTGAGGTAGGTCGGGCTAAAGTTTTACATTGTTTTAAGAGAGAAACAACGAGAAGAAGTGCAAATTGGAGTTTTAGCGATCTCCCGACGTGGTACTTTAACGATGTATTTTGGCGTCTTTTTAAGTCTTGGTAGTTCAGAAAACGCTCGAGAATAAAATGTATGGCCTTTAAATGCTTATGACTTCACTTTACAGTAGTTTATAAGTGTATCATTGTGTACACATTTGAATGGGCGGCCATTTTTTCCCTACATCATTCATCTATATGGAGTACTACCGTACTCCATGAGATTGCAAAAGGGGGGCAAAAATCTTGTGACAGTTGCTCTCATTTATAAAATAAATAGTCATTACTTTACACATTACAATATTTACCAAGGCAAAACGAAGAGTAAATGAAATATATTATTTTTTTTTTGTTTGTTTACTTTCAGTAAATGATTCCCCAAACAATGTGCGGTGTTCAAAAGATTTTCAGCATGATACTTTTTTCAAAAGGTTTCAACACCAGTTTAGTCATCATTGCCGGGTCAAAGTCCTGGAACTCCTTATCAAAATAACAGTTGTAGCACCTACACCACGTGGACTACAGAAACACAACCACCTTTAAGGCGGCGCACCACCGCCTTATTGAGGACAACTGCAGACACTGCTGGCGTAAATGCTACCCTCACCAACAGTACCCATACCCGACGACAAACTAAAACCAATACAGGTAGTTTAAAAAATAAAAATAAAAAGGATATCTTTTATTTGCAATTATAATTACTGGTATATGGAAAAATTAAAAGTTGGCATTTCATGGACTGTTGGATCTCGTTCTGAGAACTATTTGAACTCACCCATATGGAAAAGTATACACTTGTCTATTAGTGACTGACTGAATGAATGCAAAAAACAAACAAACAAAAAAAATCCTGCTACCTTCTCTTTTATCTAAACAATAACACAGGAGTGTGTGTCTGTCCCCGAATTACTCCCTCAGCTTTGGGGGTAACCTTGCCAAACCTTCTGTGGAACCTTTTGGGGTCCCAGCAGGTGTTCTAAGGTGGGTGGGAGGTTTCATAAATTTCTCAATACAATTGTGATTTTGAGTTTCCACCTGTACGAAGCTGCTCTCCCTCTCTCCGCATGTAAACTCATTCACGGGTTCGGCATTCGCAGTTTCGCCCTTCACCACATGTGGAAATAGTCGTTGGTTCGGTAATATCTCAATACATTTGAGATTTTGCATTTCCACCTGTACGGTGCTGATCTTTCTCCAAAAGATGGAAAAGATAATATTTAAAAAAGAGACGAGGAATGCAGTCTATCAAGAAGTTTTGCAGTGAATTAAAATGTCCACATGTCGACACATGAGGGGGTTCGGCATTCGCAGTTTCCGTATTGTCTGTATCTGTGTATAGACTTTTCCATCAACATCACACTACGCTCGCTTGAGACTTTTTGCTGTTTTCTTGTAATAATACATTTCCTTCATCATAGCACATGAGAGCCAATCCTCCCTCCCCACCTGACACCATTACACCATCGTCATTGTTCTCAGATTCATCATCATTAAAGATGATGATCACACTACTCCCACAGTTTTGGGGCCAGCCCCCCAAATTTTCTGTGCAGCTTTTGGGGTCCCTGCACATGTTCTACAGTGGGTGGGAGTTTTCATAAAATTTCTCAAAGCC
>CM068961.1:50331679-50344825 GCA_035128595.1 Eptatretus atami
AGATTCCCGGCTCCCACCCGTGCAGCACGGGTACCTCTCCAGTAAACAAATAAACCACACGATGGGAAAGCGTTGAAAGTATCTTTACTTCCACAACTGGGCACATTGCTTTACAGATACTCCAAATCCCAGCACGCCAGGAACAGGAAAGAAATAGTGATGGGGTAGTCGAGAGGGAGAGAAGGAAAAGTCATCTCTATTCCTTCAATAATTATACAAACTGAAGGCTGGGTGACGGTTCTTCCCCACGGACAGCCTCTGCAAGGCTTTGTGGTTGGATAAGTCGTTTAGGACCATAGGGTGGAGGACCAACGAGTTGCTCAATTTCATCATAGCCAATTACCTCCTTCTGCAACAAGGCTTCTGCCAACTGTACACAGACAGACAAGACACAAAGTTTATCAATGCAGAAAAAGCTCATACAAAGGTCCATTCATGACTACATGGCACAGACAGCAAGCTTTCCAGCTTGAATTATGAATGAAATTATGTTTCACAATATCAACTACTACTCCAGATAATGATTTACAGCCATTTACTGAAGCATTTCGAGGTGCTCATACCAGTAAGTTAGCAGATAACAAAACACCCAATTCTTGAAGACAAAGCTGCAGCAAGCAATCATCTACTTACTATGTATAGAAACATGGATGATTTAACTCCCCCCCCCCCAACTCCTCTCAACCAGGGACAAACCAGTTATGGAATTGTTAAATGAACGAGCAAGGCAAAGGTGAGCTGGGAAATAATGTACGAGAATAAAAGTCGTGTGGTACAGTTACCAGCTACAAACATACCTAATTATGGAGGTTAATATTATAATAGTATAAGGCAATTATAAGTCAGGGAAAGCAATTACTCACCGCTTGCAACTTGTCACGATTTTGCTGCAGTATCTCCTGGGCCTGGTGATATGACTCTGCCACCAAACGTCTCACCTCCTAAGGTGAACAGCAGCCGAACATTACAAACATAAACATGTTGCCAAATCAAAGGTACAAGTGCATGCATACATGCTACCAAGTTAAAGAGATGACACAATTCAGGAAATGGTGGCTTTTACAAAGTGTTTTTTGGATGATCTGCATGGAAGTGTAGATATCAAAACAAGGTACAACAGAACATCATACATGGTCAATGGTGAGCTGCAGGCTCTGACTGAAAGGCCTGCGGGCCAGACTACCAGCTGTTGCCTCTTCATGGCTTGGAAAAGAGATATGCCCAATGGAGAGGCTCATTCCATAAGAAGACACCATGGCGTGAGCCACAGCTGTGGCTTTTCTCAGGTCATCCTCCGCTCCTGCCAAGAGAGGGAGTTAGGAATTTGAAAATTAACACTGCCACACTTATTTCTGTGTACAACATCCAGCATTATGGTGAACATTACACAGGAAGGAAAAATGAACGTAAATCGAGAGAAAGAAGGAAGTGCTTCCGAGAGATTTTGTTTTATGTGCTTTTTGAGAAAACAAGAGAGAAAGAAGGAAGTGTTATGTGCTTTCATTTGCTGCCCCTTTTACACCTGTGGTGACTCTGTTGAAGGAAACGGCCTCAGCAGCTCTCCCTCCCAGTGCCATGGACATACGTTGCTGGAGCTCAGGACGGGACAAGAGCATCCGCTCACTTGGCAGAACCTGGGAGAAACCGAAGGTGGCATTTGCTCTTGGTGCGATGGAAATCTGCAGGAAGAGAGAGAGTGAAAAGGTGAGGGCCGACGAAGGATACTTGTATACTGTTGCGACCTAGGGTCACAGGAGTACTACAAGGGTGGGGGTATCCCCGGTTCTGCCCCTCCGGACTCATGGGAAATCGAGGCTGTCACGCAGAGATCCTGGACGACTGACTTATTGACTGAGCCTGATCCGTTTCTTTTATAGAGCCTAAGTGAGGGAGGAGCCAAAAAGTGGATCAGACGACTATTTAGGCTTTCCGAACGTCTTCGTTGGCGCATAGCAGTCACCCCTCACCGGAGCCACGCCCTGCCTGGCTCCAGAGCCAAAAATGGCATAATTTGCTTCTCGGCTGGGCCACGCAACATACTTCTGCAATTAAGATTGGCTGAGGGTTTTTGTGAGCGCTCTCCAGCCCTGAACATGTGTGCTAGACTCAGTTAAAACGTGGTTATTTAGGGAAACACTGGAGCTATCCGTTCGATTTACATGCAAAAACACCCAGGCTTGTAATGTTCTTCATCCCTACGGCTCCCTCAGAGACTGTGCTGTGCGTCCAGGGAGCTGGTCACAGTTGTGGTGGTTATATTGAGGTGAGTGAAGCGCTGTGGTGTCTGCGGTAAAGGTTTTGAAACGTTGGGTGTGGTTGAGGCGATTGTGGTGGCGAGTTTGAAGTGGTTGGTAGCGGCTGCGGCATTTGTGGTGAAGAAGTCGGGCACAGGTTGTTGTGGGGATTTTTAAGAGACGTTTGTAGTAATTATGGTGAGCATTGTAGCATTGTGGTGAGTTCATGGCGCGATGTTTGAACAGGAAATGGCGCACGTATGCAAATGAGCTGTGGATGTTGCACTTTGTCTTCCCGATGCTCGTGGTAGCGTCATTGATCTGACGTGAATGCTTGCACGACGGGTCTTGTGTATGACATAAAGGGAAGTAAAATAAGTGAAAGAAATGAAAGAATGTAAGGTTGAAGACCTAACTAAAAGTCCTACACAACACATCTTGTCCCATTTACCCACTAGACATGGAAAAGGCTAACTAAACAAATACTAATGAGAATTGCCTTAGAATCGCGACATGTTGGGTGCCATTGCCTCGGAGGAGTACCGGTTTTTACAGAACCACAACAATACGATTGAACCGAGACGATAAAAAGAGGAATTATGGAACCAAAATATGAGATACCTTCAATACAGCATCTGTATATTCCAGAAGCCAACCAACCAATGCATGTCCAGCCTCATGAAAAGCCACCACCCGTCGTTCCTCATTGGACAAAATTTTACTTCTTTTTACTGGGCCTACACAGGAAAGAAAAATGGTGGTTGCACATTTGGACATCCACAGTTATCCATATTTAGCAAAATTCCAACCAGCCTCGAGTCAAGGCATCCCCAGTGTGCTATTTCATTAAATACCATGCAAATACAGTCTTGCTGAGCATGCATCTTTCAAAATTCCCAGACTCCGTTTCAGCCAAGTAAAAACCTGTTACTGTATCAGCACCTGATAAATAGTTTTTATCCGGCGCATGCGAAGCGAAAACAGGGGTTAAGCAATTGGTTCATGGCCGTCTGTTTTATCTTATGAGGTTATGATCGAGGAACAACTTATTTGAATTGAATGTTATATTTTGAACACAAATCGAACACGAATGGGAAGACAAGTTTGCCTTTTTACCATACTTTGGCTTTAATTTCATCGCGATCACACACACGCACAGAGAGGAGTGAGATAATAGTTTTTCCTCTGCCTGCCTGGCAATCAAACAAAATTGAAAATCATTCCAAACGGGAAACGTACTGTTTTCAAGGACGTCACAATGGACTTCGATAACAGGCGCGAAGAACTAATGTAACGTGTTGGATAGGGTGATGTAAGAGACACTGCGGAACATGGCGGAAAAACCCGGAACAAATATATTTATACGACTTTTAGAATCTTTGTTTTATTTAAATTTAATTACATACCTGAACACCAGTGCACCCATCATCTTTCATAATACTTTCAAGAACCTACAGTTTTGCAGTACTTCAATTTAAACAAGTAAAAGAGACATAAAATGTCAGAGCCCCCGTTGTTTCAGTAATTTTGCTGTGTGGAGTTAAAGGGCAAGCCCACATTTATGTACAACTAAAATGGCCGCCAGTCTACCAGTCGGCCATCTTTGATCAGATCGCAAAATAAAGTGAGGTGCCGTTGTTCGCCATCATGTGCTGTGCTTGTGCCAAGTTTGAACGAAATCGGACCATGCATGTCTGAGAAATGGTTGGGGACACATCTCAGCAACAAAATGGCCACCAGTCAGCCATCATGGATCTGATCTCGAAAAAAAAATAAATGAACCGCAGATGTAAGCCATCATTCATAATCTGTGTGCCAAATTTGAATAAGACCGGTAAA
Organism: Eptatretus atami; assembly: GCA_035128595.1. Classification (NCBI taxonomy): domain Eukaryota; kingdom Metazoa; phylum Chordata; class Myxini; order Myxiniformes; family Myxinidae; genus Eptatretus; species Eptatretus atami. The sequence continues at coordinate 50,335,753 of CM068961.1, forward strand.
TGCATGTCCGAGAAATGGTTGAGGATGTGTTCAACATTGGGTTTTGTGCAGCTAAAACGGCGCCAGTTACCAATCTTGGATTTGATGTCGAAAAAGAATGGCGTGCATACGTAAATAGTCATTCATTATCTGTGTGCAAGTTTGAACAAGATCGGTAAACGCACGTCCGAGAAATGGCTGAGGACGTGTTCGATACCGGGGTTGTTTTATTTTTTAACTAAAATGGCCGCCAGTCGGCCATCTTTGATCGCATCGCAAAACAAAATGATGGGCATATGTATACCATCATGTGTTGTCTTTGTGCCAAGTACGAATGAAATAAGTCCATACCTGTCCGAGATATGGTTGCGGATGCACACAAGCACACAAAAATCGAGACCAATCCATAAGCCCCCATTTCAGACGAAGTCCAACGGGGGCTAATAAAGGGACAAGGGTGGTGTACAAGGGTGGTATTTGCGACTGCTTCCAGACTACTGTACTTCAATGGCACTAAACTTCCGGAATTTTTTTTAACGATTGTTAAAATCATTATCTCATTAAAATTTAAGTTCAGTTCTGCATATATTGTACTTGAACACTGTGTGGGGTAATCATGTTCGATGAACTCTAGAATTATGAAGCATTTGCTATTTCCATACAATCTCCCCCCGCCCCACCCCCCCCACCACCCCCAAAAAAACATTTTTCTCTATGTAAGTATGTATGTCATAGTGGCACTCCCAGTGGGTATTACAAGTCATACTAAAATATGCTAATTATCAGGACAACAACACAGACATCAGAGAAACAGGGGAATGAACACGTCTGTAAAGAAGAGTACTTCACCAGCTCGTACAATCTGAGTGTTCAATTAAGCATATCTAATCAACCCTCGTCAGACTTGTGTTTCAAATGATAAGATTAGAAACTAGAAGGGCACTCGGTAGAGTGCATACCTCCGCCACGTAATTCCTGATCCACGAGAACATATCAGACCCAATAATTCTTTGAAATGTCATGCTATGTATAGTATTTGGCCCCATTTCTCAATGGTGCAGAATCACTTAAAAAGTTCCAGTAGCCGGATCCGGATCTTCATCCAAATCTAATCAGTTCGTCCTCGTCACCCACCCAACCTATCCACCAAATTTCATCCGAATACGTCCACAACTTTTTGAGATACCCTGCACACAAACAGACAGACAGACAGGGGTGAAAACAACCTCCTTCCACCTTCGGTGGCGGAGATAAATATATCGTTTTTAGCCCCATCTCTCAACGGAAGATAATCACTTGAAATTAAATAATTCTCGTTTCCAGATCCGGATTCAGATCTTCACGAAAATCAAATCAATTCGGCCTCATCACACACCCATGTCCACCAAATTTCGCATGAATCCGTAGACAACTTTTTGAGACATCGTGCTATATATCATTTTTGGCCCATCTTTCAATGGTGAAGAATCACTTAAGAAAACTAGAAGAGCACTCGATGGAGCGCATACCTCCGCCACAAAATGCCTGATCCACGAGTACATATCGGGCCCAATATATATATATTTGAAATATCATGCTATACAGTACTAGATCGTTTTTGGCCAGATCTCTCATTGATGAAGAATTACTTTAGAAAATAAATAATTCTCGTATCCAGATTCGGACTCGGATCTTCACCAAAATCGAATCAATTTGGCCTTGCCACACACCCACCTTTCCACCAAGTTTCACCTGAATCCGTCCACAACTTTATGAGATATGGTGCTATATATTGGTTTAGCCCTATCTCTCAATGGTGAAGAATCAATTAAAAAACTGTCAGATTCGGATCCAGATCTTCACCAAAATTGACTTTTTTCTTTTGATTGACCAAAATTGACAGAATAAATTCTTCCTTGTCACACACCCAACGTGTCCACCAAGTCTCATTCAAATCCATCCACAACTTTTTGAGATATCGTGCTATATATCATTTTTGGCCCGATCTCTCATTGGTGAAGAATCACTTCAATTTAGGAATGTGGTCATCCTCTAAGATAGATACAATCTCTCGAGCTCCTGAGTCTCATGATCTGCCATAATGTCGCTTGGGGAAATCATATCTTCAAGATAGCCTCTGGCTCAGAATACTCAACAGAGCCCAATCCTTCCTCAGCTTAAAAATTGTGCACAAGGACTGCAGCTGAAGTGGCATGGAACATGGCTTGCTCTATGTCGACTCGTGCTGCAGCTTCCATTTCCCACAACAGGATTTGAATCTCAAGTCTGGTTCTCACTGACCACAATCAGATTGGTAGATTTGAAGCATTACAACCACTTGTAATTTTACTCCTAATGTCCCCTCACTCCTTCAACAACCCATGCCTCCCCCCCCCCCCCCATGTCATGTGTGTTCTATGAGGCAGCCTTTCTTTGTTGACCTCCCAGGCAAAGTCTACATTTATCACCAATCTCCTTAATGATCACTCTCCTCAAAACTATTCGCATTTTTTGTTTTTTTCTTGGGCATATTCGTGGTTTTTCGCAAGATTTTTGATTTTTCCCTTTGGAATCATGAACTGCTGGAAACGTATACCCCCCTTCTTCCTCTTGAGACAATGCCCAGACATTCGTGACAGTTTTCAGGAACGTATCCCCCACGAATGTCAGGGTCCGACAGTATGTTGCGTGTCCATCTGTGAGTCTCAATGAGGACGTAAAATAAAGTGGGGAAAAAGGATCTTTTTGTAACACGTAGTTGTTGCTGCGGTCATGGCAGTTGGTGGTGGTGTTTGTGTGCTCCTTCCGTGCACTGTGATACTTTCTTTCTATCGTTTGGAGAAATATTACTATTGTATACAATTTTGTGTGCTTCCTCCGTGCCCGTCACTCTTTATAGAAGGTTCCTGTTGTCGTGCCGTTGAACCTCGACATTGAAGTTCCAAAGTACCTTCTTGGAAAGACGGGCTGTTAAAACAGGCACTTTTGCGATTAATCGGACACAAAGTTTTGTTCCAAGTAAATTGATTATTGGTTTTCCAATCAAGGATGTCGATTTTTAGTTTTGCAACGGTCATATTTTTATTATTCTATGACAGCAGCAACCCTTTAGATTTAGAATAAAGCAAGCGTGAAGGACACGCGCACAACACTTCTCCTTTTAGTAATAGATACAAGTAGGTTGGATTGCAAGACGTCATACACGGAGGAAGTTTTGCAGTGTTGGCCGACATGGACTGAACGAACATTGAAAGAACTGCAAAAGTTGACGTTGTCACCAATACGTGATCAAATGAGTTTTGAAAATTACCTTTGTGCATCACATGCAGTACCACTAGAAATGCAGTTTGAATTTGACGATTCTGGACCCACTCTTGAGGTGGTATGGCAGTGATTGTTAAAGTTAGGCTTGCTTGTTCCAGGGATGCAAATGGCAATGCTACACTTAACAAGCTCGAGTGCCTTGACCATATTAGCAAAGTTACATAGACTTTCACAAAGAGTTGGCAGTTCCGTCACTCGATGGTTCAAATTCAAATGAGGTGATGAATGCATGGTTATTCATTTTGTGCCAGTTCTGCTTGCATCCATTTATTAAATGGGTCTCAATCTGAACAGCACCATGGTTGACATAGAACGAGATAGAGGTCAGGTATGCGGCGCACAACACCTACCAACCAGAACCCTTTCAAGGGCATAATCAAAATTTTGCAAGTCCACGGCATGGCTGGCCTCGCGTGCGGCATGCAACGCTCCCTCATTGCAAATATTTGCAATATCGGCACCTGGGTATGGATCGAGGTGAAAGTATGAAACAATGAGTGAATTGGGATGTGGTTCAATTCCTATTCGGTGTAGCTACTGAAGCATAAAGCAGGGAAACACAGTTGAATACAAAACAAATGGTGAGCTACGCCAGGTGAAAGAACCGTTACCACTAAAGCCGGGCGTGAGCTCAGCTAGTCGCTGGGAGTAGGCCTTGCTTTTCTGTGCAAGCTTTAGAGGCTTCAAGTGCTGCTCAAAGATCTCTCTACGCTCCTGTACACATGCACGAGACATTTTCAATTCACAGAAGGGAGGATGACAGTGACATAGCATAAATCAAATATGCAGTGCATTTTATGATGCCAGTTGACCAACCATACAGGCACCACTTTAACAATGTTTCTTGGAGTTGGTTGGTCACACAATGGATAAAACATGTTAAAGCATACTGCATAATCACTTTCTTATGGAATGGAAGCTATAATTCTGCAGAGAATATTATGGAAGGGATAAATAAAATCAACATTCAAGAAAGAAACAAAATTAGTTTCACACTAGACGACCCGTGAACCCGTTGGGTTCCCGTTGTCTGTGACAGCCGTGATGAAAAAAATCATTTAAAGAAAAAAAAAAGATAGCTCCAGCGAACTATACCCTGAGGTTGTTTGCATTGATCAAATTCTCCCGATGAGTAGTTGACTGAATCGGGAATTGATTTTTTTATAATTTTTCGTTGCCCGATTTGAATGAAACTTGATATTGCATGCCGCAGGAGAATGGTGAGTAAGGTGGCCCTAAAATTTTTGCGCTATCATGTACCGTTTTCGCTGTATTTCAGGAACATACTGTATATACATACATACAAGATGAGAGTTTTAGTAATACAGTAATCCCCCGTTTCTCGCGCGGGGTTACGTTCCAAACCTCCCGCGCTAAGTGAAAATCCGCGATGAATGGACGCCTCCCCAAAAAATCGATTCGTCTGGTCTGGTCGGTTTGGCAGTGATTGGGTTTGAGGTGCCGGAGATCGACTGGTCTGGTCGGTTTGGCAGTGATTGGGTTTGAGGTGCCGGAGATCGACTGGTCTGGTCTGGTCGGTTTGGCAGTGATTGGGTTTGAGGTGCCGGAGATTGACTGGTCTGGTCTAGTCGGTTTGGCAGTGATTGAGTTTGAGGTGCCGGAGATCGACTGGTCTGGTCTGGTCGTTTGGCAGTGATTGGGTTTGAGGTGCCGGAGATCGACTAGTCTGGTCTGGTCGGTTTTGAGGTGCTGGGTATGAGCAGTGCTCGTCCAACGGCGGCAAACCTTTTTCCTTCCCGAAGCATATATCGAGCACCTTTACCTTAACCTTCTCCTGGAGCGTCCCAGGACCTTCCTCTGGCGCTTCGGTTCCTAGCCAGAAGCCTTAGAAGGTGCAGGGCGTTTGGGCGGCATCGTGGGGCTTGGAGAAAAAACGTAGAAAATATTCGAAGTTCACAAGCGAAACTTTGTCTCGTGCGTTGTGTGGACTGGCTGAGCACCACGCGTTATAATTTATTGCTTAAATAATTTATATTTTATATATTATTACCGCGATGTACCGGGGGAATCCGCGAAAAAATTAGTTACGTTCCAAGGGAAAACCCGCGATGAACCGGGGGCGCGATAGGTGAAACGCGATGAAGCGGGGGTTGACTGTATATAGATAATAGCAGACACACACACACACACACACACCTTCAGTTATCAAATTTGAAAGATTCGCATTTCTCAATAGGTGTCAATGCAAGTGTTTCCTAAATATGTAATAATTACCTCCACCACCGAAGGTGGATGGAGGTTATGCTTTCATCCTTGTCTGTCTGTCTGTTTATTAGGTTTGTTTGTGAACAGGATCTCAAAAAGCTGTGAATGGATTCGGACAGAATTTGGTGGAGAGCTTGGGTAAGTGACAAGGACGAAAATATTTGATTTTGGTGAAATCCGATCTGGATGCGATCCGATAATTTTTGAAGTGATTTTTACCATTGAGTAATAGGCTAAAATGATATATAGCACAATAATTCTTGGATGAGTTGATTAGGTGACAAGAACAACCCGATTAAGTTTTAGTTCCAGGTCGAATCCAGATCCGGCCCATCAGTGGGATACAAAACGTAAACTAATCAGCCTGGCGAAGGGATGTGCTCTACCCAGTGCCTTTCTAGTTCATAATAGCTTGAACTCATATCTTCATTTTAGTTTGGGTCACAAATAACATCAATCACAATGTATTACTTGTCGGGGTGTTTCTCATTCACAAGGGGGTAACATTTGTCTTTGATAACTTCAACACTATTTTGTTCAAATATTTAAAAATACATGTACGACTACAAAAATGAGAAGTCCTTTTGATGTTATAGGTCAGTGCTGCAGCTAAATACCAGCACTGTAAAAAACCAGCCATCTTCGGAGAGGTTTGTGGGCTGCTTGAGACAAAAATAGCAAATGAGCAAGTGGACAACAATTGGACTTAGGTGTGACAGTTGAAGAACGAAGATTAAAGAGGCAAGCTAAATGCCATTCATGAACAGCTTCAATTGTGGCCTGAGGGACTATCTAACTATTCTGCATTGAGACATGATTGGGGAGGGTGCAGTTTATATATGCATATATACATAAAAAACATATATATATATATATATATATATATATATATATATATATATACACACACACACACACACGTATGTTTGTCAGTGTGTGCACGCGCGTCAGCGTGTAGACGCACACACCCAATGCCATTTATGTATGCACACCCTGACACCCAAGTGGGCACTGGCGCACATGGGCGGGCGTACGTGCACTGAGCAAAGGAATCATCGGCATTGGCAATTTAGTCAGTTGTAAAATATAGAAATCAGCTATCACCTGCAAGGTAGGTAGGTCTATGTATACATGACGGTCCAGCCGGCCGGGTCTGGTCAGAGCCTGGTCCAAAATGTCTGCACGGTTCGTTGATGCCAGTACTATCACGTGATCTCTTGTGCCCATCCCTAAGGAGAAGAGACAAACAAACAAAAGGAAAAGGGGGAAAAAATCCTCAAAAAAGGAGAAAGGCAAAGGCCAAAGAAAATGGAATGAAAAAAAAAATTATATATATATATATATACTGTACACACAATTCAGGTGACAATGAACAAATTAGCTCTCATTCAGGCTCGGCCACTAAAACACCAACACACCGTCCATCTCAACGAGTAGCTGGTTGAGCGTTTGCTCTTCTTCAGTGCTGTCCATGGTACCGGCAGAACGTGCACGCTTTTTCCCGACTGCATCTATCTCATCAATGTAGACTATGCAAGGTGCCTTCGCACGTGCCTCACGAAATAGGCTACGCACTCGTGCCGCTCCAAGTCCTGGAAATAAAAGAAAAAATCACCACCAAACCATTATTCAAAATAAAAGGTTAAGATGTACATCAGATGTAGATATTATTGTCATTAATGTAACAAACAGATAACAAAAAGCTTCATGGAAATCGTGTGTACCACCCATGATAGCTGTGGCCAATAACCCTCACTTGTAAATAATGATAATAATCATGATAATTTGGCCACTCAAAAACAACAAGAAGCCGATATAATGATTGTTTATTTGGTGCACACATTCATATTTTCCTCATTTGTTGAACAAGTACGTAGTTTTACTGCAATTATTTTTGTCAAACCTCGATTTACGAGAGTCACATAAGGCCTTGTGAAGGAAACGTGTACATGGTGCATACCAAACAAACAGTGGGGTCCATCGGTCATGTAACTTATGTAGTATATACAATGCAGGATGTATGTATCATAATCTGTGCAGTGTATGTTTGATCTGTGTTATTTCCCTTGAGTGGTTAATCAAGTCCTTTTGTTCATGAATTGCCAATTCTAGAATTGTACCCGTGCTAAGACAAATTCAACAAGACAAATGTGCAGAAAAGGCATTTTTCAAATTGGAGTGGCTCAAAACAGTACTTAATAATTAGCCAATCACGGCTTATCCCAAAGAGACCAGGATGGTTTAGCCATGTCCCATTGTAAAGCCAATGCTTGTTGTGGGAAATGGACAGAATTCACAGAATCTGTGACTTGAAATGGGGAAAAAAAGAAAAATGGAATCGAGGATATTACAGGAAATTACAGGGGGAGGGGGCATGGCTGTACCGCTGATGCAGTGCCCCCTGTAAGTTGGGGCAGGAATTTGACCATAGTGCCGGCAATAGCTTGCCTACTCTTCGCGAAGGACACCATGGGATCTTAAAAGTATACCAATAATGCAAGCAGACGGGGCACCCGGTTTAACGTCCATCCGAGGGACGGCACACACATTGATGCCTCACCCTCAATGTGAAACACCAAGATGACAGTTTGTAGCTGGGCACGAAATTGTCTGATATTGTATGTCCGGCGGTCCGGGGTGCCACCGGTCCAACCGTGGCAGGGTCCAACGGTACCATTAACCAGAGAGTTGGTGTCAAAGCCACCCAATGCTCGCCTGTTTATACATTTATCGTTTTTAAAAGACTAGTCTAATAATATTTTTTATAAAGCATTGCAGTGAAGTCTGATCCAAATAATTTTAAAGCAATATATGTATTTGTATATTGTAATCAGTAAACTAGTACACATATTAAATGAATGGCAAGCGTCTAGTATAAACAGGCGAACATTGGGTGGCTTTGACACCATCTTACGTTGAAAATTAAAAAATATTTAAATCATTTGTTAATTTCAACCTCACTACACCAATAGTATACCCCAAAGGAACCTCCATGCCAAATATCAGCATCCTAGTACACATATTAAATGAATGGCAAGCGTCTAGTATAAACAGGCGAACATTGGGTAGCTTTGACACCATCTTACGTTGAAAATTTAAGAAATATTTAAATAATTTGTTAATTTCAACCTCACTACACCAATAGTATACCCCAAAGGAACCTCCATGCCAAAGATCAGCATCCTAGTACACATATTAAATGAATGGCAAGCTTCTAAATAACTTGCACCAAAAACTTTAACGTTGATGTGCTACAAAAAAGTTAAGTTCAAAACAGGTCAAAATTTAAAACATTTGAAATTATTTTTTAATTTCAACTTCACTACATCAATAGTATACCCAAAGGAACCTCCCTGCCAAATATCAGCATCCTAGTACACATATTAAATGAATGGCAAGCTTCTAAATAACTTGCACCAAAAACTTTAACATTTTCACGCTCACGGGGTATCGCTATAGTTCTCTGTTCTTCGAACAGGCGAGCTAAAAGCAAAAAAATCAATACCTGAAGTGAAGGTAAATGCTTATTTTCCCATCGATAAAACAAAATGGATTTTTTTTTTCC
>CM068961.1:50389144-50403618 GCA_035128595.1 Eptatretus atami
ATGCCGCTGGCATACATCGTAGTACGCCGAGCACGTCGACAAAGTTTAAGCATGCTCAAAATTTTTAGACGTATGCCAGCGTATGACGCACACGTTCCGCATACGCTGGCCATAAGTTGTAGGCACGTTACGCGACGTTGACACACGTCGACACACGTTACTTGTAAGTTACTCATAAGTCGAAACACGTCGAGGTAATGTTTAGCGTACCCGAACTTATTTCTAACCTATGACTAACGTGCTTTGAACCTATGAGTAACGTGCTTTGAACCTATGTGTAACGTATCTCCAACGCATATTGACGTATGTAGATGTATTTGACGTCTTCCGGACGACCACAGAACTTACTGAACGTGTTACTAACTTACAGCTACCGTATAATGGCGTATTGGCAGCGTTTAGGGAATTGGTAATAAAAATGGGGTTCACACAAGAGGAACCGTCAGTGTTCAGACTCCATGTTTTTTTTTTTCTTCGGTATGACGGTGATGTTGACACTTCGATTTTTTAGTGCGGTTATGATTTAAATCGTTGAGCGGCAGCCTATTAATTATATTAATTATAACCACACTAGAAATTGAAGTGTCACATCACCGTCAGGCCGAAGAAAAAAAAAAAAAAAAAAAAAAAACATGGAGTCTGGAACACTGACGCTAAACATTACCTCGACGTGTTTCGACTTATGAGTAACTTACAAGTAACGTGCCTCGACGTGTCAACGATCGCATAACGTGCCTCGACGTGTGTCAACGATCGTGTAATGGCCTACAACACGTTACTCATAGGTTATAAATAAGTTTCGGGTATGCTAAACATTACCTCGACGTGTTTCGACTTATGAGTAACTACAAGTAACGTGTGTCGACGTGTGTCAACGATCGCGTAACGTGCCTACAACTTATGGCCAGCGTATGCGGAACGTGAGTCATACGCTGGCATACGTCGAAAAATTTTGAGCATGTTAAAATTTGTCGACATGCTCGGCGTACTACGACATATGCCAGCGTGCTTCAGCGTGCTCTTAACGTATACAAAACTTACCAATAACGTATTCGACGTTGTGCCAGCGGTTTAGACAAATTTTTCATACGTCGGCATACGCTGGCTAAATCGTCAAGCTGTGACAGCGGCTTAAGGGAGCTCTTCCAATTCGAGGGAGTTTTACTTGTCGCTGTTACTCTCCTTCTGATGGCCTTTCCTCGTTGAGATGTTGCCTCTGACTTCAGGCTGGACTGATGATACACATCAAAGATGATGTCGGTTCTCTTGTATTTTGTGCTGTAGTACTCGACTTTAGGAAGAGTATCCTTTCTGGCATACTCTTCAAATGTCTTTGGTGTTCGTGGTGCTACAATATTTACCAGTGCAGCTCCATCTACAATGAGTACGTCAGATTCTGGCTTTGTCTCTGGAAGTGTCACTTTGGCTTGTAGTACATCCACTAAATCCGATTTCGTACATGTGTGTAGTTTCCCCTTGTTACTGAGTGAGGCCGGAAAAGACTGGTTTTCGTGTTTGAAGAACTCTTGCAGGTCACACTGTCTGTTTTGGCCTGAGATGAAAGAGCGGGAAAACAAATGGCAGTCTTCCTTCAGTAACTTTGTCTCGGATTTGCTTACAGACTTTGGCTCATTTTTGAAGAAGGTTATCCTGTTCTTTTTGATAGGCTGGTAGAAGGAGCAGTCATTCTCCATTGTAGATTAGCCATGAAGGAATTGAACTTTCTTTTCCCTCTCTCGTGATGCGTCACAATTAGCTGAGCGGAAGGATCCGCGATGTCCTTGGTGTCGAGCGTAAGAAGATCTCCTGACTCCCTCTCAAAAGGATTACCCATTTCCTCCATTACCAATGTGAGCTGTTTGACTTTCTCAAAGAATGCCCTCTGAACTGTCGCTGTTTGTTCATGGTAACATTAACTTTTCCTCTGTGTCCTTCTGACAGAGGCAACATTTCCTCCAGTTTGTTTGTGGTTTTGATTTTGCTTGAGTATCCATAATTTGTTGACTAGCAATGGCAAGGTCGAGGGTTATCCTTTTACCACCTTGCCTTTGTGCACTTTGATGTATGGGATACAGCTAGGTTCATGCGTTTGCCCTACACCTAGCCCGATCGTTCATCCAATGCAATTTAAATCTCGTGCGATCTGTACACCATCCGGATAACTACAGTTAAAACCCCGTTATCCTTGGCTCGGCTCTCCCGCGCTGGCACATCCTGTTGGTTCAGGTGCGGCTATCTAACATCTGAGGGGCTCATTAGATAGCATTGGGATACTAAACCCACGGTTTAGCCGACATTGAACCCCATGCTGAGTTGCACAGCAGTGTATGCCACAGTGTGCCCTGTAGTGCATGACATACACTCTCTTTTTTTGTGTTTAGTTGATATTGGCTGGTGTTATGGACAGCATCTGCCCAGTATTGTCCAATATTGATATTGGACAGCATCTGCCCAGAGCTGTGTGGTTTCAGGCGCCAGAGATTCGCCTTTCGCACCACCACTATTTGTGGAAACACCCCACCACCATTGATGGTTACAATGTGTCAGGGTCCTATAGATCCTTGTGGCTGCATTTCGGTCGCAAGTGGTTTTATTTCGGAGTTTTCCATCTCCTAATGAGCTTCATCTGCCAGAGCTGTGTGGTTTTCAGGCGCCAGAGATTCGCTTTCGCACCACCACTATTTGTGGAAACACCCCCACCACGAGAAGGCTAGATTTGGAGCTTCACTGCCAGAGCTTTGTTCGCTTGCCATTTGGGGCATTTCGTAGGCAAAGAGAGCTCATCCTCTTTGCCACCCGGCAGGAGCAGTCCTTTGGAGGGGCAATAACTATTTTGAGCAATTAAAATACAAGCTCTGTTCAAGATCTCCAACAATTCTAACCGTCCCCATCTATAACGCGATGGAGACCAATTTACTTGTTTCGAAGCCTGCACAATAGTTGTCATTTGACTTCTTTATTGTTACGTAAGTCCTAAAATTGATTTATTGGTTCATGAAATCATCAATACACTCAAGAATCAGCTCTAGCAAGGACAAAACCTATAAATCGACATCAAGATGAAATAAATCCGACATCTCTGGCGATTTTTATGGTTTAAAGTTGTTTTTTTCATACCCTGGTGGCCATCTTGGAAAAAATGCGCCATGTTGAAAATCCACGTGGCTAGCACTTTTTTCTTGCAGAGTGACCCTGAAGGAACGTTCGTACCAAATTTCATGCTTGTATCATCATTTGAACGATTCTGCCAAAAAATCACACTTATTTGCTCCACTATATGTACCAATTTAAAAATCTTTGTACGATTCGACCAGGGTTCGAAACTACCGACTTCCCAAACCCAGAACGGATGCTCTAACTATTACACCACCGAGTCTGGACAAGGATATTAGTAGATATTAATGTACTTATACATTAATTACAAGGGAATCAATAGACAAAGAACAAACACATGGTACCATTATATGGATTTGAACCTCGGTTCCCCACATCACAAGGCAGGGTTTCAGATGGAAATGCTAAAAAGGTCATCCCTAGAAATGCACAAAAATAGACAGTCCCAGATTTGGCCCCTTGCGTCTGTATATTTTGTGTGCATTTCTAATCTGAACAGTGCCTGCTCTTCCCACCAAGAAAGTGCTTGCCTTTAGAGTACAGAAAAAGGACTGGCAGTGTTAGTTCATCCTCATTGGAAATGAAACAAATGGAAAAAAAACAACTCACAAACCTCACTTCCAGCAAAGCCCCAAATCAAAGAGAAGTAGAAGGTTGATGCCAGTGCTCCAAAGCCGTTTGGTAAAGCTGTTGCATTTTCCCGTCCACGCATTCCAAAATAACGGGTTTTGCTCTCAACTCGTCGTCTAACCACGTCCTGCCATTTCTCAGGTCCTTCATCACCTTCATCTTCTGCAGTAACCCGAGTTGACTCGAGCATTGCTCTGTCAGTTTTTGGTCCTGGTAATGAAGCAAGCTGTAGGGCCACGGTACTGAGGGTATCCAACGCATCAAAACGCTGCTGCATGTTGTAGTTTGAGGCGTAAACCTGGGCAGAGAGGAATTCTGCCGCAGGACCTGGATTGGCAATGACAGCTGCCACCATTGCTTCTTTTCGAACATCCCAGAAAGTCTTTGAGCATGTGGATGTTTGTACGGGCAAAGAACTTCTATCTTGGATTTGTACTGCAGAAGAGGAGGAAGACACGGTATCAGAGCTGCGATCGCGGTCTTCATCTTCGTCAGCACCAGGCCAACCATGCTCCTCAAGATACAAGAGACACTTTAGTATTTCAACAGCGAGCTCTTTGGCAACTCCTTGCTCACCGCGAAGTAGGCCTGGTGCAGCACATAGGGCTGAGGCTGCCACAAGGGGATCTTCAGACCTCAGCCTCTCAAGGCAGGCACGGAGATAACGAGGCTTTGGTGGTCCACTTTCGCCTGGCACATCATCTGAAAGGTCATAAGCCTCAAACTCTTCATCATCACTGTCCAATATCTCAGAATCCGCAATTTTGTCAGGATTCGTGTTGAGTTTATCTAAATTTGTCTGAGTAGTGGTTGCAACTTCTTCTTCAGCAACTTGGTTAGAAATGCATGCTTCTGAATTTGCAATGCTTATATCAGGTATTGCAACCAATTCCTTGCTGCAGGTAACCGTGGACTTCATTTCACCGCCTGGTTCTTCACCATCCCAATCATCACCATGATCAAGCCATCGCTGTCCCAACTTAGCCCATTTATCCATTTCCTGACCCTCAGGTCCATCAAAGAAATCAAATTCTGGTGAAGGGACAACCTCTGGGCTCAAAGTACGAGCGGTGTGAGCTGCCACTGCCAAGCCAAGACGCCGGAGCGCAGCATTTGCACTGTCCAATCTCAAGGCAGCTCCACGTGATGCAGCATTCAAGAATTCGACCACCAAACCTGGTCGACAAGATGGTGCCAGAAGAGCAAGGCCAAAGACAAAAGCTCGAGCTAGCGATGCTTGCAACTCATAGGAGGCCAAATTAGCTGTTTGGTTGGTGGCCCAAGCAGAACATAATTCTTTCAATGCTTTTTGAAGTAAAGGACCTTGACCACTGGGTCGTGCCAGGTAAGGAAACAGAGAGCCAAGAACATTAGAAGACAATGGGCGACGAAGGATAAGGGAATGTGACAGCAAAGACCTGACCTGGTGGTGAAAACAAAGAGTGGAATAATTACACAGCAGCATCAAATACCAGTAATCAAAAGAAGAAAAACAGCATCATGTACCTCCACCATAGTTATAATTATGCACTGATCATGTAAGATTACAAAAGTTTATATCAACCAGTGTTAAACTTACAGTTCGGATGACCCTGGGGCAGATTGCAAAGCCAAAAAAAAAACTTGTTTTTTGGCACCTTTTGGCTAATAGTACTGTATATGCATTTGGAGGGGAAAGTCATTCACGAACTGGCTGGCCAGGCCTGACATTCGACTATGGTTAGGGCAGGAATTTGGCCCTGGTGCAGGTGAAAGCTCGCTTACTCTTCACGAAGGGATCACCGATTGTGATCTTTAACATCCACCAACTCATGCCGGCAGCCGGGACACCCAATTTAATGTCCATCCGAGGGACGGCACACACATTGATGAATAACCTTTACTGTGAAACATGAGATTCAAACCCAGGCCAGACAGCTTAGAGGTAAGTGTGAATACCTCTAGGCCAGTGATTCTCAACCCTTCCTCTGTCATTTACCCCCTTGGCTTGATGTATTTCGCCATTTACCCCCTTACTCCCATGCAAAAAAATGCATCGCCAGCATAGAGGCACAGAAAAAAGATGGAACAACTTTATTTTTAAGGTTTTGCACAAAATAAGCTTTGATAAAGGAAAAAAAAAACATACTTATATCTGCCTAAGCAATCCACTTATATCAAACAAGATGAAACAAAAATACCAGAAGCATTATCAGTGGGAACTCTGCTAATTCATTGAGTCAACCAGTTTATTTATTCGAGGAGCTGTTGATGACAACACTACCCACATGTCATCGGCTTTCAGGTGGTTCCTTGCCTTTGTCTTCATTGCTACGAAAGTAGAGAAACCTGATTCACATAGATATGTTGGTGACAAAGGGAACAAGCACTTTGAAGGCTCGCTGAGTAAGAAGTGGGAATGAATCTGAGAGTTTCATCCAGAAATCAACATTAACTATCAAATTATTCCTTAAGACGAGCAGAGGACTGAAGATCAATCAGCTCCTATTTTGCTGGGTTGTCATCTCTCATTTCTGACAGATCAGTGGTAAAAGGTCTTAATATCCATCTTTTGGAAGTATCATGTCTTCTGGAAAGTAGCCAGTGAAGTGATGCTTCAAGAGGTTCAAATGTGCTGTGATGTCTTCATTTATTTCAGGTAACGCACCAGGTTCTTCTCTAATGGCCTCATCCAAGTTTGGAAAATTTGCAAAAAGTTTTTGATGAACTCTTCGTGCCCATAAATCCAGCTTTGTCTGCAATGCTTTCATCTTTTCACCTGCTTCAACGATGGTTACTGATTTTCCCTGGAGTTGTTGTTGACTTGGTTAAGATGGGTAAATATATCTGAGAGGTCTCCCTAAAGAGGCGAAGAACTTTGAATCAGCAAACTTTGCCCACAGCTTTGAGTCCCGGTCATGAAGAACAAGCTCAAATGAGCTAAGATCCTCATCCTCTTAATGATGACATCATAAAAACGAATATGACGTCATTATGATGTATCAGGTTTGCGATAAATTATCTGTGCTAATGCCCGGCTTGATTCCCGCAAACAAAATTCAAACAGCTTGCCTAGTTTCGGAGATAATGGTATAGGCGATTTCCATTAGCGGCGATATTATGACGTCAACTTTTTTTCTAGGAAGAATTTCAAAATCGGAGATGGTTACTGCCTGCGCGTGGGCTTTCTGCATATACATGGCAAGTTTCACGAAGATCCGATGAAAACTCTGGGTTGTGAAACAAAAAATGTCAAAAAATAGGAATGACGTCATAAAAATTGATATGACGTCATAGTGATGTATCTATTGTGCGGTAATTCATCTCTGCTAATGCCCTGTTCGATTCCCGCAAACAGAATTCAAAAAGCTTGCCTATAGTCAGGGGGACTATGTTGTGATATAAAGACCCGTGGGATTTAAATGATTAGAACATGCCACCTACCTAGGTAGACTATTAGGTCCCAAGGAGTAAGAAAATCCATGTTGGCAAAATTGGAAGTGTTGCAGATGGTGGCCATCTTGGATTTCAATTTCTTTCTTTTTTTACCTTAACCCTTTGTGACTGACTTTCACAACTGCCATAGAGTTAATGTATACAAGTCTGCCAATGGTACTGACAGGGTTAACGGAACTTTTGAACATCATACAAAGCTTACTTTGGTGGTTTCTATCCTGTTTTGATGCTTAATGTGTTTGTAAAGAGGCGCACTTGGATTGCCAGTGGTACATAAATAATGGCAGCCATTTTGTTTTTCAAAATGGTTGCCAAATTTGATATTTTATTTAAAATATGAGCTTTAACTGTCTCAGGATTTTTTGTATGGAAAAATACGCAGTAAGGACCTAAGGTTATACAAGAGGAATAGAGTTTCATGTTAGATAACAATTCAAAATACACACACTTATTTATTGCAATTTGGTATGCCCCTATTTAAAATAGCTGCCGTGATTGGCTTGCAATTTCACATATTGCGTAATATCACTCATGGCTAATTGTATTTAGGGCATACGTTTCTAGGTTTTCAACAAAAACATAGGTCTGGACATTACTACCCGGGCTATATTTTTCATAATGGACTTCCTTTTCCAAGTTCTGAAATGTGGCGCAACTGGGTATCTGTAAGTGAACACGTGTTGTAGAGGTGACATTGAGGGTACAGGCTGCCTTTATCTGACAATCACCACATGTTATTGGACAGACGTTTACTGGCCCATTGTTATTTCAACAAGCCAACAAACATCTAACTTGATGGTAAGTTTACATGACTTCACTGTTTATGTTGAATATATAAATATAGAGAACATGTATAGCACATAGATAATGTAAGTTTACACAATGATAAAAACCTAATTTCACAAAACAGAGCAATCTAAACTACAAATGCTCATGTTACTTAACCCATTGGGGACGGTAGGCGGCATCTGTCGCCCGCTTAATTTTGCACTCAGGGACGGTAGGCGGCATTTGTCGCCCAGCTACAAGGTGTTTAAAAATGCCGTATATTTCGATTAAAACTGCTGAGGTCAGAAAGGTCATTACATTACACGATACTTCATAAATAAAGGAAAGTATTCCCAAAAAAAATTAAAGGTGTTCCATAGCCAAAAAAACAGAAAATTTAAGTTGAAATCAAAGGGTTCGATCGAAATCTCGAACGTAACAGGCAGTGCCGAACAAGTACAGTGCGCATGCGTTGTTGGGTCCGCGGGCGATCAGGTTGTGACCCGATTGTATTTACTTGTCAACATCCGGTTTGAGTTACGTGTATATAAACATCTGATTCTTGGAACGACGGAGAAAGTGCAATTTCGGATTTAATGCTTTATTATTTCATGCAGTGATATACTCAGTTGCTGCTGAATTCAAGGACTATATACTGTGTTCGGCTGCAGATTCACTGTAGTTTGATATTTCTTCGTGTTGGAGACGTAAAAATCGTAAGCTGTTGTACCAAGAAACCAAACAATGAAGCAGCATCATGAGAATACAGATGCCAAAACCAAACTACAGGTGAAGAACGTAGCTGCACTGAAGGATACTATCAACAAGTTCACAAACCCTTTACAGATGAATGTGAGCAGTTGATCAATATGGTTACCAAAGCCGTCATGCCAGAGAGAGTCCTACATGACATTTGCAGAAGAACACAGATTGGAGAGGAGTGTTTTGCTCAATTTGTTTCAGATAGAATCATTACAAACAATGTCAACATTGTGGCACCAATGAAGAAACAGAAGTTGCAGATGTGGTCGTCAAGTGCGATGAAAACTCAGACAAAAAGTGACGACAAAATTGTGGAACTCCAGGAAGATCGGGCACTGTTTGCCCATTTACTAGTAGTATCCAAAGCAAGAGATATTGACCTTAAGCAAACTGTCAGTACCTATGAATTTTCTGTAGTACCGAGGTCGTTTGTTGCAGCCGATGGTTCGCTCCTTCACACCACATCGAAGAGTGACCTGATGTTGATACTAGAAAACCTGCCAAAGGTTGAAGCAGTGCCCCAGGAAAATAATAACCAAAGAGTTGATCAAGCTGGAGTCAACTATAATTGTGTTGCTGTCATCGATGCAATGGCTGATTTACAAACATTGGACAAACCAGACATATAACCTGTCATGACCTAGCAAACTTCATTGGCGCACTGGCAGAAGTATGGTGACTACGACGAGGTACATTTGGTGTTTGACCGTTATGACACTGGAGAATTCTGAAAGCTTCAACCCGTGAGAGACGTTTGGGTGGTAACAGGGCAGTGGCGTATCATATTACTGATTCCACATCAATTGGCAAACTAAGCATGCAGCAGTTGCTTGCCCATGTGTCAACGAAAGATGCATTACCGCCTATTTGGCTGAAAAGATACTGCAACATGATGTAACAATGGGCAAGTCCCTTGTGGTTGCCTGCGGAAATAAGGCAAGAGCTACACATAGAGCAGTAGTTGACCTCTCAAGTAGTCAAGAAGAAGCAGATACCAAACTCATTCTGCATTCCATTGATGCTTCTGTAAATGGTGCTACCTCTCTAGACATCCACTCACCAGACACCGATGTGCTTGTACTTGCCATCAGACGATACCCCAGTTTATGTCCAAATACTTCCTTTGTAACAGGGGCTGGTCAAAAACATAGGGCGATACCCCTTGAGCCCATCTACAGTGCCTTGGGTCCAAGGAAAGCTGCAGCTCTACTGGGATTTCATGCACTATCAGGAGCAGATGTCACAGGAAAATTTGCTGGAATAGGAAAGAATACATTCTGGAAAGTACTGCAGGAACTTGATCCAACTGATGAGATAGTAAATGCCCTTGTACAGCTAGGAACAACAGATGAACTACCTAACACTTTGTTTGCCGCAATTGAATCATTTGTATGCAAGTTGTATCTCCCTAACACAGAGCTGTGAATGTAGCTGATGTAAGGAGGTGGCTATTCAAGAAGAGCAAGCTCAATCAGAAGGTTTACCTCCAACCCAAGCTGCGCTGCGTAATGCCATCTTGAGAGCGCACAACCAGGCCATGATTTGGAATAATGACATCATTGCAAATCCAGACCTGCCAGAACCGCTGGAATGTGGTTGGAATTTGGTAGATGGCCGATATAAACCAGTCATGACAACCTTGCCGCCTGCTCCGCAAGCAGTAATTGATCTGGTGAAATGTTCCTGTGCAAAGACACGATGTTCAAGTAATCGCTGCAAATGCAGAAGGAATGGATTGAATTGCACAGATCTTTGTAGCTGTAGTGAGGACTCAGAATCATGTGACAACCAGAAGACACAGTTCTCTCACATGATGAAGAGGAGGATAGTGATAGTGAAGATGAGTTATTGTAACTTCCACAAGGATTGGAGCAGGCAATAAACTCTGGCAACCAACCACACAACTAGCATGTAGTATGGACAATGTATCACTGACTCAAAAGGATGAAATATTGATTCATATTGGCGGGATTTTGAATTTTCATATATTCATTCCTTGACTGATAAGTGTATGTTCAACTACTAAACTTAGCCTAACCTCATAGAACATTCATGGCCTTATAGCAACAATAGGCCTTAATACGTCCATTTTGAAATGAAAGATGGCTGCCCTCTGCAACACTAAAACTGTAAATATGGCTTTTCATGTTCTTGGTACCTATATTATATTCAGATAGGCTGATAGGGGTGATCTTTTGTACCATGTTAAGCGCGTCACTGTCATTGAAATGATAATATATATATATATATATATATATATATATATATATACATACATATATATATATTCAAGAATAAGCCGTAAAGGTGGCCATTTTGAAATCAATATAGCTGAAAATTTGAATACAATTTCAGCTGTTCACAAGAAATGTGTATTTCACAATTGTTTGTCACTAATTTTGAAATGAAAGATGGCTGCCCTCTGCAACACTAAAACTGTAAATATGGCTTTTCATGTTCTTTTGTACCAATATAACATTCATATAGGGGTGATCTTATGAAGCATGTTAAACGCATCACTGTCACTGAAATGATAATATATACATATATTCAAGAATAAGCCATAAAGGTGGCCATTTTGAAACTCAATATGGCTGAAAATTTTAACGAATTTCAGCTGTTCACAAGAAAATGTGTATTTCACTAATTGTTTGTTTTGATAAATGTAGATTTTACAACAAAAAAACAGCTTTTTACGACATTCATATCCACATTCAGGGCAAATATAGACATAAAATGGCGGCCATTTTGAAATCCAAGATGGCTGCCCTCTGCAACACTTTCAAAATTGCCAACATGGTTTTTCATGTTCTTTGGTACCTATTTAACACATTCATATAGGTGGGATCTTCTAATCAAAATCCCACGGGATTGCATAGTCTCCCTGACTACTAGTTTCGGAGATAATTTTTTGGCGATTTCCATTACCGGAGATATTTTGACGTCATAACTTTTTTCTAGGAGGAATTTTCAAAATCGGAGATGGTTACTGTCTCGGCAGGGTATCTTTACATATATATGCCAAGTTTCAGGAAGTTTCGATGAAAACTGTAGGCTGTAAAACAAAAAAGTCCACAAGAAGAAAATGAAGAACAACAACGTCAGTAAGACTAAGAGATCCTCCACGAGGATCTAAAAATCTCTACCTCAGTACGGAGCTCAAACACTCGGTTCAGAATAAGTCCACGTGAGAGCCACCTCACCTCAGTGTGAAGCAAAATAATTTAATGCTCAGAGCCCATCTCATCACAAAAAGCTTTGAACAACAAAAAAAAGAGAAAATTGCGGTTGGGGGGGGTGGGAATTGATTTTTGAGTCTGTATAGAATAATTTGTATAGAATGTGAGAGTCTGTATTTATAATGTATTACGTGTGTCTACTCACATCACAACGATAACGTGTTATTGATTTTGCCTGAAGTTGCTAAAAAAAATCGTCATAACTTAATTTTTAGGAATGATACATTTACCCCCTGCCATGTAAATAATTATCCCCAGGGGTAAATTTTACCCCTTGTTGAGAATCACTGCTCTAGGCCACCTGTCAGCCCCCATTGATAATCATTTGAACACGTATTATTACAAGTTGCATTATAGGCCACAACATATTACATAAGCAGGGGTGGTGTTGTTAAAGTAAGAAATAAAAATCTGGGAAAAGGGAGAAGATAAAAAGAAGGAAGAGGATAAGGAAAAAGAAGATAGAGAAGTGGGAAAGGAGGAAGGAGGAAAGGGCAAAAGATGTTGGGAAATGATTGGAGCAAAGGGATTGAAACGGGTTTATGTAGAGCATGTCATAGGTTTGGTCGGAAGGATTGAGAATTCTGCGATTATTGCCAACTCGATATGCAAATGTACTTTAACCATTGTATTTAAGAGTGCTGATGCAGTCTTCCAGCTGTCCAGTCCAATTGTTTGATTCTCAGCAAGGTTCGTTTAATAAAGCTTTCTTCGGGTGCAGTGCAGCACCAGCATCAGACCATCTACATCATAAAGCATAATTGCTCCTTTGGAGGTGCCATTAACCTGACCGTCCGATCTGGGTTGATCATCTTGCTTAATTGGAATCTTTGTTGGTTTACAAGTTCTGCAATGCTCTCAAGAGATTCCACAAATGATAATCTTCAAACAACAACAGAAAAAAACAGCATATTATTCAGGAAAACACCAAAACTTATGACAAACAGGAAATTAATACTGTTATATTATATTAAATCAAATGATTACGCAAGCCAGTCTCTATGGAATGTGTATTGATCTACTCCACCAAACATCTTCCACATTGTTATAGCATGATGTACACACCATGAAGCAAAACTTGGACAGATGCATAATATTAATAAACCTTTCAAGACTTCCTATTAAAAACAAGATCAATCACAACTGCTGAGAAAAATATTCTTTAAAGACAAAGTTCACCTTTGCACTGCATTCAAGTAGCCCACCAAACAGCAAGGCCAGCTGTGCTGGTCGTGGGCCAAGCTGCAGGAGTCCCAACACTACTGGGCCAGCCCAACGATCGGGTAACGTCTCAAACAGGCCTGGTATACTGAGGGACAGCAGAGGTGTTAGCACCTGGGTGGAGTGGCCAAGTGTGGAAGCTTTGCCTAAAAGGGAGACGATGAAGGCTGGGATTGGATGAATGCCAACAGAGGCAACATGGGCAATAGCAAGGCCCAGGGACAAGAAGTACGCTGCAGGCTCAAGGGAAACTGGAGGTGGACGGCCAGCAAGGCTGTTGGCTGTGAGGTCTGGTAAGGAACAAAGCCTCGAGAGAAGAGATTCAAATAGAACTGGTGGAACGTGGTCAGGCTGCAGAAAAAGAACATTTATAAATATCTGCATTTAAATGCAAATGCCTTAATAACACACAAAATGTATGTATTAATAACACACAAAATGTATTTGAATGCAAATAAAAATTCCACTAAACCCCTCCTGGTTGAACTGCCAAAATTCAGGCTTTCTGCACACCTTAATTCAATTGTCAATATTCAATATGTGTCAGGTCAGGCCAGATTAGATCTGTGACTTGCTACAGGTATCATGTAAACCTGTTCCATGGTCGGGTTGTCGGCGACTAAGCAGTCTCCCCCACCAGTTTTTTTGGTGAGGAGGTTGTTTGGATATGGACACCCAGCAGGATTAAAAACAAAACCTGTCAAAGGGCGTAGGAGCTCCTTGTGAGCCAACGGCCATCCATATCTAGTGCCCAACTGTGTCTGCGGACGTCCTCCTGCAGTTGGGTTACTTCTTATTAGGAGGTTGGTGGCAGGATTTGCACTCCGGCCACCGTAAAACCCTTCATTCCGCAAAACACAAAAACGCGAAGAAATCTGACAACCCACTCCGTGGGAGTACCTCCTGTGCAGCTTCCCTTCGCAGGGCAGCTCACCGGATGACGGGATTGGGGCAAAGCCTTCGGGACCCCCAATCTTTGATGATAGGAGGGAAACCACGGGGTAACATTCCTGGGTCAGATTGCGGGAGAGTGTGTCGGAGTGGTGCTGAGGAGTTGTCCACCAGAAAGGCGGTCTCCTTGGGTAAACCTGAGGCGGTCCCTTCGGGTGGGTGCCTGGAATGTCCTATCCCTAAGAGAGGATGATCACCTGTCTCTGTTATCATCTGAGCTCAAGCGTTTGGACATCGGTATTGCAGCACTCTGAGGTTCGGAGACCGAATTGTGGTGAGATCATGGTGGGTGGTTACACCTACTATTGGTGTCATTTCCAATATAAGGATATTGTTGCGAATTCGCGCCC
Source organism: Eptatretus atami (assembly GCA_035128595.1). Classification (NCBI taxonomy): domain Eukaryota; kingdom Metazoa; phylum Chordata; class Myxini; order Myxiniformes; family Myxinidae; genus Eptatretus; species Eptatretus atami. The sequence goes on from CM068961.1 coordinate 50,403,615, forward strand.
GTCG
>CM068961.1:50412080-50433228 GCA_035128595.1 Eptatretus atami
ATAATGCAGTTTACTCAGTGATTTGTACTAATATTTGACTATTCTTTGCAGAAACGAGTTCTGGTCTTGTATGACAATTAAGTATGCCTCGAACCCAGGGAGCGCACAAACTTTCTGATTTTCAAAGAGAACGAATTGTTCACTATTTGGAAGGTGGAGTCAGCCAGCATCAGATAGCTCAGAACCTTGGCATTCTGCTTTATATGGTCAATTGGGTGAGTTTGCAATTCACCAGCGAAGGCAAGGAATCCACAGCTTCCCGTTCTGGTCGATCTGGACCCTCAGAAAGGTGTCTTCAAGCTGTCAAGTGGTCCAGTGAGAAAACTCCCTGTTGCAAGGGAGCAGATGTTGCAGAGGAGGTCCAAGTTAGCTCAAGAACTGCTGTGCGGTACCTTCATTAACTGGGCTACTATGGGAGGCAGCGAGAAGAAAACCTCTTCTTCGACAGCCAACGTCAAAGGAGAAAGAAGTGGGCTGACGAGATGGCCAACAGACCCTTGGAGTTTTGGCAAATTGTAATTTTTGCAGGCGAGTCCCAATTTGCTCAATTTTCCGACAGTGGACGCGTGTGGGTCTGGAGACTTCCCAGTCAAGAGTTTTCTTTGAACCGATTGCAGCCAACTGTCAAACACGGTAGTTTTTCAGTGATGGTGTGCAGAGCAATCTGGAGCACTGGTCAGTCAGAGCTTGTGGAGTGTGTTGGCAACATCAACACTACAACACACTTCTATCCTTGAGGATGGACGTCTCCCTGTCTTCTCCACTGGTCAGATGATCAAAAACAACACTGTTCATGAAAGATGGAGCTCTAGGCCACACTGCAAAAAAGACCAAAGAATGGCAGGGCAGAAATAGGATCAAGCGACTTCCATGGCCAAGTCAGTTTCCTGACATGAATCCCATTGAACACCTCTGGGCCATATTGGATCGAGCTGTGTGGACAAAATCCAGGAAACCAACATCATGGGCAGAATCGCTCAGCCTTTTGAGTGAAGCCTGGGCAGAAATCCCACAAGAGAAAATTTCGGAATTCATTAGGTTCGATGCCTGAAAGAGTAAAAGCATTGAAATCTGCAAATGGCAAGTCCACAAAATACGAGTGTATGTATTAAAATGGATCAACTACACTTCAAATGTTCAATAAATAAATTCTTGAAAAATCATGGTGTCTATTTACTTCTGTCATGTCTCTGTATGTGTGTGAAGTTTCCCCTTGAACTGACCAATCGTTCTGGAGAAGATGTTTGAAGGTTTTCGGGTAAATTCAATATGGCCACCAAACCATCCGACTTATCAATTAGAAATTAACAAACTTGTAAAAGGATGTCATGGGGAATGTGTGTGTATCTGTCTAGCCGTTCTGGAGAAGTTTTTTAAAATATTTTTTCCAAAACAATATGGCTGCCGATCCACGTGACCCATGACATCATAATATTTTTTTCTAAGGTGAATTGTTGCGCAGATGACGTCAAGAAATTTCAATTTTTTCCGATGCAGCGTTCTCCCTATCAAATTTTCAGCGGGGCACCACTTCACCGATGACGTCATGAAAATTCACACGTGTTTCCCACGTGGAGCTCTTACCAGATGCCAAGTTTCAATTTTTTCCATTGCACGGTTTTGGAGGTACAGAGGTTCAAAGTTTTTCGGTTTTTCAAAGATGGCACCCATACCACGTGACCAATGACGTCATAATTACCAATTAAGTATGCTATCAAAAAAGATACATACTACGGTGAAAATTTCATGTCAATCGGACTTACGGTTGCTGAGAAAATGAATTTTAAAGGGGAACCCCCCCCCCCCCCCCCCCCCGGCAGATTGCCGGCAGAAGAAAAATAATAAAAAACAAGTCTGAAAACGACGATGTTCATGAGCGCGTATTTGACGATGTAGATTGTTCAGAATCAAGGATGAGACAATGTGATAATGTTTGACCAAGTTATAAAAATGATCAACATGATGTGGTACGAGTGACAGGTTATTAGCTGCAAATGTCGAAAACCCGGTTTCGTTCAACAACTTTCAAAATTTGACCTTTGCTAACCTTTAAAGGTCACAAAACAATGTTGTGGACATTAAAATTAGGAAACGGATATGTGCTATAGATTATTGGAGTTAGTCTGTCAAAGAAGGTCGAAAACCCGGTTCGATTCCCACAACTTGAAAATTCGACCTTGTGACCTTTAAAGGTCAAAGGTCAAGGATTATGACCTTTGGTGCAAAACTTCCTCTGGAACATTCCAGAACAATATAACGTCATATGAGGATATATGCATTTCGCCACTCCTCGGATTATCCATACTTTGATGAAATCAGCATAAAACAAACTTGAAGGGGGCGCCACGGGCAAGGTGTTCGAGATAGAGCAAAATGGTTTCAAGACTTTAGGTGGGGAATGACCTCAACATTATGCATAAAAAATATTGTCATCCTAGCTCTCAAAGTTGGGTGGTCGTATGATTTTTATGTCAAATTCGAAATTTTCTAAGTTTGTGACCTTGTGACCTTGACCTTGGACGAAAATGAAAAATCGAGCTCCGTGGGGCTATGCAGGTGCCATTGGCTAACCAAATACCGAAACCCCTGCCAGATTCGACAAACCCTAGGAGAGATGGATTTTTATGTCAAAATCGCAATTTTCTAAGTTCGTGACCTTGACCTTGGGACGAAAATGAAAAATTGAGCTCCGTGGGGCTTGCAGTGCCATTGGCTAACCAAATACCGAAACCCTGCCAGATCGACAAACCCCCTAGGAGAAGATGCAAATTGAAATTGGCTACCCCCTAAAAACACAATTCGCAATTTTTCTAAGTTCGTGACCTAGTGGCCTTGACCTTGGATGAAAATGAAAAATCGAGCTCCGTGGGGCTATGCAGGTGCCATTGGGCTAACCTAATACCGAAACCCCTGCCAGATTCGACAAACCCCTCGAGAAGAAATTTTTTACGTCAAAATTCGCAATTTTCTAAGTTTGTGACCTTGTGACCTGACCTTGACGAAAATGAAAAATCGAGCTCCGTGGGGCTATGCAGGTGCCATTGGGCTAACCAAATACCGAAACCCCTGTCAGATTCAACAAAACCCCCTAGGAGAAGATGCAAATGAAATCGGCTACCCCCTAAAAACACGTTTTTTGGGCGTGGCTCCGCCCATGATGGCGCACCACAGCCCCATTTTCAGGAAAACACAACTAGATCATGGTATAAACTCCCACCAAAATTTTGTCAGGATCGGATCAAAACCCACGGAGCTATGCTCGGGACAGACAGACAGACAGACACACAACAATAACGAATATTGGTCACTTATTTTTTTCGTGAAAATATTTTTTCATGAACCAAAAAGAAACAGAGGAAAAACAATAGGTTACCCAGCCTGGTATCCTAATAAATAGAGTCTGGGAGGCCAGTGGTGTGATTCCGACTCTGTCCAAGTCATAACAAAGACTTTTACAATGGTAAATGCTGCTACCCTACATCCTTTGGGACTCAGTCAGCATTTAGAGGATAGAGCATGGATGCACCCTGTGGCTCAGCATCCCATGGGAAGGGGGAAGTTTCTTAATTGCCCCGCCGACTGCAGAGAGAAAAGCGACATCACAAAGACAGCATCCCAGTACCCAGAATGCACCAGATCACTTCTCCAAGGTCAGTGGCTGTTTTGTATTTTTTCTGAATTATTCTGGTTTCGTCTAACGCAGTGGTTCTTAACCTTTTTACCACCACGCCCCCTCGATTAGTTGGTCCTTGCCTCCACGCTCCCCCCCCCTCACATCTTCAACCAAATGATTAAAAAAAGGAAAAACTGAAAAAGTTTTTTTAGTCGTTTTATTGAACAAAGAATTCTGTATAAGCAACACTCATATACACAGTATATTTAATGAGATGACATTTAATGAGATACTTCACATTGTTTCTTTTCAGATCTTGAATGCGTGGTCGAATGCCAGAAAGAGCACAACGCAAGTCCCCTTCAACCTTCAGCTTGTTTCTGTACTTGGTCTTGACAGTAAACAGGAAGGTACGGACCTCAGACGTCTTGCAAGTGAGATCAGTTTTTTGAAGTCTTTCTTCAGCGAGAGAGTTGAACTTTAACTCAAGAACTCCTCTTGCATCGTCCTTCGTCTGAAATATCAGCTACTTCACATTGAAATGGGTTCCTAATGAATTCCAGGCTTCGCCGCTTCCTCATCTATATCCGAAAATATCGGATGAACTGACTGCTTTCAAGTTCATCAGATGAGTACAAGATTGTTTCCTTTAACTCAGAATCAAGGTAACTGTGAATGAGAGCAGAATCCAAGTTAGCAAAACTAGCTGTGTTTCCATCCTGTATTCGACATTTCCAGAGGTCGAGTTTGGCCATGAAGGCTCGAATGACATCATGGTGCATGATTATGTGATGTTTTCCCTTGTTGTTTGAGGTGATGGCATTCAGTGCTTCAAAGATGTCCACCAGGTAAGCTAGAGATAGAAAAAATCCTTCAGACTGGAACTTGTCATGGAGATCTGCTTTCTGCTGCGAATCTAGAAATGTTGCCACTTATTGTCGTAGTTCATAAAGCCGTCCAAGCATTTCCCTTCGAAAGCCATCGTACGTTTGTGTGGAAAAGCAAGGCTTGATATTCAGAATCCATATCCACACACAGCTGTTTGAAGAGACGACTTTTTTAAGGCTCCAGTTTTGATGAAGTTGACTACCTTGATAGCCAGGTTCATGACATCGCTCATTTTGGTTCCCGAAAAAATATTTTCACGAAAAAAAATGGACCACTATATTCGTTATTGTTGTGTGTCTGTCTGTCTGTCTGTCTGTCTGTCTGTCTGTGTCTGTCTGTCTGTGTCTGTCCCGAGCATAGCTCCGTGGGTTTTGATCCGATCCTGACAAAATTTTGGTGGGAGGTTTATATCATGATCTAGTTGTGTTTTCCTGAAAATGGGCATGGTGCGCCCATTATGGGCGGAGCCACGCCCAAAAAACATGTGTTTTTAGGGGGTAGCCGATTTCACTTTGCATCTTCTCCTAGGGGGTTTGTCGAATCTGACAGGGGTTTCGGTATTTGGTTAGCCCAATGGCACCTGCATAGCCCCCACGGAGCTCGATTTTTCATTTTCGTCCCAAGGTCAAGGTCACAAGGTCACGAACTTAGAAAATTGCGAATTTTGACATAAAAAAATTTTCTTCTCTGAGGGGTTTGTCGAATCTGGCAGGGGTTTCGGTATTGGTTAGCCCAATGGCACCTGCATAGCCCCACAGAGCTTGATTTTTCATTTTCGTCCCAGGTCAAGGCCACAAGGTCACGAACTTAGAAAATTGCGAATTGTGTTTTTAGGGGGTAGCCGATTTCAATTTGCATCGTCCTAGGGGTTTGTCGAATATGGCAGGGGTTTCGGTATTTGGTTAGCCCAATGGCACCTGCATAGCCCCACGGAGCTCGATTTTTCATTTTCGTCCCAAGGTCAAGGCCACAAGGTCACGAACTTAGAAAATTGCGAATTTTGACATAAAAAATTTCTTCTCCGAGGGGTTTGTCTAATCTGCGCAGGGGTTTCGGTTTTTGGTTAGCCCAATGGCACCTGCATAGCCCCACAGAGCTCGATTTTTCATTTTCGTCCCAAGGTCAAGGTCACAAGGTCAAGGTCACAAGGTCACGAACTTAGAAAATTTCGAATTTTGACATAAAAATCATGCGACCACCCAAACTTTGAGAGCTAGGATGACAATATTTTTTATGCATAATCTTGAGGTCATTCCCCACCTAAAGTCTTGAAACCATTTTGCTCCATCTCGAACACCTTGCCCGTGGCGCCCCTTCAAGTTTGTTTTTACGCTGATTTCATCAAAGTATGGATAATCCGATGAGTGCGAAATGCCATATAGCCTATATGACGTTATATTGTTCCTGGAATGTTCCAGAGGAAGTTTTGCACCAAAGGTCATAATCCTTGACCTTTGACCTTTAAAGGTCACAAAGGTCAAATTTTCAAAGTTGTGGGAATCGAACCGGGTTTTCGACCTTCTCGTCGAAAACTAACTCCAATAAGCTATAGCACGTATCCTGTTTCCTTATTTTAATGTCCACAACATTGTTTTGTGACCTTTAAAGGTTATGCAAAGGTCAAATTTTTTAAGTTGTTGAACGAAACCGGGTTTTCGACATTTTGCAAGTAATAACCTGTCACTCGTACCACATCATGTTATCATTTTTATAACTTGGTCAAACATTATCACATTGTCTCATCCTTGACTTCTGAAACAATCTACATCGTCAAATACCGCTCGTGAACCTTCGTCGTCTTCAGACTTGTCAGCAGGTAGAGTTCTGGATGCTGAGGCTTCACGATGAGGGATGCAGTGCGTACCTATAGCAGATGGACTTTTTTCTTTCACTCTCGTTATGAAACCAGATTACAAACTAAGCATGGCCGGAGTTCCATCGGTTCATATCCCTACCAACAAGTCACACGAAAGTTGATTTTACTGGAAGAAGTTTGATACCACTTGAAAAATATCTGTTGCTGTTGTATAACTTCATGGCATGGCAGAAAAGCATTTCCTCTTTTACACTATTACATGACACGAAACGAGCATACATCAGTAGCTGAGAACACTCAGCAACATCAGTCGTTTCGTCTAACTGGATGGCAAATACAGGAGAAGCTCTTACTTGGTCGAGAACTTGATCTTTGATGTCTTGAGACATTTCATCAATCCTTCCCTTGATGGTATCGTTTGATAGAGAGATTTGGGAAAGCTTGTTTGCACTATCCTTCCCCAGAACGAGCTCTGCTGCACGCAGTACACTTGGTTTTATGGAGGTCTCTCCGATGTTATGGCTCTTTTTGCTCTTTGCAATCAACATGGCGATCTCATCGGAAGCCTCAACAACCTTTGAAGTCTGTTGTGAAATGCTCCACTGCTGTGCATCTTAGCTTGCTTCAAGGACTGTCTTTTTGTTTCAAAGAATGCCTTAGGTTTGGCAGCTGGAGCAGGATGCATTGTCTTCAAGTGGCGTTCCAAGCATGTGGGCTGCATGCCATCATTGCTCAGAGTCTTGTAGTATATTACGCACTGGGGTACTCTGTGTCACCCTTTTGGAGGGACACAAATCCAAATCGAATATATTCGTCAAGATACTTCCGCTTTTTTGAACTCATTGCGAATGATTTAGTTTGAAATGGGAACTACAAATCTGTGAAAAAATTTTTAATATTAAAATTAAAATAAAATATAAATTTTAATATTAAATTTAAATCTTCTTCTTCTTTCGGCTGCTCCCTTTAGGGGTCGCACCTAAATTTAAATTAATATTAAATTAAATAAATGTTAAATTTTAAAATTTAATTTAATACAGAAAAAGGTAGGCCTCGTAGCGAATAGAAAACAAAAATTATTGAAGGCGATACTTTTGTTTTTTTTTGTTCATCACGATATTATGCAAACACTTGTTAAGAGAGTTCCAAAAATAATTAGAGAAATTCCTACTTTTTTCTCGGGCTCACGCCCCCTCTGGAAATTACGCACGCCCCCCTAGTTAAGAACCAATGGTCTAACATATCTTTCTGAATATGTGTGTGTGCGTGATTTCTACTGACCTCCTAGACTCAGAGCCTTAAGTGTTTTTTTGTAAGAGTCTTAGATTATGGTTGAGCCTTAAACCCTGTAAAATTAATAAATACCAAAAAAAGTAAAAAAGCAAATTCGAAAATGTTTGTCGATATGTTTTGAGTTTGTTTGTTTTTAAAGCTTTGTACATTCTCTTTAGATGAGCGGTACATGTATTACCATTCGATTTACCAAGTTAAAATTGATGTATCGGAGGGCCTTGCCATCCGTGGGTTTCCATTTTGTGGATTCACTCGATCGCGATGAATTTAATGAGGCAAGGTTTGCGGATTGCAGTTTGTGGATCGAATAATCACGGGTTGGCGAACTATTTTCCACATTCATTCACTTGATTAACATGGTCATCGACACAATAACCCCCTCAAATTCCCCCAACATCATCATCACCATCATCATCATCTCAATCAACTCATCTCTATTGTCACCATCAACATTGCCAATGCATTATTGGATCAAGTGCATCATCATTATTATTAAAGGTCATTTTCATGATCTTAAAACTTCAAAACAATAAACTACATGGAATGTTCTTAATAACCCTTTTATTGATTAAAATAAACAGAACAAAAACAACGTGCAAACATGTTAATTAAGGGCAGTTTGGCAAAAAGGGGTGACAAATTTTTAAGTTGAAGTCCTTAACCATATTTTCCCCATAACCCCACAAGTTTGCGCATTGCAGATTTTCAAGAACGTAACCCCCACGAACGGCAAGGCCCTTCTGTATGGCCTTCAATCTTTGTGAATGTCCCTCACCTGAGCACATAGCTCGTGATGTTAAAATCCCAAGATCAGATGGCATATATTAGATTCATTGGTCTACACAGCAACACCTCACCACACGTTGTTCTTCAACACGCTCGTTTCACATTACAAATCTACTGCCCAATCCGCTCGCTCGCTTCGGACATGCGCACCTATAAAACGTGGCCCAACGTGTTATACAAAATGTGACAACACTTACCGCCAAGGTTGATAACACTTTTCATTGCCATTTCACTTGTGCTTTCCACTTTTTGTGCTTAAAAGTCCGAAATGTCGAAACCCAAGAAAATGAAATTAGACATTTTGAAATGCTTTGAGCGGACAAAGCCACACTTGTTCATTTTACTTGACACACTTTTATTAATCATTACAACAACAATGGCACTCTGTAGCGCATATGCTTCCACCAGGGGCTGAACAGTTTACGTTTTGTACACCACTGATAGGCCAGATCTGCATCCAGACCTTGAGTAAAATCAAATCGGCTGGTTCTAATCACCTACCAAACTCATCCAGCAAGTTCCGTCCGAATTTGTCCACAACTTTTTGAGATGTTATGCTATATATTGTGGTCCAATCTCTCAATGGTGAAGAATCACTTTAAAATTATAGTATCCAGATCTGGATCTTCACTAAAATCTAATTAATTAGTCCTTGTCACAAATTCAACCAGTCCACCAAATTTCATCTGAATCCACCTAACTTTTTTGAGATATCCTGCTAACAAAAAAGACAGACAGGGGTGAAAACATAACCTACATCCACCTTAGTTTGTGGAGCAAATGATCGTTATTTCTTTATGCACTTACCTTCCTTAAACACGTCAGTCAATACAAGGAAAGCTTGAACAGGGGGAGCTTTGAGAAAAGCTTCATCAAAAAGGAAGACTTCTTGCTCATGGCTCAGGCCAAACAGCCAATCGGTGCGAAGCTTGTTGAGAAGCATGTGAGCATAGTGCGGGTAACTGCATTTCAGGAAATCTTTGCCCTGTATATAAAGAATGGTGGGAGGGTCAGAAATATTGCAGTTTTTTGCACAGATAATACAGAACTTGCATTAGCATGAAATCTTTGAGATTAAATTTGTACACAAGGAAATGAAGGAAAACACCAAAAGCATCCCAGGGTACTTACAAACAATAGCCCACTCTTTAAAATAAAAAGGTACAGTGGCACATTCAATGTCAGCAAGTACATGTGAGCAATCAGGGTGGACTTAACTCGTCAGAAAGGAGAGCACATGACAAAATGCAACATCCTGGTCAGGAAACATCAAGACAACACGAGGTGGATCCTATTCTGCAAGGAGGTAGAATCTAGACTACACAATTTGGAGGTGAGTGCCGGTCGGGCAGAGGGGCACCTAAGCCTTGATGAAGTAGCCACCTGTCCAAAGGAAACTTCTCACTTCTGGACTCGATGCGATACAGTTAAAAAGTTCCTTAAGAACACCAAATGGCCAAATATCTGTTGCACATTCGTCGTGAAAAACAAACAAAATGAACACCAATCCCTTTTCAAAACAACATACATGTCGGTCATCCAGGTGTCCCATGAAATGTTACACTGTTTCACATACTTAAAACTTTCTTGTTTTTTGCCCCGTGATTATTATGAGACCGGTACCATTAAAGGAACAACTCCAAAGGATTTTCCAATCAAGGAATTTGGTTCTGAAATGTCTTAAAATGACAACAGTGGAAATATTCTTCTGATATTCTTCCACAACAAACAATCGTTTTTTTTTGGACTTAGCAAGACATTTTTCATAATGAATCAACTAGAGTACGATATTAAGGAGGATGATGGAGGAGAGATTCAGTGTGATAGAGATTAGAGATTGATGAGATTACGGAGAAGAATTGATGGAGAGAGAATTCAGTGTGGATAGAGATTCGAGATTGATGAGATTAAGGAGGATTGATGAGAGAGGATTCAATGTGGAATAAGATTCGAGATTGATGAATTATGGAGGGATTGATGGAAGGATTCAGTGTGGATAGAGATTAGAGATTTGATGAGATTACGGGAGAGAATTGAGGAAGAGATTCAGTGTTGATAGAGATTCAAGGATGGATGAGATTGATGGAGGGATTGAGATGTGGAATGATTCTGTTGGATAGAGATTATAGATTGATGAGATTATGGAGGACTGTGAGGGATTCGTGTGGATAAGAGATTAGAGATTGATGAGATGTATGAGGGGATGGTGGGAGGATTCGTCTGTGGAATAGAGATTAGAGATTGATAGAATTATGGAGGGGACTGGTGGAGGGGATTCTGTGTGGATAGAGATTGAATGTGATGAGATGATGGAGGAATTGATGGAGAGATTCAGTGTGGATAGAATTCGAGATTGATGAGATTATGGAGGGATGATGAGAGTATCAATGTGGATAGAGATTAGAGATTGATGAATTACGGAGAGAATTGATGGAGAATTCATGTGGATAGAGATTCGAGATTGATGAGATTATGGAGGATGATCGAGAGAGAATTCAGTGGATAGAGATTAGAGATTGATGAGATTAGGAGGACTGTGGAGAGGATTCTGTGTGGAAGAGATTAGAGATTGATGAGATTATGGAGGAAATGTTATGGAAGAGTTCAGTGTGGATAGAGATTAGAGATTGATATGATGGAGGGATTGATGGAGAGGATTCAGTGTGGATAGAGATAGAGATTGATGAGATTACGGAGAATTGATGGAGAGATTCAATGTGGATAAGTATAGATTGATGAGATTACTGAGGGAATTGATGGAGAGATTCAGTGTGGATAGAGATTAGAGATTGATGAGAATACGGGGAATGATGGAGAGGATTCAGTTGGATAGAGAATTAGAGTATTATGAGATTACGGAGGGAATGATGGAGAGATTCATGTGGATAGAGATTCGAGATTATGAGATTATGGAGGGATTGATGGAGAGGATTCAAGTGATTAGAGATTAGAGATTGATGAGATTACGAGAGAGAGAATTGATGGAGAGGATTCAGTGTGGATGAGAGTATTCGAGATTGATGAGATTAGGAGGGGATTGATGGGAGGAGATTCAGTGTGGATAGAGATTAGAGATGATGAGATTATGAGGGACTTGTAGAGGATTCTGTGTGGATAGAATTAGAGATTGATGAGATGATGGAGAAATTGATGGAAGGATTCATGTGGATAGAGATTAGATTGATAGAGAGTTATGGAGGATTGATGAAAGATTCAGTGTGGATAGATTAGAATTGATGAGATTACGGAGGGGATTGATGGAGAATTCAGTGGATAGAGATTAGAGATTGATGAGATTACGGAGAGAATTGATGGAGAAATTCAGTGTGGATAGAGATTCGAGATTGATGAGATTACGAGGGATTGATGGAGAGATCAGTGTGGATAGAGATTAGAGATTGATTGAATTACGGAGAGAATTGGATGGAGAGGTTCAGTGTGGATAGAGATTCGGATTATAGATTAGAGGGATTGATGGAGAAATTCAGGGGATAGAGATTAGAGATTGATGAATATATGGAGGATGGTGGAGGGTTGTTGTGATAAATAGAGAATTGATGAGATGATGTGAGGAGAATTGATGGAGAGGATCAGTGTGGATAGAGATTTAGAATTGTGAGATTATGGAGGGATTGATGGAGAGGATTCAGTGTGGATAGAGATTAAGAATTGAGAGATTATGGAGGGGACTGTGGAGGAATTCTGTGTGATAGAGATTAGAGATTGATTGATTATGGAGAGAATTGATGGAGAGATTCAGTGTGGATAGAGATTAGAGATTGATGAGATTATGGAGGGGATTGATGAGAATTCAGTGTGGATAGAGATTAGAGATTGATGAATTATGGAGGGGACTGGTGGAGGGATTCTGTGTGGATAGAGATTAGAGATTGATAGATGATGGGAAATTATGAGAGGATTCAATGTGGTTAGAACATTAGAGATTGAAGATTACGAGGGAATTTATGGAATGTTTCTGTTGGCTAAGATTGGAGATTGATGAAATGACGGAGGGAATTGATGGAGATGATTCTGTGTGGCTAGAGATTATAGATTGATGAGATTATGGAGGGAAATGGAAAGGATTATATGTGGATAGAGATTGGAGATTGATGAGATTACAAAGGGAATTGATGGAGAGGATGTGTGGATGGAGATTAGAGATTACAAGAAGTGTAAGATACTTGTAGGATGCTTTTATTGGACCCCTGATGTGAGGGAAAAGCAGTAAAGATGGATATGTGAAGAATTCAGAAGTATATGTGATAAGGGAATAGTATTGATCATGGGGGAGTTTAATCTGCCAGGGATAGACTGGGTCCAGGAACAGGGAAAGGGTAGAACAGGTGAGGACTTTTTAGAACGAGTCCAAGATTACTTTGTAAGCCAGTTTATAGAGAAGCCCATGAAGAGGAGTGCAATGTTAGATCTCTTTTTTGTGTAATGATCCCAATATGGTGGAGGAGGTGGAGGTGAGAGAGCATCTGAGGACAAGCAAGCACAAAGTAGTAAGCACGTCTCTATTATCAGGATGTGAAGTTCAGCATTGTTTTGTGAGGTGGTTAGATTTCAGGAAGGCAAACCTTGAGGTTATACATGAGAAGTGATTTGGGAACTTTCGATTTGGTCAGTTTAATGAATGGGCTGTCTGCATCAGAGAAATGGGTAACCATCAAGGAGCAAATGTGTTGGGTACGGAGTAAGTGTATTCCAGTGGGGTGTAAAGGTAGAAGCAGAAAGAGAACAGGGTGGTTGAGCAGGCAAAGTATGTAGTGTAATTAAAGATAAGCAGAAGGCATTCACCAAGTACAAAATAACAGGAGTGGAACCCGACTCATATCAATACAGTATAGGAGTAAACAGAGACTCGGACTAATTAAAAAAATAACTCGGTAGGCCAAAAGACAATATATATTTTTTTTAAAGGACATAGCCAAAAATATTAAACATAACAGGAAGACATTCCTTAAGTTTATAAGGGTTATGGAAAGGGGTAAGAGGAGTGTGGGTCCTTTGTAGCATAAGACAGGAGAATTGGTGGATGATGATGGTGAGATGGCATACATATTAGCCTTCGTTGGGTTTTGTCCAAAATGGGGACTTGTGGATTTGGTCTCAATTTTCGTGCGTGCATCCGCTATCATGCCTCAGACATGTATGGACCGATTGTATTCATACTTGGCACAAAGACAACACACGATGGTATACAAATACACATCATTTTGTTTCGTGATGCGACCACAGACGGCCGACTGGTGACCATTTTAGTTGTAAAAAAACAAACCCGGTGTTGGACACGTCTTCAACCATTTCTCAGACATGCATTTACCGATATTGTTCAAACCTGGAACACATTATGAATGATGGCTTGCATATGCACGTCATTTTTCTTTCCGAGATCAGATCCAAGATGGCTGACGGGACCATTTTTGTTGCTTAAATGTGTCTCCAACCATTTCTCAGACATGTGCGCCTCACTTTATTTTGCGATCTGATCAAAGATGGCTGCCTGGTAGACTGGCGGCCATTTTAGTTGGACATAAACATGGGCTAGGCCTTTACCTCCGTACAGCAAAATTACTAAAATAATGGGGGCTTTGACATCTTATGTCATTTTTACTTGTTAAATCGTTTTTTTTTTGCTTCTACATTTACACGGGAACTTCCAATAGAAGAGAGTATCTATCTCTGGAGTAAGCAATGTCTTTTCAAAGAGATCCATACAGAATTGTAGATGAAGTAAAGAAGCTGCTGGAAAAACGAATGGATTATAAACAAGTGGCAGTGGAAAAGCTTAAATTGGAATTAGATACAGTGGGGAGAACAAGTATTTGATACACTGCCGATTTTGCAGGTTTTCCCACTTACAAAGCACGTAAGGTCTGTAATTTTTTCATAGGTCACTTCAACTGTGAAAGACAAATCTAAAACAAAAATCCTGAAAATCACATTGTATGATTTTTAATAATTATTTGCATTTTATTGCATGAAATAAGTATTTGATCATCAGAAAAACAGAACTTAATATTTGGTACAGAAACCTTGTTTGCAATTACAGAATCAGACGTTTCTGTAGTTCTTAACCAGGTTGGCACAGACTGCAGCAGGGATTTTGGCCCACTCCTCATATCCTTCAGGTTTCGGCTGTCGCTGGGCACACAAGACTTTCAGCTCCTCTCCAAAGATTTTCTATTGGGTTCAGGTCTGGAGACTGGCTCGGCACTCCAGACCTTGAGATGCTCTTACGGAGCCACTCCTTGGTTGCCCTGGCTTTGTGTTTGGGTCGTTGTCTTGTGAAGACCCAGCCACGCCCCATCTTCAATGCTCTTGTTGAGGAAAGGGTTGTTGGCCAAGATTCGCGATACATGGCCCCATCCATCTCTTCCTCAATACGGTGCAGTGTCTTCCCCTTTGCAGAAAGCATCCCAAAGAATGATGTTTCCACCACCTAGCTTCACGGGTGGATGGTGTTCTGGGGTTGTACTCATCCTTCTTCTTCCTCCAAACACGGCGAGTGGAGTTTAAACCAAAAAGCTCTATTTTGGTTCATCAGACACATGTGACCTTCTCCCATTCCTCCTCTGGATCATCCAGATGGTCATTGGCAAACTTCAGACGGGCTGGACATGCGCTGGCTTGAGCAGAGGACCTTGCCTGCGCTGCAGGATTTTAATCCATGAGGCGTAGTGTGTTATTATGGTTTTCTTTGATACTGTGTCCCAGCTCTCTTCAGTTCATTGACCAGGTCCTGCCGGTGTAGTTCTGGGCTGATCCCTACTTCTTCATGATCATTGAGGCTCCACGAGGTGAGATCTTGCATGGAGCCCAGACTGAGGGAGAATGACTGTTATCTTGAACTTCTTCCATTTTCTAATATGCGCCAAAGTTGTTGCCTTCTCACGAAGCTGCTTGCCTATGTCCTGTAGCCATCCCAGCCTTGTGCAAGTCTACAATTTTGTCCCTGATGTCTCAGACAGCTCTCTGGTCTTGCCCATTGTGGAGAGGTTGGTCTGATTGATTGAGTGTGGACAGCTGTCTTTTATGCAGATAACGAGTTCAAACAGTAATACAGGTAATCGAGTGGAGAATGGGAGAGCTTCTTAAGACAAAACTAACAGGTCTGTGAGAGCCGGAATTCTCTGGTTGGTAGGTGATCAAATACTTATTTCATGCAATAAAATGCAAATTAATTATTTTAAATTCATACAATGTGATTTTCAGGATTTTTGTTTTAGATTCGTCTTTCACATTGAAGTGTACCTATGAAAAAATTACAGACTCTTACGTGGTTCTGTAAGTGGGAAAACCTGCAAAATCGGCAGTGTATCAAATACTTGTTCTCCCCACTGTAGGTATCTAGAAGCATTGGAAATAGAGGGGTACAGGGATATTAGCACAAGTTGCCAGTCACCTCCATGTGGATAGGTGATAGTATCTGGTATTGGAGTAGTGCAGGCATGATGGGCCGAATGGCCTCTTGCTGTGCCAAAGTTCCTTGTTATTTCTTGTTAACGTGGAAAACAAAGAAAATTAGAAGGGTACTCGGTAGAGCGCATACTTCTGCCATGCAATCCTGATCCACAAGAACATATCGGGCCCAATACATTTTTGAGATATCGTGCGATATATCGTTTTTGACCCTTACTCTCAATGGTGAAGAATCATAAAAAAAAAAAATCATCAGATCCGGATCTTCACCAATATTGAATCCATTCTTCCTCGTCACACACCCAACGTGTCCACAAAGTTTCGTCCGAATCCGTCAACAACTTTTTGAGATATCGTGCTATATATCGTTTTTGGCCCAATCTCTACAATGGGAAAGAACCACTTTTAAAATTCTAGTAGTCGGATCCGATTCGGATCTTACCAAAATCAATCACACAATTCGTCCTTGTCACACACCCAACCTGTCCACAAAATATTACCCGGATCAGTCCACAACCTTTTGAGATATCCTGTACACAAACAGACAAGCCGGTAGGCGACATGGTGGTCGCTATATAATTGCATACAAGTCATAGTTTTTGACGGATCGGGCTGAAATTTTTTGACAAAGAGGTTGATTATAGTGCGCATAAAAGTGCTGAAGCCGATTTTTGATTTTCGAAAAAAAATTATTTTCGGATTTTTTTCAAAAAGTTCAAAGTCCCGTTGCTAGGCACGATGCGTCCATAGCAACGGTGCTCAAAAGCATACAACTAGATCCTGGTATGAACCTACCAGTCAAGTTTCATCAAAATCTGTTGACTCCTCTGGCCTCCAGAGCTGTCCATAAATGCAACAAACAGACAGACAAGCCGGTAGCGACATGCGCTCGCTCTAGATGAAAGCTGGTCGCGCGACTAACTTGCATGTACAGATGCGATATAATCACATCAGTATGCATCATCTAGAATACATATGATATCACAGCCTCTAGTTTGCGCCAGAACCCGCCTTGTGAAATTTCAGGCATGTTTCCAAAGAAATCTAACAAATGGCAGCCCTGTAATTTCCCTTTATCCATTCGCTAAAGATTTATTTTTTTATATGATGCTGTAAGACATTCCCTTGGCACAAAAAAAAGCAGGTCCTCGGAGTCCAGTTTCGGAGTATTGATTTTTTGTACAGTCCACAATAAGTGTACGAAATGATAAAGTATTTTAGCTGTTGCTAAGCAACGGTGTGCATAGCAACCATTAATTTGTACATGCTAGCCACATTGTACACATTTCACCAAGTTTCATCAAAATCAGACTCTTTCTTAGAGATATTCGCAATTAACCATTTCTGAAATGTTCGACATGTACTCGCCCAAAACCTATCTCCCTACAAATATTTTTGTTAGGCTGCAAATTGACATGAAGGAGCTAGATAGATTTGCACAGAACTCTAAGCTTCGATTTTCGATTTATTTTATTCTTTGACCACTTTAAAGGCCGTTGCTATGCAGTGCTAGGCCCGGGTCCCATATTCGAAAGCACACGATTCCAGAAATATTGTCCTACGTACCAAAATTTCATTGAATGTTGAGTGGTTTAGCCCCTAGGCTTGACCAAAGTTTCGCGAACAGACAGACAGATGGAAATGTCCACAATAAGGGTGCTCTAAGAGCAGCCAACAGACAGACGGAAAACCTGAGAATAAGGGTAGTCTAGCGACCACCCAACAGACAGACAAATAGGGGGTGAAAACATAACCTCTTCCCATCTTCGGTGGCGGAGGTCTTCAAATACTCAAAACTATTTTCAGTTTCCCTTTGTCATGGTGGTGTCTCGTAATCATAAAATTGAAAACAAACAAAAAAAAACTTTGAAGTACTTGACATTGCACAACTCTTCATGGAACACCTTGTAGTGCACCTGTAGTGCTGGCAGGATAGCCGAGAGGTACGCACACTCGCCACCGAGTAGTGTTTGCCTGGGGTTAGACCGTCACCCTCATGTTTCGCATGCAGGGCAATTCATCAATGTGTGCATGGTTCAGATCATCAAAAGGGGCTTAAGTTTGATGGACATGTCTGGCAGCCATGGCCGGTTGGTGGATGTTTAAAAGACCCCACAGGGTCTTTCCCAAAGAGTAAGCGAGCTATAACCACCACCCAGAACAAATTCTAAATCCCTGTCACCTTCCACTGAACGTCAGGCTTGCCAGCCGGCTCGTGAAAGACTTGGGCCAAAATATTTGCCCGGCCCAACTCACAACGTGGGAATGGTTGGAGCCATTAAAGTAGTAGTAGTAATAGTAGTAGTAGTAGTAGTCGTCGTAATATTGGTATACCTGTGGAAAGTTTGGATCAAGCATTTCCCGACAAGTCAGCAAAGCTGGCAGCACATCCAGGGCCTTTTCTGAAGTGGATACAATTCGCATTGCCACCGATACGGACTCCATCAGCATTTACTGAAACAGAAAATTAACATCAATTTCAGTTAGAAATGGCATCCATTTCACTATATGATTATAAAGGGACCAAAACCGATGGAAAATAGGACCGTGTGATACTTAGAACAGGTTACGAGAGCATTAGTTAATGATTTCATACACGACAGATCGATTTACACGAATAAGAAAGCAAAGTCCTGCTTTCGGAATTTTTTTCCTGAATTTGAGGTAAAGAAGGGAGCCCAGCTTTACTCACACGATTGTTACCGATACACCTCAGGAATTTCTTCAGCTGCATCCTGACTGTAAAAGAGAAGAAGAAAAAAAAATCAACAGATATATATATATAAAGAATAGTTTTTTTTTTTTAAAGTAAGTACGGAAGCTCGTGTGAGACACGGTACTCGCTTAATAGGATGAGGCTGTGGTGGCGTCAACCGTCGTAAAAAAAGGGCTTTCCACATCGCCGATTACTCCAATCGCTCAAAATCAACAAGACTCTCGAAATAGAAAAATGTAAACGTGCTGGAAACATTCAGTGGGGTAATATAAAATTATGTAGTACATTCTAATTAATGAAAGCCGACGAAACAGCGCATTCCGCCGTACCACCGCTCAATACGTGTCCACCAAGTAATCATTTATTAATACTTGTTTTGATGTAAATATTCCATTTTGATGGACCGTGTAAATAATTCGCAATCGAAGCACTTGGGTTATTTCACTTATCAGTTGAGAATTTTTCTCTCTCAAAAAAAATAAAATAAAAATGGTGAACAAAATGCATCCAAAAATCCGCTGCGAACTACAACGTTGAAGCTCACAAACAGTGCGCATAACCATTTAACGGATTCTAATTGTTGTATTGAGCCATTGGATACTTTTATGACGCAATTTCTGCGCCAATAGTGAGAATTCAATCTTTGTTGAAACGATTACATTCTTGAAAATAATGTAAGTGAAAGACAATCAATGAACAAATCTTCAGGCTGGGAATTATGACTTCAAATTCGTGTGGCTGCCTTGATGAACAAGGACTTCGAAATTCTCAAGCTACACTCACTCAATCAGCATCAACGCAGGGATGACACGATCACCCAGTGATCACCTCTTTGTACCTGCGAGTAAATCTGATCACCAGAGCATATCCGAGGAAGCTGTTCAACAGGCTGTTCCAGACTGGACACTAATTAAACAAGTCTGAAGACGACGATGGTTCACGAGCGGTATTTGACGATGTAGATTGTTCAGAAGTCAAGGATGAGACAATGTGATAATGTTTGACCAAGTTATAAAAATGATCAACATGATGTGTACGAGTGACAGGTTATTAGCTGCAAAATGTCGAAAACCCGGTTTCGTTCAATAACTTTCAACATTTGACCTTTGCATAACCTTTAAAGGTCACAAAACAATGTTGTGGACATTAAAATAAGGAAACAGGACACGTCTATAGCTTATTGGAGGTAGTTCGTTGAAGAAGGTCGAAAACCCGGTTGATTCCCACAACTTGAAAATTAGACCTTTGTGACTTTAAAGGTCAAAGGTCAAGGATTATGACCTTTGGTGCAAAACTTCCTCTGGAACATTCCAGGAACAATATAACGTCATATAGGCTATATGGCATTTCGCCACTCCTCGGATATCCATGCTTTGATGAAATCAGCGTAAAAACAAACTTGAAGGGGGCGCCACGGGCAAGGTGTTCGAGATAGAGCAAAATGGTTCAAGACTTTAGGTGGGGAACCAAACCTCAAGATTATGCATTAAAAATATTGTCATCCTAGCTCTCAAAGTTTGGCGGTCGTATGATTTTTATGTCAAAATTCGCAATTTTCTAAGTTTTTGACCTTGTGACCTTGACCTTGGACGAAAATGAAAAATCGGACAACGACGAGTTTTAGATAATTCATTTTGCTATTCAAATACCGAAGAACCCATTCCATTCAGTCAATTCCCAGGAGAAGATAGATTTTTAATCGAGTACCCCCTAAAAATGGCTATTTTTTGGGCGTGGCTCCGCCCACAATGGGCGTAGCATGCCCTCATCCAGGAAAACACAACTAGACATTGATACGAACACATAACCAAGTTTCATCAAGATCGGATCAAAGTGCATGGAGTTATGCCCTGCGACAGACAGACACACAGACACACAGACACACAGACACAGACAGGCATAACGAATATAGTGGTCACTCTGGCTGGCACTCATGAATCAACATTTTTCAGCCACAGGGAATTGTTGAGATTGGAAGTCTTATGCAGGAAAATGTTGATGCCACCCTAGTCGATTTGCAGCAAGCAAAAATATATTCCCCCCCCCCTACTTTTAGTCTATTTTTGGTGTTGTAGTGCGATTTAAAAAATATTTTTCCCCAAAATAGCAAAAAGATAGGTTTCCTTTCCTTCTTTGTAATTTTTATTTTTACAATTTTGGAGATTTCGGTGGTTGCAGTGCTATTTTTTCACTATTTTTCTAAACTTTGGGGTTTTATTTTTACACCAAACTCGTTACTATTTCCCCCCTATTTCTTTGGCTCAAAAACTGCCAATTTAAAATGTTTTCTCCTATTTATTTCCTAATTTTTTTTGCTCAAAACTGGCTATTTGTTGTTTGAAACTGGTTCAAAACTGGCTTGCCAATTTAAAGGTCCCAAATGCTCATCCTCTACATTACTCGTGGTACAAAACCTCATCTGCTCCTCATGAACAATTAATGTCTCCTCACCGACCATCTCCTGTAGTACTAGACTGTCTTCAGGACTTCTCCCAGATAACTCCACAACACAAAGGACACGGGCATCTTCACCTTCATAACCAGCACTCCTTATTGCACCCGACAGCCCTTTGGCACCACCAGCTGACAGCACCCTACATTGGCTGAG
>CM068961.1:50448026-50459267 GCA_035128595.1 Eptatretus atami
ACAGATGGATGATTGTGATGAAGAGATGTGGGCCAATAGAGATATTGTTGCGAATTCGCGCCCGCCAGCGTGCGATCGGCCACGTGACTCGGAATCGGGGGACGGTCGCCCACCGGACGACAATTCAGTCGTGACCTCCCGGCTAACGCCGGATCCAGTCACGGGTGGGCCTTTCGGCTCACCACGATCGTCGCTGCAATGGCCACCCGCGTGGGATAAGGGTTGTTCGCGCAAATCGACTGTACCTAGTACTCCAACGCGGATGGTAAACTGGGCGATCGCAACCTCGCCGCAGGTCGACTTCGGACACGGACGCTTAAGCGGTCCGTTCCGTGCTATCGGGATAACCGAGCGGTGTTATCGTCGGCCTCGACGGTTCCTGATTAATTATCGGGTGTCCCGCGCCCACTCAAACCCTTACAATAAGCAGGATGGAGACCCACAAAGGAAAGGACGCAGCGAAACGGGGAAACAATTCACAAGAAGCGTTTTATTTACACCACACACAGATAGCAACAATAAAGCATGTATTTATAGCACAATTAGCAAAATGCACATATATCACATAGAAAAGAGTTAAGACCGACTACGGACAACGGCCACACTTAACAGTTCTACTTTTCGGACACGGCGCCACACACCACGTTCACACAGAACCAAAAGAAAATGGAAAGTCGCGCTTCCCTGAGTTCGAGTCTTGGCGACCGTCCTCGACGTGGTCCGTCTGGCGTGCGTTCCGTTCGAGCGTGGTCGGCGAAGCCTCTCGGCGGCCTCGTGCTGCCTCGTGTTGGTTCCCCGACGCCACGGACCAAGCACCGACTGCGTACACCGAGCCAGGAGCACCCGAACAGGCCAGAACAAGAACAAGCACGAGACGAAGCAGGACGAAAAGAAGCACCAGTCACGAGGGACCGAGACAAGAAGCTCACCGACTAGCAGAAGCTCACTGACTAGAATCCGCGCGGCCGCGATCTTTTTATATCTCCGGCGCCACGCCTGTTTCTCCGCCCCGCCTTTGGCTCCACCCCCCTTCGAGGCGCTTCGAGAATAGGGGCGTTCCTCTGGTTCCCCCTCGCGCCATGCGGGGGGGCGAGGAAATAAGTCCTGGCGCCGGGCCAGGGAAGAAACAGGCGGGAAAACCCGCGCGCGATCGTTGTGGTACCTTCTTCTTCTTCTGCTGTTCGACGGTTTCCAACGCGGAAACGTCGTAGTGTGGACGTGGAGGATGGCGTTCGTCAGGGGGGTAGTGGCGAAGATGGTGGTGGTTGTTGTGAGGGTACTTGGAGCGCGTTGGCGTTGTGGCGTAGTTGTTGGCGGTTGTCGTGTGATGGCGGTGCGGGCGTTGTTGAAGTGGTGGCGTGGTTGAGGTTGAAATGTGTTGGTTCGAAAATAATGAAAAGGAAAAACACTAACTCAAAGTGTCGCAGCCCGAATGAATCACATTAATTCCTCTAAACAATGGGTTTGGGCTAACTATCATGTACTTAAAAAATATCTCACCTAGGGACCTGAATGGTGTTTGCGAATTTCCACAGCGTAACAATATCTTTAAAACTGAAGGGGAAAAATAATTCGAGTGGCTTGCTCAAATAACAGACTCAAATGAGCGAAGATTCTCGTCTCTTAATGATGACGTCATAAAAACGAATATGACGTCATTGTGATGTATCAGGTTTGCGATAACTTATCTGTGCTAATTGCCGGCTTGTTCGCAAACAAATTCAAACAGCTTGCCTAGTTTCGAGATAATGGTATAGGCGATTTCCTTAGCGGCGATATTATGACGTCAACTTTTTTTAGGAAGAATTTCCAAAATCGGAGATGGTTACTGTCTGCGCGGGGGCTTTCTGCATATACATGGCAAGTTTCACGAAGATCCGATGAAAACTCTGGTTGTGAAACAAAAAATGTCAAAAAATAGGAATGACGTTATAAAATTGATATGACGTCATAGTGATGTATCATTGCGGTAATTCATCTCTGCTAATGCCTGTTTGATTCAAACAGAATTCAAAAAGCTTGCCTAGTTTCGAAGATAATTTTTAGGCGATTTCATTAGCGGAGATATTTGAGCGTCATAACTTTTTTTTCTAGGAGGAATTTTCAAAATCGGAGATCGTTACTGTCTGCGCAGGGAATTTTTACATATATATGCAAGTTTCAGGAAGTTTCGATGAAACTGTAGGCTGTGAAAAAAAAAGTCCACAAGAACAACAACGTGAGTAAGACTTAGAGACCCCACGAGGATTAAAAACTGATTAGTATAATTGAAAAAGCAATGTGCGATTAGATTTTTATGTCATGTGCACAGAATTATTTTCTTCCAGATCGCCTGGGCACCCAAACTCTGTGGAACGAGACGGCATGGAGAGGTGGTGGCGCCCGAGGGTTGCATCCACTCGCTTGGGTGTTGACCCACCACGGAGCACAAGTCTGGATGACGCGGTGGAAACGAGCCTACCGCTAGCCGATGACAAATTCAGATTTTCAGTACGTTTGTCCTTACAGAACAAACCCGAAGGTTGTTCTGCATGAACAAAACGGGGGACTGTGGAAATTGAAATATTAATTTAATTTATAATAAGGTAAAATGCCAATTAGCTTTAGTTTAATGCTTTGAGAAAGAATTTAGTATATATATGCTGGGAAAACTAGTAAAGAGCAGAATACACACATTCCACTGATGTTGTTAAAAAACCTTACAAAACCTAATCTCTCTGATGATTATATCTAAGCCAGCAGCAAAAAATGAACATCTCACCCCCCACACCCCCTCCTGGGGCTATAAGCTCCATAACAGACCAATTATCCTTCTATGTTGCAATTTTAAAATCCACAAAGTTCCATCTGTTGTTTAGACACACCCTGGTGAGACTACATATATACATGCTATATTCTATGTGTAGTTAAGTGTTTGACTTGCAACAACAATGCAGGCTTGGCTTCCTCTCGTGCACAAGAGTGTCTTTTATTTGTTACTGAATAAACAGCTGGTGTTGAACGAAAGGTTTTCCATCTTGAGGTGGCCAGAATTGCCTCCACACCACTGATTGCCTGGCCCTATCTTCGCCCCTGGTTGGCTGGCCCTATCCTGGCCCCTGATTGTCTGACCCTATCCTGGCTCCTGATTGGCTGGCAGTATCCTGGCCCCTGTCTTGGAAGAACTCAATGTCCATCCAGGGTCAGTACATCAAAGGAGAATCTTTGTTGATGTACGTGGAGGAAGAACATGGAATAGCATTCAATGAATTTCATGGAAAAGGATCCCAGGACATTCCCTTTTATACTAGAGCAAGGATGGGTGGAGGGAATAGGTGACAGAAATGCAGCATCGAAGAGAAGCAATTACCGCAGCTTTAACTTTCCCATAGATTACTAAACAATGTGTTTGCTAATGATTTAACATATATTTGTGAGAGCAATTAAACCCTATAACTTGGAGACACTGTGTGAGCTCCGGTCAACCTCCTTAATTATATAACTTGTCACATGATGAAACATAAATTCATTTACTTCTATTTAATTTGTAATCCTAATGAACACGTACTTTACTGTGTATAAATGCCATCGAATACTAAACGGCACCAGCAAGACTGCTGGCATTTGGGCTTGTCAGACAGTCCTTTCGGAGAGAGATGTCAGAGTGTGAGATTTGTCAGGATTGAAAGACATTCCAAAAATTTGACAAGCTTGTGATTCTTTTTCAAGGTCTGAAGGCTCGGAAGAGGCTGCGGCCTTCCTGCTGAGCGATGAGGGACGTCACAACAGAGGGT
Source organism: Eptatretus atami (assembly GCA_035128595.1). Taxonomy (NCBI): domain Eukaryota; kingdom Metazoa; phylum Chordata; class Myxini; order Myxiniformes; family Myxinidae; genus Eptatretus; species Eptatretus atami. The sequence continues at coordinate 50,451,800 of CM068961.1, forward strand.
GGAGTCATCAGGAAATAGATAAGGAGGATTTTCCAGAGAGGGAGAGAGATCATTGATGAAGATCAGAAGTAGGACTGTGCCCAGAACACTGCTTTGGGGGCACTCCAGCATTGACAGGGAGAGGGGATGGAAGGATTCCGTTGAGAGACACACGTTGGCCACAAGAGTAGCGGAAGCCAGTAAGCAATGTTTTACCAAAAAGCTCTTTTTAACACCAAAGGAAACTCCATTGTTTTACACCAAAATCAGTAGTTTTTAGATCCTCGTGGAGGATCTCTAAGTATTACTCACGTTGTTGTTCTTCATTTTCTTCTTGTGGACTTTTTTGTTTCACAGCCTCCAGTTTTCATCGAAACTTCCTGAAACTTGGCTATTGTTATATGTTAACTTAATAGCCCTGCCGGCAGACAGTAACCATCTCCAATTTTGAAATTCTCTTAGAAAAAAAGTTATGACGTCAAAATATCTCCGCAATGGAATCGCCTAAAAATTATCTCAAACTAGGCAAGCTTTTTGAATTCTGTTTGCGCGAATCGAAGGGGCATTAGCAGAGATGAATTACCGCACATATGATACATCACTATGACGTCATATCATTTTATGATGTCATTCCTATTTTTTGACATTTTTTGTTTCACAACCCAGAGTTTTCATCGGATCTTCGTGAAACTTGCCATGTATATGCAGAAAGCCCACGCACAGCCAGTAACACATCTCCGATTTGGAAATTCTTCCTGAAAAAAAGTTGCCGTCATAATATGCCGCTAATGGAAATCGCCTATACATTATCTCCGAAACTAGGAAGCTGTTTGAATTTTGTTTGGCGGGAATCAAGCCGGGCATTAGCACAGATAATTTATCGAAACCTGATACATGGAATGACGTATATTCCGTTTTTATGACGTCATCAGTAAGAGAACAAGGATCTTAGCCTATTTTGAGCTTGTTGTTTTTTTATAATAAACTATCCTTTGCGTTGCCTCGTCTTGGTTTGATTCCTGTCCAAACAATAAACTGCCAGATTTGTGCTTTGGAGACAAAGTGTTCCTTCACAATGTGTGCTCAGATAGATGTTAATCTGGATGGTGTGTTCAGTTACCAAGCAGCTTGGTAGCGCTTGCCAAGCCAGCCGTTCCTTATCAAGTTTTGAGTAGAGTGCTTCCTTGAGTGCTTAAGCCACTTGGCCAGCACTGTACGAGAAACTTGGTAACTCAACGCACCCCTTGGTGTCCCTGTCTGTGAGCACTAGCTGGTGGACATTAAAGATCCCATGATTTCTTTCATGAATATTAGGTAAGTCATCACTGGTATCCTGGTCAATTTCCAAATTCCTGACAGCTTCAGTCCATTATCAAGCCTGGCCAACTGGTTCATCAAAGACTCGGGCCAAGCGTATATTATCTGTGAGCTGCCGACTGAAACTTAATCAGGGAGACCCCAGTGAAAGAATGCTGGATAAATGTGTGGCCGACCCTGGATCACCCACACAAGTCTTCGAACAAACATCCAAACTGCTTGGCTCCTCTCTCTCCCAAGAGAGGAAAGCAATGGTCTCTAGTTTATCTATGCAGGACTATCCATGGACACTGCATACATTTTTCATAAACGGTGACGACGAAACGATGATACGTTTACAATTGCGATTGACAAAGGTTTAATATCGAGAACCTATAGAGCAAAAAGGTCTACGTGAAAACATGAACAAATACTTTGGAGATCTTTTTGTTGTGTACCCGTTCAATATGACCTCATGTTTGATTTACCAGCATGATGGCTCACTGCATTCTGAAATGGTTCAACCCTCTCTGATGTGCAGACCGATGATTGCCAAGGCAATTTCCTCCAAAACCAGCCACCCACTGGGCATCCTCTGTCATACAAAATCCTTCCTTGGCACACCTGAACTCCTATCCACCTACAAAGCTTTCATCCGCAGCTTGGTGGAGTACTGCTCTCCACTCTGGGCTGGCTCACTTGCTCAGCTTGATGCCATGGAAACCAATGCCTTCAAGATGATTGGAATCTCCTGCGCTGAAGCTGTGTCTATTGGTTCACGAGTCAGTAAGTCACCACTATATTCGTTATGGGTCTGTCTGTCTGTCTGTCTGTCTGTCTGTCTGTCTGTCCCGAGCATATCTCCGTGGGTTTTGATCCGATCATGATAAAATTTGGGAGGTTTGTATCATGATCTAGTTGTGTTTTCCTGAGAATGGGTGTGCTGCGCCCATTATGGGGAGCCAACCCCCTCAAAAGCAGTGTTTTAGGGTAGCCGATTCAAGTTACATCTCTTCCCGAGGGGGTTTGTCGAATCTTGCACGGTTTCGGTATTGGTAGCCAAGCACCTGCATACCCACGGGCTCGATTTTTCATTTCGTCCCAAGTCAAGGTCACAAGGTCACGAACTTAGAAAATGTCAAAAAATCAATAAATTGGGCATCGAGCTCCGAGGGTTTTCAACTGTTTCCGAATGAAAGTTGGTATGCAAGTAGTCTCTCGAGCGAACAACTCATCATTTTACGTTTTCCCGATTCCCGCCAGTTTGCCCGTGGCGCCCCTCGAAGGTCAAAAAAATAAAAAAAAGGCGAACCGTGTACATTGCTCGTGAACCATCGCCGTCTCCAGACTTGTTGGTCTATAAATTCACCATCGCAGACATGTCGGTGGTCTCTCTGTCTTCTACAACCTCCCTCTGCTCTTTCCCTACTTTGTCCCCCCCTCCAGGTTTCTGCAGGGCTCACACGGTCCACCATCAACCCCCTTTTGGTGAAACTACCTCAATCCAAGATCAATGCACACCTCCATTCACTTGTTCCTTGATTTTCCACCTGTGGAATCAACTTCCACAACCTCTTTAATCTCAGTCTTCCCCCAGGTGTTCAAGACAGCTGTTCACCACCATCTCAGATCATCCCCAATCCAAAACCATGAACATTTTTTTCCCTTATTAACCCCACTCAAATCCCTCCTAATTTTCCAGTTTTTCCTCCTGGGAGTTTCCTTCCCCTTGCATGTGTGTTTTGCGTCCTGTTTTGGTCTGTTATGTCCTGATCCGTTCAGTGTCACACCTCTTCCACGAGCCTCGACTATGTATCACAAAAAGGTCTCTTTCCATCAAGTACGGTGCCTCTTCAATTATTTTTGAAGTCAAAGAATTGTGTGATTGGTGTCTATCTCATCCCAAATAAAGGTCTGAAATGTCGTTATACCAGAGTACCATTTCGTCACGACGTCCAAAGTGTACAGAAGTTTTGGGTTTTTTTTCCAAAAGATTCTCATTTTCGAGCATTGAAGAGATTCTGACTTTGATAGAGAGCTGATGGAGTTTTTTTTTATTCAAAATCGAGTCTCATGGAAGACCGAGTTTACAAAGGGTAACAAGTGAAAAATGACCATACTGTGGTCACAAACCTGCGACGCAGCAAAAAAACCCGGACATTGTATAATCAGCAGAGGTCTACAGGCCGAATGTGTTAGGCCCACCAGAAAACTAAGATGGTGGCCATTTAATTTTGTCTGGGTGCCATGGTGGGTGGAGTCAAGTGACAGATGTTGGTGTAGTCCAGCAGCTGTCTGACCAATGGGTGCACATTTCAAAAATCGACCCCAAAAAAGAACCCCAACAACAACAGCAACGCTGAGCTCTTGTAGACCTCCGACATGTCACAGGTAAAAAGGCAATGTTGTGATAGTGTTCCCATGTTTGAACATGTTGTGCTTCAGAGATGAGGTGCTCCTTCACAAAGTGTGTCGTCGCTCAGATAGATGTTAATCTAGGTGTACTGCGCTAGCATTAGCTGGTGGACATTAAAGATCCCAGAATTTATTTCATGAATGGTAGGGAAGTCATCACTGGTATCCTGGTCAATTTCCAAATTCCATGGGCCACCAGCAAGGGAATGAGCTAACAAAAAAAGGAGGAGGGGAGGGAAGGTAACACAGTAACCTGAAATAAGATGGTTGAGTGAGGTGGGGTAAATGGGGGTAGAAAAGATTGGATGGAGCCATGGAGGATGAGATGAGATTGTGGGACAGAACAGTATCTGGAAAGCAAAAGCAGTGATCTGTGTGGAGAACCTGGATTTTGAAAGTTGAATCAGGAGGGGCCGAGGGGGTTATTTGGAGAACGTGCGATTCCTGCATTTGCTGGGGAGGGTGGTAGGTCAGAGAGAGCAGAAGGACCTACAATGGAGGAAAGGCAGTAGAATAATATGGAGCCCGCTGACCTGTGGTTCCTTGGACGGTAGAAGTGAGGAATAAAAGAGATCGGAGAGAGGAGGGGGGAAGGAAACCTCATAACCAGGTAACACGGTTTATTATCTCAGAGTGTAGTTGTTGTCAAGACAGCAGCTCCGACACTATAAATAGTCATGTTCACAGGTTGATTGTATGTCACATGTGAATGGCCGAATGTTCAACCATGATGATGATGATGATGATGGCAGCATCTACTGAAGCAAATCAATGGGTTGTCTAACCTGGAACTTTTAAGTTTAACCACCACAATGCCATAGAAACAGCAACAATGCCCAAGCTATACAAACGCATTTGTCTCGGCATAATGCTAGCTTTGATGGAACTGACTTGTATTGGAGGTTGATCCCGTTCGTGTTACATGACATATTCCTAAGGCAATCGGATCTGATGACAACATTTCATAATGCTTTGCAGGCAGAGAATTGCATCGTAAAAGACCGAGAATTGCTTTGCAATACATGTCCCCTCCCGATGTGATCTTTTATAAGTGCAAAAAGGGCATAACTCTGTGAAAAATTGACGAAATGCACTGAAACTCAAACTTTTTCTGTAACTTATCATAATAAAGCCATGCACCAAGTTTTAGTTGGATACTAGACGACCCGTGAACCCGTTGGGTTCCCGTTGTGACAGCGGTTGATGAAAAAAAAAACATTTCAAGAAAAAAAGAAAAAGATAGCTCCAGCGAACTCTACCGCTGAGGTTGTTTGCATTGATCAAATTCTCCCAAAGAGTACTTGACTGAATCGGGAATTGATTTTTTAATAATTTTTTTTCGTTGCCCGATTTGAACGAAACTTGATACTGCACACTGCAGGAGAATGGTGAGTAAGGTGGGTCTAAAATTTTTGCGCTATCGTGTCCTGTTTTGGCTGTATTTCGAGAACATACAGTTACGGAAATGGCCCTTATGGGACTACTAAGTATAGGATTAGCTCAGATCCCCCAGTAAAGTGTACGATACATGTGTGTCGGGAGGTGTAAAAGACTGTTGTTATGTTCATACGGTGGTGAAACGAGAGATCTCTCTTATTCCTTCCTCATCCCGGATAGGCCCCACCCCGTCAGAGAAGGAGGGGTGTGGCCTGGAGAGAGGTGTGGCCTGGAAAGGCAGTGACGAGAGAGGCGTGTGTCGAAGCGAGCAAACGAAAGAGAGAAAGGGTTCAGTTTTGGCGGTTTTGGAATACGGGAGTCGCCGAGAGAAGAGAGGAAAGAAAAGGAACAAAAGATCGGTGTGTGGAAATAGTGAGCTCTGAGTTTGGACGAGCGTCGGTCTCGAGGGTGCTCGGGTTTCGGAGGCCACGAGAGCCAAAAAGGAGTTCTCAGTTTGGAAGGCAATAGAGGAACTGAGAGGACGAAGCGGGAGTCGGGCTTCGAGGCGGGAAGGCAGGAGAGGAGACGCCGGAGCGTCTGACGGTCCTTACTCACCTCACGGCTCGACACTGTTGATCCGCCTGTGATCCTAGCAGTAAAGGTGAAGAGGAGTGGTTGAGGACCATCCTGCCCTGTAGTGGTGTGGAGGAGGGGGGTTGAGGGCTATCCCTCGCAGTGAAGGCGAAGAGGGACGATTGAGGGCCATCCTTCGCTGTAGAGGAGGGGAGGAGACTGTTGAGGGCTATCACTCGCAGTAAAGGTGAAGAGGGACGATTGAGAGCCGTCCTTCACTGTTTAGGTGGTGAAGGGGCAATTGTGGACTGTCCTTCGCTGTAGACTTGGGAGGGCGATGGTTGACAAATGTTCTTCACAGTAAGAGTGAAGAGGGGTGGTTGAAGGCTGTTGTGCCCTGGAGTGCTGGGGAGGCGGAGGGTTGAGGTCTATCCTTTGCAGTAAAGGTGAAGACGGACGAGTGAGGGCTGTCCTTTCCTGTAGAAATGGTGGTTGGATGGTTGAGAGCTGTCCTTCACAGTAAAGGCGGGGAAGGGGGAAGTTGAAGGACATCCTTCACTGTAGTGGTGGGGAGAGAGACGATTGAGGGCCGTCCTTCGCTGTCATGATGGGGAGGAGATGGTTGAGAGCTGTCCTTGGCTGTAGAGGTGGGGAGGAGACGGTGGAGAGCCGTCCTTCAGAGTAAAGGTGAAGAGGGCTGATTGAGGGCCATCCTTCACTTTAGAGGAGGGGAGAAGATGGTTAAGAGCCGTCCTTCGCAGTAAAGGTGAAGAGGGACGATTGAGGACCGTCTTTTGCTGTAGAGGAGAGTGGAGATGGTTGAAAGCTGTCCTTCGCAGTAAAGGTGAATAGGGACAATTGAGGGCTGTCCTTCGCTGTAGAGGTGGGGATGAGACATCCTTCGCGGTCTAGGTGGGGAGGGGGCAATTGTGGACTGTCCTTCGCTGTGGACTTGGGAGCGGGATGGTTGAGGGCTGTCCTTTGCTTGAGGGTTAGGGAGGGGACGGTTGTGACCGTATTTCACTGTAGTGGTGGGGAGGGAACGATTGTGAGCTGCCCTTCGCTGTTGACTGAGGAGGGGCATAGTTTAGGGCTGTCCTTTGCTGTAGAGGTAGGGAGGGGAACAGTTGAGGGAGGTCCTTCACTGTCGTGGTGGAGAGGGGGAGGGTTGAGGGTCCTTCACTGTCGTGGTGGAGAGGGGGAGGGTTTCACAGTAAAGGTGAAGTGGGAATACTGAGGGCCATCCTTCGATGTAGAGGTAGGGAGGGGATGGTTGAAAGCCGTCCTTAAATGTCTACGTGGGGAGGGGGTGATTGTGGGTCCTCATTCACCGTTGAGGGCTGTCCTTCGCAGTAAAAGTAAAGAGGGGTGGTTGAGGTCCATCCTGCCCTGGAGTGCTGGGGAGGAGGGTTGAGGTCTATCCTTTGCAGTAAAGGTGAAGACGGACGAGTGAGGGTTGTCCTTTCCTGTGGAAGTGGGGATTGGATGGTTGAGAGCTGTCCTTCGCAGTAAAGGTGAAGAGGGACGGTTGAGAACCGGCCTTCACCGTCGTAGCGGGGAAGGGATGATGGAAGGCCGACCTTCGCTGTAAAGGTGGGGGAGGGGCAGTTGAGGGACATCAATCACTGCTGTGGTGGGGAGGAGACGGTTGAGAGCCGTCCTTCGCAATCTTGGTGGGGATGGGGCGATTGTGGGCCGTCCTTTGCTGTTGACGTGGAGAGGAGCGGTTGAGGGCTATCCTTTGCTGTCGGGGTGAAGAGGTGGTAATTGTGCGCTGTTCTTCGCTGTCGACTTGGGAGGAGGTGATTGAGGACCATCCTTCACAGTA
>CM068961.1:50462742-50478099 GCA_035128595.1 Eptatretus atami
TAAATATATAAATAATACTTAGTGACATAATCTACATATAATATATAATAAAATAATATAGTGACATATCTACACATTATATATATATATAATATATATATATATGCCAAAGCTAACTATATATAATAACTAGATATATAGGACTATCTCATGTATATCGTTATATATAAATCTATAGTGACATTATACATATATATATATGATTATATATAAATAGGTACTTACATTATATATAATATATAGTGACATAATATCTAGCATTGTACTAGTTAGATAATAAATATGTGACCATACAATAATATATATTATATATATAATATATATATATATATATAAATTATAGTGAATTCTAGTATCTATCATAATATATATGTATATATATATATATATAATTATAATAATATATATATGTGAGTCGAATATCTACAATATATATAATATATATATAATATATTATGTGAATCATATATATAATAATATATATATTAAGGTACATATATAATATATATATATATAGTGACATATTATACATATATAGTGGATACAATATTTTATATATATAATATAATATATAGTGACATATATATATATATATATGTATATTATATATATATGTAGATATGTCACTATATTATATATGATATATATATAATATATATATGTCATCAATATTATATATATAAAATAATGTATCACTATATATGTATATAAATATTATAGATGGTCACTATATATTTTATATATATATATATATATATAAATATATATATATAATGTATCACTATATATTGATATATAAAAATATATGTAAGATCACTATATAGTGAATATAATATATATATAATACGATACATATATTTTATACATATATAGTTATAGTGATGCACAATGTATATGGTGTATCACTATCAGATCAGAGTGGATAGTCTAATATACACACACACACACCACACACACACACACACACACCACACACAACACACACACACACACACACCACACACACACACACACACACACAACACACAATGATTGTCCAAAATTGTCTAATTTCTCATCTTTGAGGTCGTTCAGGTTCGTGCGACGCTACTTATTCTCACCGTAGTCCCGTCACGACTGTGGAATCCTTTGTATACCAATTTCCATTCTGCATACGGAATGTAAATATTTAAATTAATTGGTCTCGATGTCCCGAAAATAATTCACCTTGCGACGTGACGTGAAATCTCTGACCCTCTCCCTGCCGAGGGATGTCGATGGCCAGACGCCATTATTTTTGTTTTAACATCATTTGGATAAAAATAGCAATTTTGATTGTGATGTTGACCCAGTGTGTGTTTCAATAATGTAGGAGCGAAAATATCAGGAGAAATTGGTCAGGGGGTTGGAAATTGTATATAACCATCAAAGGAAACGCTTCAGCACACAGAAACAACTCGCTGCAGATGTAGAATATAATATTTCTACACAAGTTGAGTCATCGATCAAGATCACGTTATATTTCGACTTAAAACCATCAGGAAGATCGTTGTTTGAAGTTGTAACCAAAATTGTTTTTTTTTACTCTGGACTGCAACACGCAATGATGGGCTAAGACAGCCTCTTCATTTGCTGGTTTAAGATCGTACAGGAACCTGCAACCACTCTAACACTCAGTCTTACTCCAGGATACGTGGATCTTTGTTGATCACTATCCATTCTGAATTCAGAATATAAATATAAAATGTTAAGTGGTTTGATTCCAGACAGACAATCACCTTCCAACAGGAACAGAAAAGGTGAAAACCAAGCTCCTCTCCCTTCTCCCGTCGAAGTGGACACCCGACATATGGTCGATCCACCAAAACACCGTTATTTCTTGGTTTCACTAAATTTGCTGAAGAATTGAACGTTTTATTGTGACGTTGACCTTCCGCATGTGAAAATATTTGCTGGAGCACATTTATGGGCCAATAACATGACTTTCCAAATGACGTATATGCTAAATGAGGCTGTGGTGCATGCGCGCGTGTGTGCCGTGCTATGCCACACCTTCATGCATGTGGTCTAATCTAATATATTACGAAAAACATCATCTTGTGTATATATATTATTGTATGTATGTCCGAAATACAGCCAAACGGTACACGTATATTGCAAAAAATTTTAGACCGCACCTACTCACCATTCACCTGCGGTGTGCAGTATAAGTTCGTTCAAACATCGGGCAACGAAAAAACATTATTAAAATCAATTCCGATTCAGTCAAAGTACTCTTCGGAGTATTTGATCAATGCAAACAACCTCAGCGGTATAGTTCACTGGGCTATCTGTTTTTTTTTCTTGAAATTATTTTTTTTCATCAACCGCTGTCACAACGGGAACGCAACGGGTTTCACGGTCATCTAGTATATATAAAAAACCATCCCTGGAATATGAATACAAATGAACTCCAGTTGAAGGCTGTCCAGGGCTCGTGCTGATTCCTGAAAAATTCTCAGAACAAAATTCACACCTTGGTCCATGAATTGTGACCCCCCCCCCTCCCCCTTACGGAATGTAGGTGGATACCTTCAGACCTGGGAAGGGCTCTGTTCTTTACTGGAGACACCAACTCAATGATGCGCGCTCAGCACGACACACACAACACACACCAACAACACACACACACACAACACAGCACACACACACACGACACACACACACACACACATACACACAAAAATTTTAGCAATAGATTAAAAAAATATATTTTAATTTCTCTTTTGACCCTGGAACCAACAAACTATATTATCCACAGCCCTCACAGCCCTCATATCTTCCCCAACATTATTAATAGTAATATCATCATTTAAAACTTACCCTGTACATCATATGCCACAGATAGTCCCTCCCATCGGTTTTTATAGAAAGCACCAAATATAAACAGTCCAATTTACTGGCGCGATCTGCCGGGGTTTGTGTAGCAACCACATGTCCTTTTGGACCTTGCGCTGCTTCACATGGTCGGCAGTTTGCAGTCCGAGCAGTCTACCTGTTCGGTGAGCTGAGAAAGTTCTCGAAGTTTTCTTTGTGCAGAGCACAGCCCTTCCTCAAGTAGCTTTCTTCACAAGTATTTTCAGCTCATTTGAGAAGCTGAGAAGCCATTGTAATAGCAATCCTTATCTCCCATAACAAATACTTTATGATGCCCTGAACAACGATGCTGCCCTGGGTTTGTGTACATGCGCACCTTAGCATTCTGGGTGGAATACATCATTTTGGAAGTCACATATTGGCCCAGAGGTATTGTAATTGCCTGACGTTAGCTTAGCGGTTAGCGGGGCTGGCTGGGATCCTAGGGTCCTGAGTTGAGCCCCGTCTACCGCTGAATTAACAACAGGTGGGGTTGATTCAGTCTGTTCTCCTTCCGAGGTTGGCGAAATGAGCACCATTGCACTGCAATCAAGCGGCATAGCCCATATCCCAAAACAATGATGCAACCAGCACGCCACAAGCTGCACAAGATAGTGTGTGTGTGTGTGTTTGTATTGTATAAAGATCAAAGAAAATGCTTCACATAGAAACAATTCACCCAAAAAATACATACATATAATAATATTATATATACATACATTATACATATATACATACATATGCAAGCTGGATCACAAACAAAATTGGGTTATTAAAACTTTAGGAAACCATGAAAGAAGATCAATTGATTATTCAATAGTTTACAATCAACGAATGGATAGTGGGTGTAAGAGTAAGGGTTTCCAAATTTAACAGACGACAACAAAAGTCTTGCAGGTATGGCAAAGGTAGAAGTAGATGAGGTAGTGATCATATTCAGGAAAGTCGAGATGCTTCAATAGAGATTGGCAAAAGATTGGCAGTGCAATTTAACAGAAAGAAATGTAAGGTGCTGGGGATGGGTAAAGAATAGATAAGAAAATAGAGATGACATAATGCAAGGGGCAATCTTTGAGTGTGTCAACGGATCTGGAGGTGTAATAGCTACGGGCGGGAGAGGGGGGGGGGGGGTGAAGAGGGGGTGTCATTAAATCCTGCAATATTCTTGGATGCATATTATATCCAGCCCTGGAGCTTTATCATTCCATTGTCAGTATTACAATCATGCAGCCCATGCGATTGCATGGTGCCCGGAGCAAACAACGGCCCCTGTAACCGATCGTGGTACACAATCTTTCGAGATGGGGTCCCCTGAGGTCGATTCATCCCTCATTTTTCTATCTGTTTTCGTCACTTCCTCACTCCGACATGGATCTCTTACAAAGCCCTTTGTTATTTTCCCAAGATTGATACTCTTGTATTGAAGTTATCCTGAACTGTTCCTGAGTAAATGTAGAACAAAGAAACTATTTAATAAGCCTGCCATCTCACCCTCATCATCCATCAATTCTCTCATGCCATTTTCAAATGGGCCACACTCCTCTTACCCCTTTCTTTACTCTATAAATACTTAAATAATGTTTGCTGTTATGTCCTTTCATCTTGCCTTTTGGCATGCCGAGTTGATTTTTTCACTATTCTTTGTTACCTCTATAATGCAAGTCCGACTCTTCCTGTTATTTTGTACTTAATGAATACCTTCTAGTTATCCTTATTACACTGCGTACCTGCCGCTCAACCACCCTTGCTCTCTTCGGCCCTCTACGTTCACAATTCAACTGGAAATACCTACTCTCCACTCTAACACATTTGCTCCTTGATGGTTTCCCGTTTCTCCGATGCAGATCACCCATTCATCAACCTCACCAATCCAAGCTTCCCAAATCACTTCTCATACCTCAAAGTTTGCCTTTCTAAATCTAAAACCACCCCTATTATCCAAACTCACATCTCACAATAAAGTAGCACTTACCATATTGTATTGCTTGTCCCAAATTTTCTCCCACCTCACCTCCTCCACAAATGGGATCATTACTTAAAAATTGAATCCAACACTTACACTCCCCCTCATGGGTTCTCTTCAACTGGGTTCAAAGGCAATCTGTGACAAGAGATATAAATTTCATTGGAACTCTGCATTCACCTGTTGCTGCACCCAATCTGTCCTGGCAAGTTAAACTCCCCCAAAATTCAATGTTCTTCCAATCTACAATGCCCTTCAGAATTCTTAATCAACCCCTCTTTCCTGCTCTTCATTCAACCCAGGAGCCCGATAAAAGCATCCTAAAGGTATCTATTTATTCTTGCAATCTCCAAATCTCTATTCACTATCCCAAAATCATCTAAATTAGTGGGGGAGGGTCAATCAGTCTGGAGAAACATTAGATCTTTAAACGTGCACCAACTAAGGCGAGCAGACAGGACACCCAGTTTAAATGCATCCCGAGGGGCAGCACCACTTGTGATGCGATGCAACCCCTTCATCTGCGAAACACCAATCCGACAGTTTATAGTTGTCGGTTGACAATCAAACCCAGGCAAGATAGATCAACGGTAAATGACCATCTCTGCATCCTCTGTCGGACAGACTCCTTAAGATATAGATGAGCAACGTAAGAAAGTCACAAAAGAGGATTACAAGTCAACATGGTGGCCATGAAACTCGCAGTGATTGTTTTAAATATGTGGTCAAAATATTTAATCTTCTCAGAAAATTCCATCACACCGGTGCAGCTGTTCAAAAGGATGGATTGTTATGGATATTTTAAAACGCTCGTGAACGGTGCAAGAGGCAAGAAATATTGAAAGAGCATGTCTGTTGGCTACACTTGCAAGCAAAAAATAAATGTACCAAGGGCAGATCGAATGGTGGTCCAGGTTTAACAAGCTCATCCCAAAGGCTCGATCCTTGTAGGTTAGATTCGCGGAGCAGCAACGAGACACGTTTACTTGGACAAATTTGGAGAAAGAATGAGTGATGGGCATTGGTTTGTCACCTCCGCCACCGAAGGTGGACGAGGTGTGTTTTCACACGCAAGGTTGTGTTGTGTGTCTGTCTGTCTGTGGACTGTGGACCGTTCTGTGGTCTGTGGACGAGGTTTGTGTTGTGTGTCTGTCTGTCTGTCTGTGAAAGGATATTTCCAAAAAGTTTTGGATGGATTTCAGACAAAATTATGTGTGACAAGGACGAATTGATGAGATTTGGTGAATATCCGGATCTGGATCCGACTACGAGAATTTTAAAGTGATTCTTCATCATTGAGAGATTGGGCTACAAAATGAATATAGTAGCACGATATCTAAAAAGTTGTGGACGGATTTGGACGAAACTTGGTGGACAGGTTAGGCGGCATTGTGACAAGGTCGAATCAATTTGATTTTGGTGAAGATCCGAATCGGATCCGGTTATTTATTAATATTTTTTTAAAGAGATTCTTCACCTTTGATGAAGATGGGGCCCAACAACGATATATATAATATATATATATAATATATAATGATATTTCAAAACGTTGTGGACGTAGTTATATAAATTGTGGATGAGTGGGTAGGGTGACTTGATCTTGGTTCAGTTTCGAGATGCAGATCCGGCCAAAAGTAGGATCCAAAACGTAAACTGTTCAACCTGGCAGAGGTATGCGCTCTACCTTAATTGTGCCCATTGTGGATCTACCCTGGCAGTGGAGTCAAAGTAGGCTACAGTAGTATCACACGCCTACAGATATGCTACCTGAGGTTCAATCTCTATATCTCCACCTTGTTTCCTGGACATTTTCGATGAGCGATTCGTGTTTCTTACGCTTTGTTGTCTAGGGCCTAAAGACTCGACCCCATGCTTTTATCCAGGCATCTAATGGTGGCAGAGTTGTGGCCTCCCTGCATCCATCAGCATCATTTAAAATGTCTCCCACTGTAGGAGAGGAAATTGATCGTTTTCCATCATTGTTTTGACCACACTTGAGAGGCTGTTGGCTGGCTCATGAATGTACAATTCAGTGTTACATTAAATATATCAATTATCACTGCGAGCAGTAATACTCTACCTTCTAAGTGGCATTAGTGAAAGCATTAATTATTCTTTTCAATGTCACTCGTCTCCCACGAAAAAGCAACTGCCGTGAAACTTGTCATCTGCAAAACCTTTATGCATCCTATTTTGTTTCTCAATATTTCTCATTCCCACATTTTGCAATTCCCATCTCCATATTTTGTGCAATCTATTTGCAATCCAGTATCTCAAATGTATAATTCCATACTTAGCTATTTTCCCTAAGCTTCAATGACCTGCATTACCCTCATTTTTTTTTTTGTTTTGTGTCGTATTCCTCTATGGCATTAAAAGAAAGAATTTTCTACAAAAAAAAAACTTGAACTTATTTTACTTTCTCCCGCATTAATTAGAGTGGCAAAGCAGCTGAATGGAGGCCTTCCAGAAGCAGAAGGGTTTTCTGACTGTCTCTCTGCTGGAACCTCCTGGATCGAGATCTGCTCTCAAGTCTGACCCTTTCTGTGTTCTTATTTGCACAATGGAACTCAGGTGGAGGTAAATTGACCGTCTCTGTATCTTTCATTGTTGGTAATATAAGCGAAGCAAGAGCTGCTGCTCGACTAAACATTACTTTCTGGTAAACCAAGGGCTGGCAGATGGCCTATACGTACGCACACTCACCTCTTAGCTTTCTCGCCTAAGTTTGATCCCGTCAACTTTGATGTTTCACAGACAGGGAGACTCATCAAATGTCTGTGCCTTCCCGTTGGATGGGTGTTACAACTGAGCACCCTGTCTGCCAGCATTAGTTGGTGGATGTTAAAGATCCTACTGGTGTCCTTCGTGAAAGAGGAGGCGAGCTATTGGCCGGACCCTGAACAAATTCCAAATTTCTTGCTTGACTCTGTCCTTGGAATGGCGACCCATCCAGAATTGTAACCCTACTTTCAGAAATCTACTTGGCAGCGCCGACTGTCTGTGTCGATCATTGGTTCAAAGATCTGATCTCAATCTTGGTAAAACCAACATCAATCGAAGGTTTCCTTGAAGACAGGTGCCAGATTTTTCTAACTTTCCTTGGTTTAAATATAATATAAGTTTTAAAAAACATCAATCATAGTCACATGCCCTTTCGGATCTCTGTGTCAACACACCTAATTTCCATCACATTGCAACCTTTGAAGTAGAATTGTCAAGAGTGACGCTGCATGCATTAGTGTGTGGGCTGATGCAGGAGTGCCGTACAGAAGTGCTGCGGACACATTATTCCGCTGTTTGCCCCGCCGTCTGCCCGTGAATACCACTTTGAAGGAAGCACAGCAGCTTCGCTTTGCGTATTCGACCACGTGAACAGGCACAGGGAACATTCAGCCCATGACTGATCGGGAACTATGCAGCACACTGGACAGGTGCGTGTTCACTGAGCCGTGGTACTTGTAATTCTCTGTGAGCTTCACATCTAGTTTTGCAATGCCTGATGTAGCGTGAGATGTTGTGATGAAAATTGCAGCAGAAGCAGATTGCGAGGGTTTGATAAAATCAAATTCTGGTGGGAAGAGCATTTATTGACCTCGGTGGGTGTGGTCAAACGGGATTGCACCGACATACTGTATCCTTTGTTTATCCCACAGATAGTTCCAGCAGGATAATCACAAAGTCTCTGCAGACCATTGAGGTCGGCCAGCAGGACGCAGCACAGATAACGTAAAGTTGTTTTCATGCACATTCTTCCCTGTAAATTACTTTTGCTTCACATGTAACTCGAATTGGAACTCCTCGAGAGTTGAATATCGACTTCACAGGCCTTAAGTGATCTGTCTCAATTCTGGCTTGGAACCTTCTTTAGACATTTGCATATGTAGTTTCTTCATAATGCTTCTCACTCACATCTTGTGCTGAAACATCTGTTGAGTGTACCTGATAATGTAGGTTGTGCTGAGACTTTTTTGAGGTTGTGGAGATTTGGACCATTATACCCCCAGTCTGTCACATTTGTATTGCTGATAATGCCGTTAATCCAAAGATTTGACACCAAAGCAACTGAAGTAGTTTGCAAATTTCCTCACTAAAGTTTCTGAAATAGTCAGAGTGGAAGCTTGGCTGATGGCCTTTGTTCCGTCTAACCTAATAAATCATTGTGCATGAGTCACTGAAAAGATATAACGTACAACGCGAAGAGTGTGACACTCAGCCTCGCTGCACTACCACTATTGACCAAGTGGTACATGTTTACCTCGATGTCACCAAATTCCAAATATGTTTGTCTGGCACAATTGTGCGCTTGCTTTGTAATTTTGTGCTACGCGTTGTACAATTCTTTCCCTTATCCTCTGCAGTTTTTGTCTGGCATTGGAGACCAAATATTACAAGAAGACAACCATTTATTAGTGTGTTACATCTCCCCTCTACAAACTGACGGAACCTTTCTGAAAGTCCTATCCATATTGGAGTTGTACAAGAGATGGCTGTGCATTCTAAGTGGGTCTTAGTGCACCGCACTGAAGTAAGCAATCTGTTTAATCATTCACTTTGGTTTTGTGCAAATGCTTTAAAAAACTGTTTCTTGGAAAGAAGAATAATGAACTGTAAAGTTTGTAATCTAACTGCTGGTTTATATTTGTCACGTTGTCCCTGTCCATGGCTAACTACACTTCGGTCTCATATAAACTTGCCTGTGTTGCTTAAGTGTTAGTGCTGGCTTAACATCTTTGTGTCGTTGGTTTGAGCCCCTGTCGTCCAATTAAAATAACACAGGGGGGACTCAGCTGTATTTCTTCCCTGGAGTCAGCAAATAATAGTACTAAGCATACTGGTAACAGGGGCACTCACCGATAGCAGCGTGCTCCCAGCAATGATACAACCCACATGCCGCACAGCCTGCGTTGAAAAATATTGATATGAACTTCATCAACTGAAATCTGGCATCTTCACTCCACAATGCACAAGGCCTGATTCACACATGAAAACGGCAAAGATCTGAACTCGTATTCCATCCAGTTTTCATAAATATAATGCTGCTCATCTTAGCTGGATAAAGGACGCATCTACTCGCCTATTAATTGGACCATCTTCACAATACACATACTCAGTGTTGGAACAGCAATCTACTGGATCTCAAACCCTTCTAAAGTCAGTGGACCTGATAGATGTCCACGAATCCTGAACTTATAGTTGCTACACAAAAAAAAAAAACCGAGATTGTGTCCAAAGCCACCCAATGCCGCGCGTTTAATTAAATTTACGTTTTTAAAAGACGAGTCCTAAATTAATATTTTTATAAATCTCTGAACAATTTTTTTTTTTGGGGGGGGGGGGGGGGTTGGAAATCACTTAAAAATGTAGAAATGCAAAAAAAAAAAAATATATTCTCTAACAACATATTTTTTTTGGGGGGGGGGACTAAGTCCCAAAAGTCTAATGGATATGACCTTGGACCAATTACCGTAAACGCCCCCACCAAGTTTCTCGAATATTCCTAATCATTTAAAACATGTAGGAAATGCAAAAAAAAAAAGGACAAATTATTGTTGAAAAAAAGTGCAAAAATTTTTTTTTCTCTACAATTTTTTGGGGGGGGGTGGGGGTGGAGAACACTAAAAACTTTAGAATGCAAAAACAAAAATGTTCTCTAGCAATTTTTTTGGGGGTGGGAGACAGCCGAAGAATCTAATGGCATGATCCTTGGACTCACCGTAACTCCCCCACGAGTTTTCGATCGAATCCTCGAGGAGTTTTTCCGTAAACAAAAAAATTTACATTTCACGCCACAGCTCACGCTGACGGCTCACCTCACAGCGGGTACGCCTAAGCTTTCTGTCTTCGAACAGTGCGAGCTAATAGCAACTCAGCTCTATCCTTTCCTCTTTCAACAAAGTTATAATGAGGAATTCCTTGCCAATAGAGCTGGCTGGCCTTGATGCAAGCAATTATAATCACTATGCCAAATGTGAATCATTTACTGGAAGGCATTTCCTTACGCATTGTTGTAAGTTAACATAAATATTATGCTTAGCCATTATTTTGAAGCCCTACACGTAAACACATTTGTTAAATTACGCAGCATGGAATTTAGCAAAAAGCTTTCACCACATCAACTGTTCAATAATATCTGTCCAATAGTTATAGAAAAAAACCAACTGAATATTTAAGATTTAAAGCATTGCAGAGTTCCTCATGAATGCTTGTTACAAAACTCCATTTATGATGCATTGGTGGACAGCGATTACATTGATTATGTCGCTTCTCAATTGAATAGACAGAAGCTATCACAGTAATGTACCATTCATCCTGGGCGAATGATCCCCAAGCTCCAGGGGCTGTGCTCGTGACCAGCTTTGCGTTCTCCTTAATATAACAACATACAGACATATTCCAGATCCAATGTTGCTATTGAGGATAAATCTTCTACGTAGTCAGAGTAATGACGACTACCGCTTACCCAAGGAAGACCTCTGTACCCCTCGCCGACTGTCTTTCAAATGTTTGAAGGATTTAACAACGAAAGTGTGTCGACGACTAAGCTATAATGTAAGAAGGCAACCAGGTTATGAGATCTTTGTGATGCTACCCCACAGTAAACAGTTGACTTACTGAGCGTGTGTTCGCAGCGATCATTCGATGGAACAAGCACTGCCTAATAATTATGCACAAGGCAAAGCGCCACTCTTGGACATGCAACAGAATAATTTGTCTCCATGCTCAAAGGAAGTTAAATATAGAGCCCTACCAAGCTCTGGGACGTCTCAGAGCTAGAATACGGCAGCTAAGCTCGGAACCCTTTATATGTGATAATCTATACCCATTGACGGGTTAGGCAAAGGCGGTTAGCGGTTGAATGAATCTCGGATGTCGCCAAGGGAGTGGAACGAACACGACCTAAAATCGGTGGCTGACGACATAAAATATCTCGGATTTCAATAAAATGGGTGTTTGAAGCGAGTAAGAAAACTGCCCCCACTTTGTTCATCGTGTACCGGCATCGCTTACCAATGTTGTTTAAATTGGGTGGGACTTTTTTGACGTATGTTGACTCCTGTCACAATGCACTATTATTAAAATCCAGCACAATTTAGTAAAATTATATTTACCAACATATTATACTCTGCCCCTCTTACAGAGATATGTCCTCATAAATTCTCATACCTGAAGCTGCAATTGATCCCAGACTGTAGAACAAGCTAGAATCTTACCATGCACGCAATGGCACAACTGTTAACGAGCCTCCAGGCTAGCCTTGACAAAGCTCCAGAATGGAAATGAACACTGGGCTCCAGTGTTATTCTAATAAATATTTTCAAGTGTTTGTGTTTAAATTGAAACAGGTGTATTATTCATCCATGTCAAATAAACGTAAAGTTATAATTAAAAAGCTGACTACAGTCGAAGCCGACTTATCTATGAGATAACAACCATCTGGTATGCATTTAAATGAAGAAGAGCTAGCATCGTCGCAAGACTGGATGTTGAAGGTGAGTCGGTCTGTATACCAATCATCCCCGGGCCCCCCCCCATTCACGGACCGATTGCACACCGGTTGGAAGAGTTGTAGCTTTGTCCCACATGTGTGACAGATGAATCACAAGCCTCATTTTGTTGAGTAGATGTGATCAACTCTTCCAAATGGATTCTTCCACACTGAGCAACCGACTTTTATTTTATTGAGAAGATTCCTTTAACGATGGTAAATCTCCAAAAATGGTCTCTACAATAAATCTCAGTAAATCATATGATCTTTTGTCAAAAAGTAATATATTAAACCGCTGACTATATGACCCTAAGACCACTTCAGGAGTTATATTATTTGTTTGAAAGGTTTACAAAGTGAGATAATAGTATAGTATATATATGTATATAAAACTGATTATATAATCGTGAAGATATATCTGGTACTAGCGATATCCCCGTGCCACATTGCACGGATATCAGTACAACATAAGCTGAGCAGACGACACACACACAATGATTGTCCAAATGGTCTAATTTCCTCATTTGAGGTCGTTCAGGTTCGTGCGACGACTACTTATTCTCACCGTAGTCCTGTCACGACTGTGGATCCTTTGTATACCAATTTCCATTCTGCATACGGAATGTAAATATTAAATGTAATTGGTTCGATTCCCGACAAATAATTCACCTTGCGACGTGACGTGGAAATCTCTGACCCTCTCCCTGCCGAGGGGATGTTCGATGGGCCAGAGCGCCATTATTTTTTGTTTTAACATCGATTTGGATAAAAATAGCAATTTTTGATTGTGATGTTGACCCAGTGTGTGTTTCAATAATGTAGGAGCGCAAATATCAGGGAAATTGGTCCAGGGGTGTGGAATTGTATAAACATCAAAGGAAACGCTTCACACACAGATACAACTCGCTCAGATGTAGAATATATATTTCTACACAAGTTGAGTCACTCGATCAAGATCACGTTATTTCGACTTTAATAAACCATCAGGAAGATCGTTGTTTGAAGTTGTAACCAAAATTTTTTTTTTTACTCTGGACTGCAACACGGCAATGATGGGCCAAACAGCCTCTTCATTTGCTGGTTTAAGATCGTACAGGAACCTGCACCACTCTTAACACTCAGCTTACTCCCATGGATACCGTGGATCCTTTGTTGATCACTATCCATTCTGAATTCAGAATATAAATATTAAAATGTAAGTGGTTTGATTCCAGACAGACAATCACCTTCCAACAGGAACAGAAAAGGTGAAAGCCAAGCTCCTCCCCTCTTCCCGTCGAAGTGGACACCCGACATATGGTCGATCCACCAAAACACCGTTATTTCTTGGTTTCACTTAAATTTGCTGAAGAATTGAACGTTTTATTGTGACGTTGACCTTCCGCATGTGAAAATAATTTGCTGGAGCACATTTATGGGCAATACATGACTTTCCAAATGACGTATGAATGCTAAATGAGGCTGTGTGTGCATGCGCGCGTGTGTGCGTGCATGCTCACCCTCATGCATGTGTCTTATCTATATATTACGAAAACTATCATCTTGTGTATATATATATATGTATGTATGTTCCCGAAATACAGCCAAAACGGTACACGATATTGCAAAAATTTTAGACCCACCTTACTCACCATTCACCTGCGGTGTGCAGTATCAAGTTTCGTTCAAATCGGGCAACGAAAAAACATTATAAAATCAATTCCCGATTCAGTCAAGTACTCTTCGGAGTATTTGATCAATGCAAACAACCTCAGCGGTATAGTTCACTGAGCTATCTTGTTTTTTTTTCTTGAAATTATTTTTTTCATCAACCGCTGTCACAACGGGAACGCAACGGGTTCACGGGTCATCTAGTATATTAAAAACCATCCCTGGGAATATGAATACAAATGAACTCCAGTTGAAGGCTGTCCAGGGCTCGGTTGCTGATCCTGAAAAATTCCTCAGAACAAAACCACACCTTGGTCCATGAATTGTGACCCCCCCCCCCTCCCCCTTACCGGAATGTAGGTGGATACCTTCAGACCTGGGAGGGCTCTGTTCTTTACATGGAGATCACAACCAATGATGCGCGCGCGCACGACACACACACACACACACACACACACACACACACACACACAGAACACACACAACACACACACACACACACCATCAAAATTTAGCAATAGATTAAAAAAATATATTTTAATTTCTCTTTTGACCCTGGAACCAACAAACTATATTATCACAGCCCTCACAGCCCTCATATCTTCCCCAAACATTATTAATATAATTATCATCATTTAAAACTTACCCTGTACATTCATATGCCACAGATATGTCCTCCCCATCGGTGTTTTTAAGAAGCACCAAATATAAACAGTCCATTTACTGGTCGCGATCTGCCGGGGGTTTGTGTAGCAACCACATGTCCTTTTGGACCTTGCGCTGCTTCACATGGTCGGCAGTTTGCAGTCCGAGCAGCTACCTGTTCGGTGAGCTGAGAAAGTTCTCGAAGTCTTTCTTTGTGCAGAGGCACAGCCCTTTCTCTCAAGTACTTTTCCAAGTATTTTCAGCTCATTTGAGAAGCTTGAGAGCCATTGTAATAGCAATCCTTATCTCCCATAAACAAAATACTTTATGATGCCCTGAACAACGATGCTCCCTGGGGTTTGTGTACATGCGCACCTTAGCATTCTGGGGTGGAATACATCATTTTGGAAGTCACATATTGGCCCAGGAGGTATTGTAATTGCCTGACGTTAGCTTAGCGGTTAGGGTGGCTGGCTTGGGATCCTAGGGTCCTGAGTTTGAGCCCCGTCTACCGCTGAATTAACAACAGGTGGGGTTGATTCAGTCTGTCCTCCTTCCGAGGTTGGCGAAATGAGCACCATTGCACTGCATCAGCGGCATAGCCATATCCCAAAACAATGATGCAACCAGCAGCCACAAGGCTGCACAAGATAGTGTGTGTGTGTGTGGTTTGTAATTGTATAAAGATCAAAGAAAATGCTTCACATAGAAACAATTCACCCAAAAATTACATACA
>CM068961.1:50478109-50488370 GCA_035128595.1 Eptatretus atami
TTTATATACATACATACATATATACATATATACATACATATGCAAGCTGGATCACCAAATCAAGATTGGGTTATTAAAACTTTAGGAAACCATGAAGAAGATCAATTGATTATTCATAGTTTACATCAACGAATTGGATAGTGGGGTGAAGAGTAGGGTTTCCAAATTTACAGACGACACAAAGCTTGCAGGTATGGCAGGTAGATAGTAGAGAGGGTAGTGATCATATTCAGGAAAGTCGAGATGCTTCAATAGATTGGGCAAAAGATTGGCAGATGCAATTTAACAGAAAGAAATGTAAGGTGCTGGGGATGGGTAAGAATAATGAAAATAGAGATGACATAATGCAAGGGGCAATCTTTGAGTGTGTCAGACGGATCTGGAGGTGGTAATAGCTACGGGAGCGGGAGAGGGGGGGGGGGGGTGAGAGGGGGTGCATATTAAATCTGCAATATTCTTGGATGCATATTATATCCAGCCCTGGAGCTTTATCATTCCATTGTCAGTATTACAATCATGCAGCCCATCGATTGCATGGTGCCCCGGAGCAAACAACGGCCCCCATGTTTAACCGATCGTGGTACACAATCTTTCGAGATGGGGTCCCCCTGGAGGTCGTATTCATCCCTTCATTTTTCTATCTGTTTCGTCACTTCCTTCACTCCGACATGGATCTCTTACAAAAGCCTTTGTTTATTCCCAAGATTGATACTCTTAGCTATTGAAGTTATCCTGACTGTTCCTGAGTAAATGTAGAAACAAAGAAACTATTTAATAAGCCTGCCATCTCACCCTCATCATCCATCAATTCTCTCATGCCATTTTTCAATGGGCCCACACTCCTCTTACCCCTTTCTTTACCTCTTAAATACTTAAATAATGTTTTGCTGTTATGTCCTTTTCATCTTGCCTTTTGGCATGCCGAGTTGATTTTTTCACTAGTCTTTGTTTACCTCTATAATGATGCAAGTCCGACTCTTTCCTGTTATTTTGTACTTAATGAATACCTTCTAGTTATCCTTAATTACACTGCGTACCTGCCTGCTCAACCACCCTGCTCTCTTTCTGCCTCTACGTTCACACTTCACTGGAATATACCTACTCTGCACTCTACACATTTGCTCCTTGATGGTTTCCCGTTTCTCCGATGCAGATCACCCATTCATCAACCTCACCCAATCCAAGCTCCCAAATCACTTCTCATACCCTCAAAGTTTGCCTTTCTGAAATCTAACCACCCCTATTATTCCAAACTCCACATCTCAACAATAGAGTAGCACTTACCATATTGTGATTGCTTGTCCCCAAATTTTCTCCCACCTCCACCTCCTCCACCATATTGGGATCATTACTTAAAAATTGATCCAACACTACACTCCCCCTCATGGGTTTCTCTTCAAACTGGGTTCAAAGGCAATCTTGGACAAGAGATATAAATTCATTGTGAACTCTGCATTTCACCTGTTGCTGCACCCAATCTGTCCCTGGCAAGTTAAACTCCCCCAAAATCAATGTTCTTCCCTAATCACATGCCCTTCAGAATTCTTAATCACCCCTCTTTCCTGCTCTTCATTCACACCAGGAGCCCGATAAAAGCATCCTAAAGGTATCTTATTATTCTTGCAATCTCCAATCTCTATTCACCCAAAATCATCTAAATTATGGGGGAGGAGGTCAATCAGCTGGAGAAACCATTAGATCTTTAACGTGCACCAACTAAGGCGAGCAGACAGGACACCCAGTTTAAAATGCATCCGAGGGGCAGCACCACTTGTGATGCGATGCAACCCCTCATCTGCGAAACACCAATCCGACAGTTTATAGTTCGGTTGACAATCAAACCCAGGCAAGATAGATCAACGGTAAATGGACCATCTCTGCATCCTCTTGTCGGACAGACTCTTAAGATATAGATGAGCAACGTAAGAAAGTCACAAAAGAGAGATGTACAAGTCAACATGGTGGCCATGAAACTCGCAGTGATTGTTTTAATATGTGGTCAAAATATTTAATCTTCTCAGAAAATTCCATCAACACCGGTGCAGCTGTTCCAAAAGGATGGATTGTTAATGGATATTTTAAACGCTCGTGAACCGGTGCAAGGGCAAGAATATTGAAGAGCGATGTCTTGTTGGCTACACTTGCAAGCAAAAATAAAATGTACTCAAGGGCAGATCGAATGGTGGTCCAGGTTTAACAAGGCTCATCCCAAAGGCTCGATCCTTGTAGGTTAGATTCGCGGAGCAGCAACGGACACGTTTACTTGGACAAATTGGAGAAATGGATGATGATGGGCATGGTTTGTCACCTCCGCCACCGAAGGTGGACCGAGGTTGTGTTTTCACCGCAGGTTGTGTTGTGTGTCTGTCTGTCTGTGGACTGTGGACCGTCTGTGGTCTGTGGACCGAGGTTGTGTTGTGTGTCTGTCTGTCTGTCTGTGAACAGGATATTTCCAAAAAGTTTTGGATGGATTCAGACAAAATTATGTGTGACAAGGACGAATTGATGAGATTTTGGTGAATATCCGGATCTGGATCCGACTACGAGAATTTTATAAGTGATTCTTCATCATTGAGAGATTGGGCTAAAAATGATATATAGCACGATATCTTAAAAAGTTGTGGACGGATTTGGACGAAACTTGGTGGACAGGTTAGGCGGCATGTGACAAGGTCGAATCAATTTGATTTTGGTGAAGATCCGAATCCGGATCCGGTTATTTATTAATTTTTTTTAAAGAGATTCTTCACCTTTGATGAAGATGGGGCCCAACAACGATATATATATATATATATATATATATATATAATGATATTTCAAAACGTTGTGGACGAGTTATGATAAAACTTGGTGGATGACTTGGGTAGAGTGACTCGATCTTTTGGTTCAGTTCGAGATGCAGATCCGGCCTAAAAGTAGGATCCAAAACGTAAACTGTTCAACCTGGCAGAGGTATGCGCTCTACCTTTAATTGTGCCCATTGTGGATCTACCCTGGCAGTGAGTCAAAGTAGGCTACAGTAGTATCACACGCTACAGATATGCTACCTGAGGTTCAATCTCTATTACTCCACCCTTGTTTCCTGGACATTTATCGATGAGCGATTCGTGTTTCTTACGCTTTGTGTCTAGGGCCTAAAGACTCGACCCACTGCTTTTATCCAGGCATCTAATGGGGTGGCAGAGTTGTGGCCTCCCTGCATCCATCAGCATCATTTAAAATGTCTCCCACGTGTAGGATGAGGAAATTGGATCGTTTTTCCATCACTTGTTTGACCACACTTAGAGAGCTGTTGGCTGGCTCATGAATGTACATATTTCAGTGTTACATTAAATATATCAATTATCACTGCGAGCAGTAATTACTCCCTTCTAATTGGCATTTAGTGGAAGCATTAATTATTCTTTTCAATGTCACTCGTCCTCCCGAAAAAGCAACTGCCGTGATAACTTGTCATCTGCAAAACCTTATGCATCCTATTTTAGTTTCTCAAATCTTCCATTCCCACATTTGCAATTCCCATCTCCATATTTTGCAATCTATTTGCAATCCCAGTATCTCAAATGTATAATTCCCATACTTGCTTATTTTCCCTTAAGCTCAATGACTGCAATTTACCCTCATTTTTTTTTGTTTGTGTGTCGGTATTCCCTTATGCATTAAAAGAAGAATTTTCTACAAAAAAAAACTTGAACTTATTTTACTTCTCCCTGCATTAATTAGAGTGGCAAAGCAGCTGAATGGAGGGCCTTCCAGGAGGCAGAAGGGTTTTTCTGACTGTCTCCTGCCGGAACCTCCTGGATCGAGATCTGCTCTCAAAGTCTGACCCTTTCTGTGTTCTCTATTTGCACAATGGAACTCATTGGGTGGAGGTAAATTGACCGTCTGTATCTTTCATTGTTGGTAATGATAAGCAGAGCAAGACTGCTGCTCGACTTAAGACATCTTTTCTTGGTAAACCAAGGGCTGGCAGGATGGCCTAACGGTACGCACACTCACCTCTTAGCTTTCTCGCCTAAGTTTGAATCCCAGTCAAACTTTGATGTTTCACAGACAGGGAGACTCATCAATGTCTGTGCCTTCCCTTGGATGGGTGTTAAACTGAGCACCCTGTCTGCCAGCATTAGTTGGTGGATGTTAAAGATCCTACTGGTGTCCTTCGTGAAGAGGAGGCGAGCTATTGCCGGCACCCTGAACAAATTCCAAATTTCTGCCTTGACTTCCTGTCTTGGAATGGCGACCCATCCAGGATTGTAACCCTAGCTTCAGAAACTACTTTGGCAGCGCCGACTGTCTGTGTCGATCATGGTTCAAGATCTGATCTCATCTTGGTTAAAACCACATCAATCGAAGGTTTCCTTGAAGAACAGGTGCCAGATTTTTCTACTTTCCTTGGTTTAAATATAATAATAATGTTTTAAAAAACATCATCATAGTCACATGCCCTTTCGGATCTCTGTGTGCAACACACCTAAGTTTCCATCACATTTGCAACCTTGAAGTAGAATGTCAAGAGTGACGCTGCATGCATTAGTGTGTGGGGTCTGATGCAGGAGTGCCGTACAGAAGTGCTGCGGAACACATTATTCCCGCTGTTTGCCCGCCGTCTGCCCGTGGAATACCACTTTGAGGAAGCACAGCAGCTTCGCTTTGCCGTATTCGACCACGGTGAACCAGGCACGGGACATTCAGCCCATGATCTGATCGGGGAACTATGCAGCACACTGGGACAGGTGCGTGGTTCACTGAGCCGTGTACTTGGTAATTCTCTGTGAGCTTCACATCTAGTTTTGCAATGCCTGATGTAGCGTGAGATGTTGTGATGAAAATTGGCAGCAAGCAGAGTTGCGAGGGTTTGATTAAATTCAAATTCCTGGTGGGAAGAGCATTTTTGACCTCGGTGGGGTGTGGTCAAACGGGATTGCACCGACATACTGTATCCTTTGTGTTTACCCATCAGATAGTTTCCAGCAGGATAATCACAAAGTCTCTGCAGACCATTGATGGTCGGCCAGCAGGACGCAGCACGATAACGGTAAAGTTGTTTTTCAATGCACATTTCTTCCCCTGTAAATTACTTTTGCTTCCACATGTAACTCGAATTGGGAACTCCTCGAGAGTTGAAATCTTGACTTCACAGGCCTTTAGTGATCTGTCTCAATTCTGGCTTGGACCTTCTTTAGACATTTGCATATTGTAGTTTCTTCATAATGCTATCACTCACATCTTGTGCTGAAACATCTGCTTGAGTGTACCTGATAATGTAGGGTTGTGCTGAGACTTTTTGAGGTTGTGGAGATTTGGACCATATACCCCAGCTCTTCACATTTGTATTGCTGAAAATGCCCGTTAATCCAAGACTTACACAAAGTAACTGAGTAGTATTCGCAT
This sequence comes from Eptatretus atami, assembly GCA_035128595.1. Classification (NCBI taxonomy): domain Eukaryota; kingdom Metazoa; phylum Chordata; class Myxini; order Myxiniformes; family Myxinidae; genus Eptatretus; species Eptatretus atami. The sequence goes on from CM068961.1 coordinate 50,483,501, forward strand.
ATTTCCTCACTAAGTTTCTTGAAATAGTTAGAGTGTGAAGCTTGCTGATGGGGCCTTTGGTTACCGTCCTAACCTAATAATCATTTGTCAGCAGATCACAGCTGAAAAGATAACGGACAACCGAAGAGTGACACTCAGCCTCGCTGCACACCACTTGGACAAGATGGTACAATGTTTACCTCATGTCACCAATTCCAAAATCGTTTTGTCTGGCACAAGTGTGCGGCCTGCTTTGTAATTTTTGTGCGTACCGAGTTGTTACATTCTTTCCTTTATCCTCTGCATGTTGTGTTTGTCTGAGCATTGGAGACAATATTCAAGAAGACAGACCATTTTGTACTTTGTAATCCCCTCTACAAACTGCAGGACCTGTTTGGAAAGTCTGATCCATATTTGGAGTTGTACAAGGAGGCTGGGCATTCTAAGTGGGTCTTAGTGCACCGCACTGAAGTAAGCCATCTGTTTATCATTCATTTTTGGTTTTTGCAATGCTTTAAAACTGTTTCTTGGAAAGAAGAGATGACTTAAAGTTTGTATCTACACCATGCTGGTTTAATTTGTCACGATTGTCCCTGTCCATGCTACACTACACTTGGTCTCATAGTAAACTTGCCTGGTGTTCGCTTAATGGTTAAGGTGGCTGGCTTAACATCTTTGTGTCTTGAGTTTGAGCCCCTGTCGTTCCATTAAATAACACCAGGTGGGTTGACTCAGCCTGTCATCCTTCTGAGGTCAGCAAAATGAGTACAAGCATACTGGTAACAGGGGGCACTGCATCAGCGATACAGCTGTGCTCCCAGCAATGATACAACCAGCAGCCGCACAGGCTGCGTATGAAAAATAGTGATATTAAACTTCATCACTCGGAAAATCTGGCCATCCTCACTCTCCAAATGCCAACTAAGCTCTGCAATTCAGACACAGAAAACCGGCAAAGACTCTGAACTCGTACTTCCAGTCCATTTTCATAAAATAATCTGCTCATCTTAGCTTGGATAAAGGACCATCTCCCGCCATATTAATTGACCATCTTCACATACACATATCTCAGTTGTTGGAACAGCAACTACTGGATCTCAACCCTTCTAAAGCTAGTGGACCTGATGAGGTCCCACCGAAACTCCTGAAACTATAGTTGCTCACAAGAAAAAAAACAGAGTTGGTGTCAAAGCCACCCAATGCTCGCTGTTTATACATTTATCGTTTTAAAAGACGAGTCTAATAATTAATATTTTTTATAATTCTCTAACAATTTTTTTTTTTGGGGGGGGGGGGGGGGGGTTGGAAATCACTAAAACATGTAGAAATGCAAAAAAAAAAAAAATATTTCTCTAACAATTTTTTTTTGGGGGGGGGGGGACCAAGTCCAAAAATCTAATGGCATGATCCTTGGACCATACCTAACCGCCCCCACCAAGTTTCGTCTCGAAATCCTAATCACTTAAAACATGTAGAAATGCAAAAAAAAAAGGAATCAAAATTTTGTTGAAAAAAAAGTTGCAAAATTTTTTTTTCTCTAACAATTTTTTTTTGGGGGGGGGGGGTTGGAAATCACTTAAAACATGTAGAAATGCAAAAAAAAAAAAATTTTCTCTAGCAATTTTTTTTTGGGGGGGGGGGGGGGACCAAGTCCAAAATCTAATGGCATGACTTGGACCATACCTAACCCCCCCACCGAGTTTCGTCGAAATCCGTCGAGGAGTTTTCCGTAATACAAAAAATTTAACATTTTCACGCTCACGCTCACGCCGGGGGTATCGCTATAGCTCTCTGTTCTTCGAACAGGCGAGCTAACTAGCAGCTCCAGCTCTATCCTTTCTCTTTCAACAAAGTTATAATGAAGGAAATGTTCCTTGCCAATAGAGCTGGCTGGCCTTGATTGCAGCAATTTATAAATCACATGCCAAATGTGAATCATTTAACTGGAAGGCCTATTTCCTTAACCTGCATCTCTTGTAAGGTTACATTACATATTATGCTTAGCCATATTTTGAAGCACCTACAAGTAAACAACATTTTGTTAAATACGCAGCATGGATTTAGGCAAAAAGCTTTCCACCACAACTCAACTCGTGTCAGTAACTCATGACTGGTCCAATAGTTTATAGAAAAGAAACCAAACTGACATTATTTTAAGATTTAAGAAAGCATTTGACAGAGTTCCTCATGAATGCTTGTTTACAAAACTTCCTTATGATGGCATTGGTGGACACGATCTACATTGGATTATGTCGCTTCTCAATGATAGACAGCAAGCTATCACAGTAAATGGTATCCATTCATCCTGGGGCGACATGATCTCCAGTATGCTCCAGGGGTCTGTGCTGGGACCAGCTTTGCTTCTCCTCTATATCAACAACATACAAGACCAATTCCAATCCAAGTTGCTGATGAGAGCATAATCTCTCGTGAGATACAGAGTAATGACGACTACCGCTTACTCCAAGAAGACCTCTGTACCCTCGCTGACTGGTCTATCAAATGGTTGAAGGCTTTTAACAACGAAAAGTGTGCGACACTAACTATAACGAAGAACGGCAAACCAGGTCTACATGAGATCTTTGGTGATGCTACCCCACAAGTAGAACAGTATGACTACCTGAGCGTGATGGTCTCGCACGATCTTCGATGGAACAAGCACTGCCAAATGATTATGCACAAGGCAAGCTGCACTCTTGGACAACTGCACAGAAATTTTGTCTCCATGCTCAAAGGAAGTTAAAATAAGAGCCTTACCAAGCTCTGGGACGTCCTCAGCTAGAATACGGCGCTAAGGCTCGGAACCCTTATATGTGGATAAGTCTATTACCATTGACGGGTAGGCAAAGCGGTATGCGGTTGATGAATCTCGGATGTGCAGCCACAGGGAGTGGAACCTGAACGCACGACCTAAAATCGGTGGCTGACGACATAAAATATCTCGGATTTCAGCCATAAAATGGGGTTTGAGCGAGTAAAGAAAACTGCCACCCACTTTGTTCATCGTGATTACCGGCAACTGCCTTAACCTCAATGTTGGTTTCAAATTTGGGATGGGACTTTTTGCACGTATGTTGACTCCTTGCACAATGCACAATTATTTTAAAATCCAGCACAATTTAGTAAACATTATATTTACAAACATTATTATACCTGCCACATTCTTCAAGAGATATGATCCTCAACTCAAATATCTCATACCTGAAGCTGCAATTGATCCCAAGAGCTGTAAGGAACAAGAGTAGAATCAGTTACCATGCACAGCAGTCATGGCACAATCTGTTACAGCCTCCCAGGACTAAGCTTGACAAGTCCTCAGAATGAAATGCAACCACCTGCTGGCTCCAGTTTAATCTTATAAATATTTTCAAGTGTTTGTGTGTTTAAATTGATGCAGGTTGTTATTATTCATCCAGTCAAATTAAAACAGTAAATGTTTATAATTAAAAAAGCTGGACTTACTAGTCGATAAAGCCGACCTTTCAGTGAGAAACCACTCATCTTGGTCATGGCAGATGTTAAAGTGAAGAAGAAGCTTGAGCATCGTCGCATGACCTTGGATGTTGGTAAGGTGAGTCGGTCTGTATACCAATCCGGGCATCACGTGACCGATTGCACACGGTGTGGAAGAGATGTTGTAGCTTTGTCCCACATGTGTGACAGATGAAATCACAAGCCGCCATTTTTGTTGAGAGATGGTGATTCAACTCTTTCCCAAATGGATTCTTTCACACCTCGAGCAAACCACTTTTTTATTTTATTGAGAGATTCCTTTAACAGATGGGTAAATCTCCAACAAGTGGTCGTCTTAAACAATTCTCAGTAAATCATATGATTCTCATTTGCAAAAGTAATAATTAAACCCTTGACTAATTAACCCTAAACCACTTCAGGAGTTAATTATTTGTTTGAAAGGTTACAAAATGAGTAATAATAGTATATATATGTATATAAACTGTATATAATCAGTGTAAGATTATATCTGTACTAGCGATACCCGTGCACATGCACGGGATAGCAGTACAACATAGCTGGTAGCAGACGACAGACCGTACACGGGGAATGACAAAAATACGCATTGTGCAAAATGCAAGTGGTACTATGGAACGCCAAGACTTCCCAAACATTGTCGGCATGTCCGCTAAGTGCCACAGCAATTTCATAGGGATCGTGTGACGGCGAGCCGAGTTTTTAGTGTGCAAGCTTGGTATTATAATAGAGATATAATCAGTGGTTTAACTTAAAAATTTAAAAAACGAAAACCTGGGTTAATTGATTAGGTGAGAGCTAATTGGTTATTCCCTCCATTCACAGGTGAGATATGTGGGTGGGACTTTGTTTTTCATTTATATGTTGACTACTTTTGAAGTTTACACGTGGTCTATGCTTGGAAGCCTCAATGATATACATTTCTGTATGCGCTGTCGCTGATGATTCGCCGATAAGCAATGAAACCGGTCCGGCAGCTGAGGAGGTGTGTAGCATTGGGATTCTCATGGGTGTACTGTGTGTGAACATCTTTATAGCTGTGGAGGAACTCTGGGAAGGGTTTGAAACAGCAAAGCACTTACCTTGTGTAGGCCTTCTGGCGTTGCTTTCTGCAGCTTCTTCAGCGAGAGGAGTGTGGGAGGTGTCAAATATAAAATATATATATATATGGTTATATTTTATATTGTGTGTGTGTGTGTACAGTTATATAGACATGCACACATATATACAGTATACATAGCCAATAAAAGTCGAACAATGAAAAGCACTTTTTTGAGAAATTTTGGTCGTTGAGCCTGGGATGAATGACTGCAGAGCACTGGAGTTGAAATGATAAGTGGTTGTTCCCTCTGTAGTCCCACTGCTTAAATGGTGTTGAAGTGCAGGATGATGTAACCAAGTT
>CM068961.1:50498306-50509406 GCA_035128595.1 Eptatretus atami
TGAATTGACTGCAGAGCACTGGAGTTAAATTGATAAGTGGTTGTTCCCTCTGTAGTCCCACTGCATTAAATGGTGTTGAAGTGCAGGATGAGTAACCAAGTTGTCAAAAGACAAATATATGTTGGACTAGAAAAAAGATTGTGCTACTATCTTGCCAATCACGCACTACACTTTATCAAATGTTCCCAACTTGCACCACCCAGTGAAACATTGAGCTGTAGCTTACAATGGTTGAAAAAAAAGCTTCAATGAACTTGCCAAAATCCCAAATATGAAAGGTTCGGGTTAAAACATCAGCATGATTAACTAAAAAGGAAAATAATGCCGAATGGTAAAAACTTTTTTTTACCTTAATCCTCTTTGTTACATGTGCGATTGGGGGAACAAGATTCTGTTACAATTTTGTCAATTTCAGAGCTTAAAGTAATGCTAAACTACAGGTTCGTTGTTCCGATTCGTGTTTTTCAAAATATAAAATAATGGAAAATAAGTTTGTTACCTCATCTTCGACTGACATCTGTAGACAGACAGACAGACAGGTGGAGTAACCAATTGCTTAACCCTGCCTTTTGCTTCGCACACAGAGAATAAGTCTTTGTGACAAAGGTTCAGTGTTGTATAACCTCATTGCAAATGAAAAACTGAAGCTGCAGGAACAAAACTTAAATATTATAACGGCGGTTTTAAGTTGCTAGGCATTGCTTTCAGAGAGTGAATTTTTGATTCTTGAAACCTCTTGATAGGAGATGACTTTATAAAAGGATGTAAAAGGTAAATAGTGACTTTTGTACATTTTTCAACTGGACTCGGTGGTTTAGGGTTAGAGCATCGCTTCGAGTCTAGGAGGTCAGTTGTTTTGAATGTCGGTGGAGTTCATGCAAAAGACTTTAAAAAATGAGTACGTTGCTGCTTCCTCGCTTGATGAGTAGCATTTAAATACGGATAGAGCACGGACAAACAAGCATAGTGACAAATAAATTATGATCTAAAAGCCTCCTCGTGCACTCAATTTCCTTGTAAGGGGAAAATGTATTATTTTAATGAGAACACACTCGTTTGGAAGTGTGCCATCCTTGTTTTCAATCTGTTCCACTTGTAAGCTGTTCATTTCAGTGGGTGCAATAGAAAGAAATACTGTAATCAAAATGTTGCTGTGGATGTTTTATCGCAAGCGTGTACAAAATGGCAGACAATTTGTAGTTTTCTTTTCTTTTCATCGCTTGGATTGTCGAAAGGCAACACTTCTAAGAATTCTGCATCAAGTGTGAAACCAAACTTGCACAGTTGGAGTGTTAATGCATGGCACATTTGTTACATTCCGTGCAAAATCTGCAGCATGCACAAAGGTGGTGGATATCTGTTGTAGCGTTTATCACTTCGGAGGTGTCTAGTCTTTGATTAAATCTCAGGAAGCCAGCCGTCATTCAGAGTGGGCATTAAGCTAACTGTTTCAATCTTCAGTTATACGGTTGCTAAGGGAAATGTGACACATTTTGAACATCAGAAGGCTCCTCGGCGGTGCAACATTTGGCCAAAATGTCTTCTGGAATCGTTTGTCTAGTCGCTCTTTCTCCATACCAAGGAATGGATTAACACGTTGAAGACAGCAACAATTATAAGTTCATTTCCAGTGTACTTTAACATTATTGCAAATAGTACAGATCTCATATCCAATGCAAATGTTGCGGGGGTTGTAAAGCCAGTTGCGTTGGATACATGGCTGTGCTCTTTATTTGAATCCAACGAGGGAACATTTATGTCCACTGGATGAGAGGACCAGGCAGTCAGCGAAATGCCTCTGTGAAGGAACGTGCTTGGTGATGCAGCACCCAATTGCTGAAATGCAGAAGGATGGAATTAATCATAGGATTTGATTCCAGCACGTATCAAATCTTAGCAATTGGACACATCAGGATGTAAACTTACCACGTGAACTGGATTGATGGAAATCTGTACACACAATGCCACTCGGTGTGATGTAAACAGGCTTTTCCTGTGCTTGAGTGTCGTTTTACTCAAAAAATTGAAAAGAGTGAAATATTTGCTTTTCATTTCCTTCAGGTTGAAGTATTACATAGTATTCAGTGCTTTGCACAAGGTGTACCACCAGTTATATATATATAATATATATATATATATATATATATATATATATATATATTTATGTATGTATTAAAAATTATTTAAAGAATTCAAAACAATAACAGTGCAATTGATAAAATACTATGATTTTCACCCAATATTAGTGTCATTTTTTCTGGTTTACGTGGAAATATTTCATATTTTTTTAGGTCATCCAGCAATTAAAATGTCATTATTGATTTTAATTTGATATCAACAGAGGTCTATTGTCCATTGAATAAAATATATGAGGCGTCAGTGAGAGGCGTTGATGTATTATGTGTTTACGCAGGTTGTGAAGAGTCATGATCCATTGTGGGAAGCATTCACCCATTCCACTTGCGCTCCTATCAATGGAGACATGAACAAGCCCATTAAGAAGGACAACAAGCAGGGCAATTAAATTGTCTACAAACTTCATTTCATGGATCCGCACTCAATTTAGCATCTTCTATTGGCATTGGCAGCGGGAATATTGCTATGACTGGGGGACAGCGTCTTTGGAAGTCCTTATCTCATTGGTGAGTTTTGTTACTTATTCTTGAGCAAAGCAGCCAGGCAAGTGGAGGAATCAGGTAGAGGACTGGCTTTTGGATTTGTTTCATCCATTCCTTTACTGACCCAGCTTAAAAAATTGGAAAACCAGTTGTGAATTGAGGTAAAGCGTTATTGTTGCATGGGTTAACTCCATAATCTTTTGAACATATTCCCGGTGCCATAACTGTGGAATGATGCTGGCCAGATAAAATTATTGTACAAAACCTACATACATTGGGAGCATATTGCCCAGTGCGTCCACTTGAGGCCACCTTTCCGCTGCGGGGGGTACCCAGGCGCCCTCGTCGGGGCCATTCCCCAGCCAGGGGAGATGGCTGGCCATCCCCCAAACTTTTAGGGGATAGGACATTCAGGCAAAACCCCCCGACCTGGGAAGGACGGCCCTCAGGTTAACCCAAAGAGACCGCCGTTTGGTGGACGATTCTTAGCATTCCGATACACAGTACAGTGGTGTTTTTGCAGAATGAAGTGTTTTGTGGTGGCTGGAGTGCAAATCTGCCACCAACCTTTCTAAAAAAGTTTTTTTAAAAAATTACTAAAGTAAAGAAAGTAACCATTGCGGGAGATGTCACAGACCACAGATGGATTATTGTACAAGCATTATGAAAGTAAACCTCGACATAGAAGGAGGCAATTATAGCCCATCACGACCATTTTCATTTTATACCCCCATTAAACCTACCTATTTTTTTGTGCCTTTATTTGGGCAGTATTTAGTGCCCATCTGAGGGTTTAATATTTCAGCCTTATTTTCTGGATTTTTGAACACAGATAATCTTTTGCCTATATGTTCCTGTCTCCTAATGCCAAGGCTACTGTTTCCACCACAAGATGTCGATTTGAAACAGTCTCAACAGAAATTGTGAAAAACTACTGCAGCACCAATTGTGACTAATCTGACTACAATGTCTAAATGTAAATCCTATTTTTTAGGACATTTAACTAGTGTATCGTGATTGGGCAGTGGTGCGTTGGGGTTCGGAATCCCGGAAGGGATCCAAGAAGTTGTGGCAATATAAAATGCCGGGAACTTGAAATGTCATTGAAAGCAGCAATGTTTAGATTTTTGATTCTATCTTCAGGCGAAGTTCAGGTTTGTATAACTTTCAGGGTATTGAAATCTGACTACCCACCTGATCTGTTCTACATGTCCTTGCTGTAGTCACTTTTTTTGTTGACGACTATTTCCCTTCCTTTGTTTTAGGAGTCATTCTGAACAGCTTGCGTCCTACTCTTCTCCAAATTTTCCATGAAAGAAAATACTAAACTTAAGGCGCCCTGTCCACCTTGACGTTTTAGTCAGCGTTATGCCGACGTATGAAAATTTTGGGCGAATACGCTGGCACATGTCGATTACGTATGGGTAAGTTTTCGTATACGTGGAAGAGACGCTGAACACGCTGGCATACGTCGTTAGTTACGCCGAGCTCGTCGACAAATTTTTAAGCATGTTTCAAAATTTTTCGACGTATGACTCAACGTTCCGCATACGCTGCCATTAATGTAGGCACTTATGCGATCGTTGACACACGTCTGACGTTACTGGTAGTTACTCATAAGTCGAAATACGTCGAGTTAATGTCTAGCGTACCCGAAACTTTATTTTCTAACTATGAGTAACGGCTTTTGAACCTCTGTGTAAACGTATCTCCATGCATATTGACGTATGTAGACGTATTGACGTCTTCCGGACGGACCACAGAACTTACTGAACGTGTTTCTAATTTACAGCTACGTATAATGGCGTATTGCAGCATTTAAGGGTATTGGTATATAAAATGGGCTTCACAGGAGGAACCCGTCAGTGTTCCAGACTCCATGTTGAGTAGAGTTCATGTCAGTAGTTCAGTAGTAGTAAGGTGAGGTGTCCGTAGTAGTAGTAGTAGTAGTGGATAGTAGGTCCATGTTCAGTAGTGTAGGTGAGCGCTGATGGAGGGTGTGGGTGATGATGGATCCTCCTTTGCGTCCGCATCCACGGCCAGGGAGACTTATTTTGCAGCAATTCTTCGAGTTTCTTCGCCATGATGGGTGATATTGACATTCGATGTCTGGTGCGGTTATTGATTTTTAATCGTCGAAGCCGCAGCCTTTTAATAGGCTTACGCCACGTGATCGTCGGCGATACGCTGCCGCGCTATGCATAAGTATAGACTATCGTTGGGCATAAGTTGTGAAACGCCGACAACCACGGCTAAGCATTCTTGGTATAAGTTATCTATATTGTTATCGAAACGTTCTGTGTAAGTTAACTAATAGTTATGATACGTCCAACACGTATTATTACGCCCAAACTGAAAAAAACCAACAAATAGTCAGCGTACGCCAGCGTTTTAGAATTATTTTAGATACGTTGCCATACGCTGGCTAAATCGTTCAAGAGGTTGTGACAGGGCCCTGACATTCACATTTCCTTATAGTTAAATTTTGATTAAATTCATTTAATTCGTAGCAGTAATTTCATTAGGCTCAAACTATTCTTTGCTTCCAAGATTTGATGGGATTACATGTACTTAAGCAGTAAATTGGAGGAGAAGCCATTTTGGTCAATTGGTCACACAAGTTTTGGCAAAGCCATGCATGGTTAGGACTGACTCTTCCTAGTTGTCCTATATGTGATCCACACCTCTGTGCTAAAATTGTAATCGCTAAGTATTTCTTTTTGACAATTACCAATGATCATGCTTTGGTGAACATAATGTGATGATGATGATGATGCTGATGATATCTACACTAGGTTCTAACTCACATTTGCAATTTGGGGTGATAAAAGCTTGAGAATAATTTGTTGCTGCTCCGCCGTGAGGTCGTATTGGTGGATCATGGTATTAATTGATTTATTTTTGCTTTTAAAATGTATGCCTGTGATTGGAGCCGTTTCTATCATCACTTTGTAACTGTTCGTTTTGTTTCTCTGTATTGTTTGTTATTATTGTTAACAGGTGGAGTTTGAGTGCTGAATTCAAAAAAGAAGCAACGCAGGTAAGATACCGAAATTCTGGGTGTGTGGTGTGTCAGTGCTTGCAAGGTTTGTTTTATTTATTTATTTATTTTTTCAATGATGCAATAAGCGATTAAACCGGTCTGGCAGACTGAGGGGTTTTGTTCATTGGGTTCTCTGTGTTGTACTATTTATGAATGTCTTTGCAGCTTGTGGGGAACTTCTGGGAAGGTTTGAAACATCAAAGGGTACCTTGCGTAGGCTTCTTGGGGCTTTATGCAGCTTTGATTTTGCTTATTCAGTTTCCTATTCCTGTTCCTTTTTGCTTTACTTTACTACCCACACATGGTCCGGCAGCCATCTTGCACATGTTACAGCTTGCTTGCTGCTTCTCACACTTCGAGACATTTTGGTGTTGGAATTTTTTACTTGTGAGAAAAGAAAAACCTCCACACATCACTTTTACCACTCATTAATAAATTATTATAAGTTATTGTATCTCGAAAGGAACAAGACACTGCATTTTTAAAAATGCCACAGCCTCACCAGCATGTCTAGATTACAGTAGATATGAGAAACCAGTGCGGAGTCAGGTGGATTCGGCTGACTCACTCATTAACTGACTGACTGACACAGCACCATACAAATTTGCATCAGGAAGCACTCATTATATAAACGCACCGACGAAGTGGATACTTGAGGACCTTTGGAGGGCTCATTCACCTTCTGACAAACCCACGTATTAGAGATAGGCAGCAGTGGCATTTTGCAAAAACAACACACCCACACGTCAAAAGCATCCATTTTTTTACTTGATGCCTTCAATTTGTTTATTAATGATTCGATTTCATAAGAACATGCTCCATTTGAACTGTTTGTTGGATATATGTATATATGGAGCTTACTTTGATGCTGAGGGGGAAGGCATCGTAAATAAAAAAAAATGTTGTATTGGTGTTTTAAAGCCAGTGAGCCAATTGCAAATTTAATATAGGATTTTACATCGCTTTCTTTTTAATTTTTATCTTTCAATTTTTTTTTTTGTGCACGTAGAAATGTTTAATCACCCTTCTTTTAAATGGAGTAGTGGGGATTTTCAGGAGAGTTATAAAGCTCGGTATGTTTTGTAAACACACACACACACACACACACATTAGCATTTTAGAATACCGTTTTATCTGTTCCACCAAAGGTGAATGGAGGTATTATGTTTTGACCCCTGTCTTGTGTGTTTGTTTGTTTGAGCACGATATCTCAAAAAAGTTATGCGAGATTGAGTGAATTCCAGATGACGTGAAATTTCCATTCCAAGATGAGTGAAATGAATCGATCGTTCTCATATAAAGTCGTATTGTCATAAAAGCTTCGCAGTAGATTAACTCTTATTGGCTACCTGATGTACTTGAAGTCTAGTTGTGTGTATGGAAGTTCGCAGATTGAACGTGAATATTCTTTCCTCGATACATCTTTTGGTGGATGCCAACTGCATTTCACAGTAAGTCCTGATTAAATTGCTTTCTTTCAAAATTACCACCTTATGCGAAATATAACCGTTCACTAATTGGACGTTACCCATTGATTATTTTCCTTCCTGTATATTTTTGTGCTGGTAAAGGGAACATTCTATATAGTATTCTGCAAATATGGCAAAGTTTTGCCTCCCTCCCATGTTCTAACCACAATTATGTTCCATAAAATTGATTTTTCTCTACCCTTACTCTCTCCACTTAATCTTTTTCTCAATGTCTTTCCATTCTCATATTACCCCCCACGCCCCCTCCCCCAGTCCTATGCTCCTCATATAATTTCATTCTTTTTTCCTTTCTAATTTCCATTTTCTCACTATAGTCTTCCTCGTGCATATGTAATAGGTATATGCTCATGATAAGGGATGTGGGGAGATGGAAGGTTATAAAGAGCAAGTTTCTCGATATTTACAAGTTTGTTTATTCTAAAGATGTAGCAATATTTAATTCTGACATCAATTATTTAGGAAGATATAATCTTATGTTTGAATGGACCTGCCCCAAAAAAAGGTCATTGGAATCAGGTCTTGAAAAAAGGTTCAAAATGATGTCATTTATTGGTGTAATCAAAAAATCCACCCCCCTCACCCGTCAAACTACAAACGAACTGTCCTTATGCCAATGTAACTGGTACAGAATGTCAGTCGTTGCTCTAATTACACTAGCTGCCCGTGTCGCACATTTTTATGAATGTCGGTGTGAGCTCCGGTGTCGTTACAATACTGTATACATTTTTTTAGGAAATAAAAACCTTGCTTGCATCCCTTCATTATGCATTTCAATTGTTAATATATTTGTATTATACACAAGCAATATTTTCTATACTGGGTTTGTCTCAAGTAAACTATATTAAAAAAAATCTTTCGGTAATGTAATGAAATAAAAACAAAATGGTTGGAAAAATGGAGACCATGCTTTTATGATGGATAAAAAAAAAAGGAAAGTAGATTGGAGCTTTGCAGGATTCAGTGTGGGTCATGTTGATGTGTTGAACACACAAAATTATTGTCTCAAGAATAAAATACACCCTGTAACGAATGCAGCATTGATAAAACTTAGATTAATTGCATTATGTGTATAAATTGAATGCCATGGTCTCTCTCTCTCTCCCCCCTCTCCTCTCTCTCTCCTCTCTCTCTCTTCTCTCTCTCTCTCTCTCTCCCACCTCTCTCTCTCCCCCTCCACCTCTCTCTCCCCATCCTCTCACCCACCCTCTCTTCTCTCTCTCCCACCCTCTCTCTCCCCCACCTCTCTCTCCCCCACTTTCTCTCACCCCCCCTCTCTCTCTCTCTCTCTCTCTCTCCCCACTCTCTCTCTCTCTCGTCCCCCTCCCTCTTCTCTTCTCCCCACCCCTTCTCTCTCTTCTTCCCCCACCTCTCTCTCTCTCTCTCTCTCTCTCTCTCTCTCTCTTCTCTCTCTCTCTCTCTGATCGCTCTCTCTCCCCCCACCCCTTCTCTTCCTCTCACCACCCCCTCTCTCTCTCTGTGCCAATTGTTTGCTTTATGCAAGGCACATCTTTTAAGTGAAACTCCAACCACTGGGTACAAATACAATTTTGTTGTGGAGGGTAACATTGGCTATGTGGTCGTGGTCTCTGCGGAGGTGTAGTGGGGGAGGGGGGGCGTAAATCTCCATTGTAAATGTGTACCATTTGAAGCACCACTTGGTTGGTGGTAGCAAGAGTATTACAATTCCCTTTTTTACCTGGGCAATGCTGAGGTTAAAGTACTCCGCATGGGTTAAATTTGTTCTCTTCCCTTCTCCCCCCCCCTCCAAACGGAAGGGCCGCCAAAAAACCCTGTCATGTAACTGAGATGTGCGCATTTCTAAGCAGAAAGGGACTTAGGATGAATTGGGGGGGGTGGGGATGTGAGGAGGGGTCAGGTATGGGAGCGTGCACCGGCGCAGCGCGTCGCTGTTCCACTTTCCACTTGGTATTCGATGGCATCCATCTGGCATCCCCCAGCAGATGCCTGGCCCCATCTCCATTCTCCTCAAGATGCCGATTAACCTACTGCAATCACGAGCAGGCAGCATCCAGGCCTCCTCCACTCGCAGGCTTCCCTTGCTAGAGAATCTTGGTAAGCAGGTATCAGCGTCAGAAATCGAGCCACATGTCCAAACAGCCGCAGCTGATGCCATGGCCTCTGCACAGTACCGGCAGTGCCACACCCCATGATCCAGTGAATCCATGGACTCCCTAAGGCCCCGACCCAGACATCGATTTCCCTCCAAGCTCACAAACCTTGAGCAGAGGGGGAGCGGGTGTACATTTGTCTTCCTTTCCTTTCTCCTTCTCACCCAAATTTTTTTGCAACGGGCAACTTAATTGGTTCCGGTCATCAAAGCGATTGGGTTATGGGTAAGCTCTGCTCGTATGTGTATATATATATATATATTATATATATATATATATATATATATATATTTATATATATATATTGGTGCGAAATGGTCCTAGTGTGTTATTAAATATAGAATTAGCCCAGATCCCCCATTTTAATGCATGTTTAGCCGGTTGGTTCGGTATTGGAGGTTACATGTGTGTCGGAGGTTTGGGGGTTTAGGGAGGCTGTTCGTTGTTCTGCGTGGTTGGTGTTTACCGAGAGGTTTTCTTCCTTCCTTCCCTCTCCGGACCAATTAGTCTCCCCCAGTGTCTGGGATGGCAGCGCGCTGAAGGCTGTGGAAACTGAGAGCGCCAAGGTGATGCGATCGGCTGTACAGGGGATGGTGTTGGTCTGTTTTTGCGATCGCTTTCTGAGGAGCGAGCCGAAAGAAAGGCAGGGAGGGACTGCCAATGAGTCTGTTGTCTGCCATCTGCTGAGGGAGTAACTTGGAAACTGAGTGTCAAGTGAGCGATCTGCTATAGAAACGACTAGTGGGAGGCTGCAATCTGCTTCGAGAGGAAACTGGCTGCTGTTGTGACGTCTGCGATCGGACTTTATAGGTCATAGGGACAGGTTCACTGTGTCTAACCACGGAGCCTCTGTCCTTACTCACGGCATGGCCACACGTCTTGTGGTCCCATCGATCCGCCTCGAGCCAACACCCTCGATTGGCTTGTCTGGCTGACAGCCAGGCCCGGACTTGTATGCTGGACCTTGTTGAAAAGCCAAGGCTGGGGATACATAGATCTTTGTCTTGGGCTCGACCTCGCGGGCGGACGTGACGAGGCTGCATGGCCAATAGGTGCACGGGAGAAGAAAAAAGGACGACGCCGCCATTTGCTACGTGCGTTGCTGTTGTGAGCTGGCGTGCTGACATCCTTGTGGACATCGGCTTATCACGAGGCCGGATATTCGGAGCCTTTGACACTTTTCCTCTCACTCCATGAAGCATCCACAAGTATTCTGTGTCTTGTCTGGCATGCTGTCCGTGTCTTGTCTGCATGTTTGTCTAAGTTTAGCTCGCTAGGGTCTCCCTTCGAAACCCGTAGATTCGTGCTCGCCTAGTTAATGAACGTGTAATAGATTATATTAGTACATTGTCGTGAATGCTTGCTTGTCGTGTTTCCCGTGTGCTCCAATAAATCTGGCTGATTCGTGAGAAGTTGCCGCTTTGGGTTTGTTCGTCTGCGTGCTGAGAATAACAATTCGGCCGTTCGTAGTATATAATAACCAGAAATGGTTAGGCAAGACTTCGGCAGAGATTCGCTCGGTCTCTGACAAAAAGCCAAGTCTGTAAGCGGGGTCTATTCCCCCTAAGCTGTAGAGTCAGGTATATAATTGGTATCTGCGATTCGCAGTGCGGGCGTGACCGTCGAGGCGCTGTGCCGAACACAGCCGGCTTTGATAAGACCCCGGAGACGGCGGGCGGTGCTGTTAAGTGACGCCGAATATTCAACATTTGGCTGTCGAGAGTAGGGTGCGAGCCCCATCACTTGTCCGAATCCTTAACACTGGGGTCAAGAGTTGGGTGCGAATCCTGCCACCGCTGAATCCTTAACAATATATATGT
>CM068961.1:50509431-50522780 GCA_035128595.1 Eptatretus atami
GCAACTAATTGGTCCGTCATCAAAGCGATGGGTAATGGGTAAGCTCTGCTCGTATGTGTATATATATATATATATATATATATGTATATATATATATATATATATATATATATATATATATTGTTGCGAAAATGGTCCTTAGTGTGTTATTAAATATAGAATTATCCCAGATCCCCCATTAAATGCATGTTTAGCCAGGTTGTTCGGTAATTGGACGTTACATGTGTGTCGTCGGAGGTGTAGGAGGCTGTTCGTTGTTCGTGCAGTGGTGGTGTACTGAGAGATTTTCTTTCTTCCTTCCCCTCTCCGGACAATAGTCTCCGCCCAGTGCTCTGGGAGGAGCAGTCGGCTGGGAGGCGAGCGGGCGCTGGAAAGGCGGTGGTGGAACTGAGAGCGCCAAGGTGGTGCGATCGGCTGTACAGGGGACGGCTGTGTCTGTTTTGCGATCGGCTTTCGTGAGGAGCGAGCCGAAGAAAGGCAGGGAAGGGACTGCATGAGGTCTGTCTGTCTGCCATCTGCTGAGGGAGTAACTGAACATGAGTGTCAAGTGAGGATCCTGCTGTATAGAAACGACTAGTGGGAGGCTGCAATCTGCTTCGAGAGGAACTGGCTGCTGTGTGAGTCGGCGATCGACTTTATGAGGTCATAGACAGGTTCAACCTGTGTCTAACCACGGAGCCTCTGTCCTTACTCACGGCATGGCCCAAACGTCTTGTTGTCCCATCGATCCACCTGCGGAGCCCAACACTCGATTTGGCCTTGTCTGCTGAACAGGCCAGGTCCGGACTTGTATGCTGGACCTTGTGAAAAGCCAGCTGGAGCATACCATAGATCTTTCGTCTTGGGCCGTCGACCTCGCGGGTCTGGACGCGCCGAGGCTGCGTGCGCAAGCGGTGCGCGGGAGAAGAAAAAGGACGACGCCGCCATCTTGCCACGCGGCGTGCTCGAGCCGGGTGCTTGAATCCGTTGACATCGGCTTGTCACGAGCCGCATTCGGGCCTTTGACACTTTTTCCTCTCATCCATGAAGCATCACCAAGTACTCTGTGTCTTGTCTGCATGCTGTCCGTGTCTTGTCTGCATGTTGTCTAAGGTTTTAGCTCGCTCGGGTCCCTTCGAAACCCGTAGCTCCCTAGTTAAGAACGGGTTATAGATTGATTATAACATTGTCGTGCATGCTTGCTTGTGTTGTGTTCCCCGATGTGTCCCCAATAAATCTGGCTGATTCGTATGAAGTTGCCGCTTTGGGTTTGTTCGTGCCGTGCTGAGAAACAAATCGCTCGATTGGTATATAAAACCAAAATGGTTACAGACTGGCAGAATTCGCTCGGTCTCTGACAAAACCAGTCTGTAACCGGGTCTATTCCCCAGCTGGTAAGGTCCAGGTATATATTGGTATCGTGATTCGAGGCACGTGACCCGAGGCCTGTGCCGAACCAGCCGGCGTTATAACCCCGGAGACGGCGGTGCTGTTAGTGACGCCGAATATTCAACATTTGGCTGTCGAGAGTAGGGTGCGAGCCCCATCACTTGTCCGAATCCTTACACTGGGGTCAAGAGTTGGGTGCGAATCCTGCCACCGCTGAATCCTTAACAATATATATGTACATATTGTTACGGCTGTGGAAATTCGCAACCACCATTCAGGTCCCGTAGGTGAGGTATTTCTGAAGTACATGTGTAGTTAGCCCCAAACCCGTTGTTTAGAGGGAATTATTGTGATTCATTCGGGCTGTGACGCTTTCAGTCAGTCGTTTTTCTTTCTTTCTTTATTTTTGAACCAACCACGTCTCAACCACAACCACGCCATCCCCACCACAGCGCCGACCGCGCTGCGGCCGCGCCGCCTCCGCCATCTGCGCCACTGCATCTTCGCCACGCCATTCTTTCCGCGCGAGGAGTGTGACAGAAGGGGGTGGGGCAGCTGGCGCCCGATTGGTGGATGCGCGGTGTGACGCGGCCAGGGAGGAGGAACGCCCCTCTTCGAGACCTTTCTCGAAGCGCCTCGAAGGGGGGTGGAGCAAAGAACGGGGCGGAGCAACAGGGCGGAGCTCCGTGGTATAAAAGACGATACGGGTGAAGCAGTTTTGGGTTTTTTGGTGGTGCTCTTGCTTCTTCGTCCTCTTCCTGACTTCTGGCTCGCTCGTCCTTTTCTCTTCGTGTGGCCGCTGGCCTGGTCTTTGGTGGGGCGTCGCAGGACCCCGCTGGCGGGAAGGAGCGTCCGCCATAACCCCCCCCCCCTATCCGCGCTGGGATAGCGCCGAACACTCGGTCCGGGGCGTCGAGTGCTCAACACGGGCAGGCGCGAGGCACGCAGGAGAGGACTCGCCTGCCACGCGAGGGCACGGAGTCGCGGCCAGGCGGGACCACGTCGGCGGACTTCGGAGTGGGCTCGACGGCCCACCAGGGAAGTCACCCTTTTCTTTTCTTTGGGTTTTTGGGCAAATGACTGTGGGAGGCGCCTGTCTTGTGAAGTAGAACTGTTATAAGTGTTGCCGTGTGTACGCGTTATTCGGTAGTATCTCTGCGTCACTGTTTCTTTTCTTCCATTTGATATATGTGCATTCTGTGACTATACGTGTGCTTTGTGCCTGTGTGTGTGAAATAAATGTGCTTCGTGTTGAATTGTTCCCCGTTTCGCTGCGTCCTTTCCTTTGTTGGGTCTCCATCTTGCTTCACGTAAAGGGTTCGTCGTGGGCTTAATACGCCCGATAATTAATCTGAACCGTCAAGGTCGACGATAACTCCGCTCGGTTATCCCTGCAGCACGGAACGAGCCGCTTAAGCGGTTCGTGTCCGGAGTCGACCTGTGGCGTGGTACAACCCCTCGGTAGGTTACCCGTGCGAGTACTTAGTATATCGACTTTCGGCGATTCACCCTATTTCGCGCGGGTAGAATGCGGACTGGGTTGTGGTGAGGTTAAACCCCCACCCGTGACTAGCTCCTTGGCGATAGTTCAAGAGGGTCACGACTGAATTGTCCGTCCGGTGGGCGAGACGTGCCGCGATTCGAGTCACGTGGCCGTTCGCACGCCGGCGGGCGCGAATCGCAACAATATTATATATATTTTTCTTTCTTTTCAAGTGCCGCATAGTCATGTCGTGTTGTAGTTTACAATGGTTCCCCAAATCTCTCTTCTTCTTTCGGCTGCTCCCGTTAGGGGTCGCTACAGCGGATCATCCGTATGATCCGCATAGTGATTTGGCACAGGTTTTACGCCGGATGCCCTTCCTGACACAACCCTGGTCGACTCTTACGACACAGGGATATGGTACACCTATTTTTAACCGGGGCATACACTGGGCCCAGTTATACTGGTACTCACTTCGCCGACCTCGGAAGGATGACAGGCTGAGTCAACCTCCTGGTGTGTATTAATTCAAGCGGCCAACACGGGGCTTGAACTCAGGACCTTTTGGATCCCAAGCTGCTACCCTAACCACTACGCCAACACCAGGCTTGGTTCCCCAAATGGGAGCCCACAAATTTATTGGCACCAGCCCCCTTAAGGTTAATCCAGCCACCCTGCTATTATCGACAAGCAAACTTCGATTATATTGATCCGTTCTCAACGTAGTATTGGTAGATTCAAATAAATCTGTGTGCCCAACCCCAGAGTGATGTGAGCAACAAGTTCCACTCAGAAGGAATGCATACGTATATCAAGAATGCTAAAAAAAAAAAAGTGCAAGACAATATACAATATTGTCAGCATGTCTTTGGATCGAATGGTGCAATAGTTTTGTTTAAAAAATACATGTGAACCCTGTCCTGGTAGGTTGGCATCGATTTTACAGCATCAAACGGTGACCCTCGAGACCCTGGCTCCTTGCACCATTTGAGCCCGAACGGAACCAACGATTACCTGGAGGCGCTTCGCGCTGTGGGTCACATCATACAGGACTACGACGCGTATGGCACTGGCATTCATGCACATACATTGAATACTCATTTGTCTCTCTCTTCTTACAACCAAGTAAAGTTACTCCTGCAATGAAAAACACGAAACACCCAAATCAATCCCCATTCATCCATAGCATATCATTCAGTAACTCTTCTCTGTGTATTACATATTCCAGTCATAAAATGGTCCATAAAACGTAAACTTAATCACAGCTATATCAGTTTCCTCCTCATTGATGTTTTATTACAATCTCACTTTCTTTTAAATCCTTTTTTAATTTCAAACTTACTTGTTTGTATTCTTAATGAACAAAACAAAGTTCATGTTGCTTTAGGTTAAACCATCTCTGCACGAAATAACATCCTTTTCAGAGGCCCGATGGATGGTAGAGAAGTAGTGCACTTACTTTTGAGCCTTCTCGTCTGGGTTCCATTCCCGACCTGACTATAAACTGTCAGATTGGTGCTTGGCAGGCAGGGTGTTGTATAAATGAGTGCCATCCTTCAACTGTACTTTAAGCTGGGTACATCTCATCTGCTAGCATTATTTGGTAGATGTTAAAGATCCTTGCTGTCTTTCCTAAGTTAATGCCACACCCACTCTTTGATGATATGAGAAAAATCATGGGGTAACCTGCCCGTGTCAGATTGTGGTAGCGTGTGTCGGGGTGGTGCTCAGGTATCGTCCACCGGAAGGCGGTTTCCTTGGGTTAACCTGAGGCGGTCCCTTTGGGTGGGTGCCTGGAACGTCCTATCCCTAACAGAGGACGATCACCTGTCTCTGTTATCTGAGCTCAAGTGTTTGGACATCGGTATTGCAGCACTCTCTGAGGTTCGGAGACCGGATAGTGGCGAGATCATGGCGGGTGGTTAAACCTACTATTGGTCTGGTCGCTCTAATGGTTACCAAGTCCAAGGAGTTGCTCTGGCTGTGTCCAATAAGCTGACCAAGCACTCTTTGGAGTGCTTGCTTGAGGGCTTAAGCCACTTGGCGAGCGCTCTTCAAGCTGCCTGGTTGTTTGTTTCGGTAAAAGTATCCGTGTTCTCAAGGGAACAATGATTAGACAGACGTACGTTTCCACTTTCCACCTGTGTTGGGCCCTGCGGTGCCATGCGTTTGGTGTCTCATCCGCTGAAAATGTGCAATTATATTTTTTACATGATATCGCTTTGTTTAACCTTATGTGCGATCTCATAATATATATTTTTTGTTTTTATGTTGAAGGCTCCAGTCACGGACTAAAATGGTCCTCCTCATCGAGGCCAGGCCTTAAATAAAGAGAAACAAAAGAGAGAATGTAAAAGGAGGAGTGAGTAAAAAAAGTGTGTGATGTTTGTTTGCAAGAAAGAGATTAAAGTTAGCCTGGGTAGCTTTAGTTTGAATGAGACAAAAAGTAAGACCAGCAATCCTGATACGGAGAGTGTAAGATGGTTCCGGGCACCACTTTAACGCTCCTAAATCAGAATGGTAGAACTACCCTGAGCGGTAGATGTCTACAACCTACTACCTAAGAAGTACCGAAGAATATAATCCACCCCTCACTTCGACATATATATATATATATATACACACAATAAGGTCCATCCGACCACGTGTTTGCCGTGATCTGCTGGTGAAGGGAGAGAGCAGAGATCGGCATTTCGTGTTCTGGTCCTTGATATATTTTTCAATTTAATTTTGCTAATTTTCCACGAGTTCCTCTTTCAAAGAACTCTGTTTAAAGGTAAATCTTTATGTTTGTCGTTTTTATGCATTTTATGTGGGTGTACATTAATGAACTGTATTTATTACCGTAGTGTGTGTGTGTGTGTGTGTGTGTGTGTGTGTGTGTTGTGTGTGTGTGTGGTGTGTGTGTGTGTGTGTGTGTGTGTGTGTGTGTGTGAGAGATCTCCATATGCGGGTTTCAGAAGGTGGAACAGATCCCTCCCAGGTCTCGAAGTATCCACCGTCGTGTGTGTGTGTGTGTGTTTGGTTGGTTGGTATCTCCATATTTAGGTTCCAGAAAGAGGAATGGACCCTCCCAGGTAGGTTGTGTGTGTGTGTGTGTGTGTGTGTGTGTGTGTGTGTGTGTGTGTGTGTGATCTCCATATGCGGGTTTCAGAAGGTGGAACGTATCCCTCCCAGGTCTCGAAGTATCCACCGTCGTGTGTGTGTGTGTGTGTGTGTGTTGGTTGGTTGGTATACTCCATATTTAGGTTCCAGAAAGAGAATGGAGCCCTCCCAGGTATGTATGTATGTGTGTGTGTGTGTGATCTCCATATGCGGGTTTCAGAAGGTGGAACGTATCCCTCCCAGGTCTCGAAGTATCCACCGTCATGTGTTGGTTGGTATCTCCATTATTAAGTTCCAGAAAGAGGAATGGAGCCCTCCCAGGTATATATTGTTGCGAATTCGCGCCCCCGGCGTGCGAACGGCCACGTGACTCAAATCGCGGCACGTCGCCCACCGGACGGACAATTCTGTCGTGACCCTCTCGGACTAACGCCGGACCCAGTCACGGGTGGGCCTTTCGGCCTCACCACGATCGTGCCAATCGGCCACCTGTGTGGGATAGGGTTGTTCGCCAAACTCGACCTACCTAAGTACCCACGCGGATGGTAAACCGGGCGATCGCACCTCGCCGCAGGTCGACTTCGGACACGAACCGCTTAAGCGGTCCGTTCCGTGCTATCGGGATAACCGAGCGGTGTTATCGTCGGCCTCGACGGTTCCTGATTATCGGGCGTATTAAGCCCACGACGAACCCGTTACGTGAAGCAAGATGGAGATTCAACAAAGGAAAGGACGCAGCGAAACGGGGAACAATTCAACACAAGCACTATTTACACGACACACGGACACAAAGCACACATATGTCAAACAGTCAGAAAGCACATATATCAAATGCAAGATGAAAAAACAAAAGAAACAGTGACGCAGAGATACTACCGAATAACGCGTACACACGGCAACACTTATAACAGTTCTACTTCACAAGACAGGCGCCTCCCACAGTCATTTGCCCAAAAACCCAAAGAAAATAGAAGTAGTCACTTCCCTGTGCGCGCGCCAAGTCCTTCTCCGCGCCCTCAGCTCCCCGCTCCTCCGGCGTGATCGGCGAGCTCGTGCTTCGCGCCGGCACGTGTCGCCGTTTGACGCCACGGACGGGGTTTTGGGGAATGAACGGGGTTTTCAGCGCTCTCTCGGTGCGGACGGGGGGGGGGGGGGGAAGAAATCGCGACACTCGGGGTCGAGAGAAGAGAGGATAATTGGCGGACGCTCCGTCCCACCAGCGGGATCTCGGGACCACACAGACTCCGGCGAACCCTCGGACAAGAACCTCGAACTGGAGCTCTCTCTCTCTTCACACCGTCGTTGTCCAAAGGTCCAAGGCTCGTCAGGATCAAGGGGTCCGCAGGGATCACAGGCCGGCAGGAACAGGAACAAACGAGCACCCACCACCTCCACCGAGCCTCCTCCGAGCCTCTTCCGAGCCTTCTCCGAGCCTTCTCCATCGGCGTCCTTTATACGCCCCACGCTCCGCCCTGTTGCTCCGCCCCGTTCCCTGCTCCACCCCCTTCGACGCTTCGAGAAAGGTCTCGAAGAGGGGCGTTCCTCCCCCTGGCCGTGTCACACCACGCGTCCACCAATCGGGCGCCAGCTGCGCCTCTCCGTTTCTCTTCCCCCACACAAGCGCGGAGAAGAATGGCGGGTGGCGAAGATGCAGTGGCGCAGATGGCGGAGGCGGCGCGGTCGGCGCTGTGGTGGGATGGCGTGGTTGTGGTTGAGACGTGGTTGGTTCAAAAATAAAAAAGAGAAAAAAAAACGACTGACTCAAAGCGTCACAGCCCGAATGAATCACATTAATTCCCTCTAAACAACGGTTTTGGGCTAACTACCATGTACTTCAGAAATACCTCACCTACGGGACCTGAATGGTGGTTGCAAATTTCCACAGCCGTAACACTACCCCCTCCCTTTTTACAGACTCGTCCCGAGTCGTCAAATTCTCGTGTGCCACCATGTGTAGTTCTCCCCTAGTACGTTTTACCTACGGACCCTGAGTGCGACATTCATGGTATTGGTGCCCCAAAATAAATAACCTGAGGGCTGAGTAACTAACTAAACAAACCCACTCAACGGACGACTTAAATAAAATTGCCGGCGCTAGACATACATGCGGCGGGCGCACTCATATTTACAATACAACTTAACCTTATAAATTTACACTAAACCATGGCCCAGGATCAATGGACTCTGCAGGGAGCAAACAAAAAGAACCGGCGCACGGGCCGCCACTGCAGGCCGTGTTGTAGCTGCCAACAGGGCAGTTCTTGCAGCTTGCAAACTGTTGCCTTGCGGATCCTGGCGCGCATGGAAATGAACAGGGGGGGGGGGGGCAAAGCAAAATTGAACGGGGGCAACCTGGTGATGTGGGCAGTGGGCATGGCATGACAAAAGCAGCAGGCATACAAAGCCGGCAGAACAAGGCCTTGCAGGCAAACACAGCCGGCAGACGAAGTGACCGCACAGGCCTTGAAGCAAAACAGCCGTCGGACGATCCGACCGGCACAGGCCTTGCAGCAAACAGCCAGCCGATGAAGTTGGCCGGCCTCTCGCCGTGCAGTGGAGGTTGGTGGAGGGAGTGCGTTGGTGCTGGCCACCCGGAAGGCGGGCTCGGACCTACCCTACGGTCTCCCTCCCACCTATCGCCTTTGCCTGTCGCTGTACCTACCCACTCCCTTAATTTGTAAAAACCCAATTTAGCCCCCACTTATTATTTTGTTTGTTTTTATTTTCATCCCTTCCCACTATAAATCGTCCCCAACCCCTTTACTGGTCTTGTTCGGCTAACCTATCGTCTCACCTAGCCTACTCCCAACCCCTACGTTCCCTTCCTGGAGGGGAATGAGGGAGGGCTAGCGTCCTGTGTCGAGGCCCAACGAAGCCTCAGGATGGCCCTCCCAGACTTCAGGATCTCTAACCCAGAGTGGTCCAGTGGCCCACAACGGGAGCGAAGGGATGGATGGTGCGGAGGGGTACACTTCCTATCTACCCTATCCATTAACCTTTAAACTACCCCGGGTTTCAACAAGCGCCTCTCGTTTATCTACGGTTCTAGCAACCAAGATTCTCGTCGCCTGTGTTGGTGTCCTTACAATTTCGGGCCTCGCCCCCCAATTTTCTTCCCGTGCCCTCACAGGTCTCATGGCTGGGAGCGTGGCTCCCTTGGCAGGCATGACCCTCTGCCGATTCTCCGACGATGGCACCCCCGGCACTACACTGCCTCCGAGCCTACCAGCTCACAAACAGCGGGGAGTGCCCTCCATGGCGACTCCCTGAAACGCTCACGTGCAGGCTGGCCTTCCGGGCCCTTTTCCGAGGGTCACCCGTGCCCACAACACTGCCCACGCGGCTAATGGCGCCCCGGGCCCCCGCACCATGCGGGCGCACCCGTGCCCACTACGCTATCCCGCGCCCCATGGGCCCTTGGCCTACTACGGCCGACTAGCCTGGTGCCCGGGTACCCACTCAGCGATAATCACCTTCGCAGCCACGCTCCCAGCCCGTCAACAGGGCTCCTGCACCCCTCCAAACGGGTTTCGAGCCTACTTTCCCACCAACAACAAAACGACCTCCATTTTGTCAATTTGACTAACCCAGCTAACTCACTCTACACTGACCCCGGGGTCCCTTGGGCGGGAATTACTCTCCCCCAATCACTCATCGCACCATGCATTCCACATTCGCTCCATACACTCAGGCCCGCTGGCCTCACTCACTCACCATGTCCTCACCTCACAGCTTTTCAACACGCACACCACTGAATCTGCCATCCTTCTAACTACATCCCCTACCTACCTCGTGCTCCCACGTCATCCCTTACACTATAGCACGTTCCATTTAACCTACGTAGCTAAGCTACGTCCCTCTACACATTCACTGTCAGTCACTGTCTCCAAAATGTCATCAACTCATTTCCCAACCTAAAATCTGTCTACAATCCCTCTAATAGTCCATTCCACGGACTCCATGAGGACTACCCTGCCCATTGAAGTCGGTCTAACTATCACTAACCCTTCCCCTAACTAGTTCCATCCTGTGCCCAGGAAGGGGGTCTTCCACCCCTTACCCGGGAAATCCTGTTCACCGAAAGCGAGGCTTGCTTTCGTTCGATTTTTTTTTCCAAATTTGCGCAGCACCGCCGCAGCAACTCACAGCTCGCGCACTTTGCACCTGCCCGTGACGTCATGCAGCTGCACGCGTACCTCGTCCCTCTTGACGGTACCATCCGGCAGGGATTCACCCTCCCTGCCGGATTCCAACCCTACGTGCAGCCCATGACGTCACCGTGCGCACCCCAAAAGCAAAACCTCGCACTCCGAGGGGCTCCCCACGCGAACACATTGTGCTCTGCCGTTGGAGCCTAACACAAGCTCGCGTGGAGAACCCGTCCGGTCCAAATCCATAATCCTGCTACACTTTGTCCGTCCGCGGGATCGGCAAATCCCACCGCTGGAGTTCCGGACCGGGCTTCACTCCCGCAAGCGAGCACGTGGCGGCCTCGTGCCGTGCACAGCACCGACCTCGCGCTCGCGCTGGGTGAACCCGGCACGGTGCTCAAAACAACTACGGCCGCTACCCGGCCTTTGTCTCTCTGTCGCCGTCGCCATTCCCCCACGCAACCTGCGTGTCACGACGCACAGACTCCACTCCATTAAACTCACACCGGGAGACGCGGCTGCATGCTCCCGCATGCCGACCGTCATCTCCCTAACACACAGCGACCTTACACACGCTTTCTCCCTCACACTCGGCGCCTCACTTCACTCGTGCCATTTCCCTTGCACACGTGGCTCCTTCCACAACGGTGCCTCATCCACACACGGCGTGCTGGAGCACGCACTTAGCCCACTCGGCAGCCTCGCACACCATTTTACTCACCACACGCGGTCCCTTTCACACAACGCCTTTCACCCACGCTTTGCGCAGTTGCAGCACACATTTCGCCACGCTCGTGTACACACACCTCGACACCACACACGCCAGGACCAACACGCTGGGGATTCGTGCCACCACAAGGGGTTCCGGGCCTCTATACCCCCCAAGCTTTCGTGTGCACCCGTTCGCCTCACTCATCCCCTCGAACTCGCTAAGCACGACCGAACCCACCTGGTCGTGAGTCGCCTCAAGGGGCATACTCCTCCCCTCGTTCCTGGAGAGGCCATCCAGCTGCTCACACCGGGTCTCTAACCAGTCCGCCAGCTCACCCCATTAAGCCTCGCTAACTCTTGTGTGTGTGTGTTCGTCTTCACCCCCGTCCAATTCACCTCTATCTTCCGTGTCTCTATTATTAATTCTGCCGTCGTCACCTCGTGTCTCGTCTTCACACGGTTTCGGTCACCCCAATTAGTTTTTCCCTCTCGGTCACCGTCACTGTTGCTCTCTCCTCACCTTCACACTTCTCGCCCAACACGTCCCCCGAATTACTTTTGTCCTCACCCGCCTCCACTGCGCGGCTGACAACGTTGCACCCCCTCCCAGCTCGGTTCGCTCCCACACGTGCGTCGCCATTACGCACTCCCCTGCTTATTGCCTTCATGCCCGCCTGCAGGCTTAGGCCCATTTGCTGCATCTCACCCGCATTTCTTTCATTTGTTTTCCATTCCGCTCTTCACCTGTTGTAAATTCGCATTCATTTGATTATTCATTCCTGCACACATTTGTTTTATTTCGTGTCATTTTTGTTGCGTATTTCCATCCATTTTTTCGTTCATTTGTTGCGTATTTCCACCCATTTTTCCCGTTCATCCCCTTTTATTTCGTTTTTCGTTTCGAGTGCGTGTTTGCGTATTTCATCCATTTCGTTTTCATTTCGTTTATGGCTTGCCAAAATCATTTTCGAGTGCACTCGGCTGAGCCGATTCGGCCAGGATAGGGGGTTTTGGTGGAGAGGGGGAGGGAGATGTCATACACGCGGGCCGCCGCCGCCACCTATTTCGGGCTCTGCGGTTCGTTTGTGGGGGGGATTGCTGAAGCATATTCCTGGGAATGTCTGCACGGGGCTTTCCATCCTGGGCCATGGATCCTACATTACTACCACATATACATTCGAATACCCCCCGGCACCCGCTCGCCTTGAGACTCCATCTTATTCTCGTAACGGGTTAATTTAGATCGCTCGTAATTTGGAGGGAATCGGGGGTCGCTCCTCTCACCCCTGAACGATTCCCCGGAATTTAGGCTGGAGACAGGAGAGAGTTTGTTTCCGCTCTCTGACACCAGTGTTGCGAATTCGCGCCGCCGGCGTGCGAACGGCCACGTGACTCGAATCGCGGCACGTCGCCCACGGACGACAATTCTGTTCGTGACCTCTCGGACTAACGCCGGGAGCCAGTCACGGGTGGCCTTTCGGCCTCACCACGATCGTTGCCAATCGGGCCACCCGCGTGGGATAGGGTTGTTCGCCAAACTCGACCTACCTAAGTACCCAGGCGGGATTGGTTAAACCGGGCGATCGCACCTCGCCGCAGGTCGACTTCGGACACGAACCGCTTAAGCGGTCCGTTCCGTGCTATCGGGATAACCGAGCGGTGTTATCGTCGGCCTCGACGGTTCCTGATTAATATGGGAGTATTAAGCCCACGACGAACCCGTTACGTGAAGCAAGATGAGATTCAACAAAGGAAAGGACGCAGCAAAACGGGGGAACAATTCAACACAAGCACTTTATTTACACGACACACGGCCACAAAGCACACATATAGTCAAACAGTCAGAACGCACATATTATCAAATGCAAGATGAAAAACAAAAGAAACAGTGACGCAGAGATACTACCGAATAACGCGTACACACGGCAACACTTATAACATTTCTACTTCACAAAGACAGGCGCCTCCACAGTCATTTGCCCAAAAAACCCAAAGAAAATAGAAGAGTAGTCACTTCCCTGTACGCGCACGAGTCCTTCTCCGCGCCCTCACTCCCCGCTCCTCGTGTGATCGGCGAGCTCGCTGCTTCGCGCCGGCACGTGTCACCTGTTTGACGCACGGACGGGTTTTTGGGGATGAACGGGGTTTCAGCGCTCTCTCGGTGCGGAGGGGGGGGGGGGGGAAGAAATCGTCGACACTCTAGGTCGAGAGAGAGAGGAAATGGGCGACGCTCCGTCCCACAGCGGGATCTTCGGGACCACACAGACTCCGGCGAACCCTCGGACAAAGAACCCTCGAACTGGAGCTCTCTCTCTCTCACACCGTCGTTTGTCCAAATGGTCCAAGGCTCGTCAGATCAAGGGCTCCGCAGGGATCACAGGCCGGCAGGAACAGGAACAAACGAGCACCCACCACCTCCACCGAGCCTCCTCCGAGCCTCTTCCGAGCCTTCTCCGAGCCTTCTCCATCGGCGTCCTTTATACGCCCCACGCTCCGCCCTGTTGCTCCGCCCCGTTCCCTGCTCCACCCCC
>CM068961.1:50558483-50581807 GCA_035128595.1 Eptatretus atami
TATATATATATATAATACCTCACAATGGCGTTCTTGAACTTGGAGACCAAAGGAAACGATATGCTTGCAATTTGATTGGTATCATGTGTGAGCGAGCGTGTAATAAGTAATCGGAAGCCTTCAAGCCCTATATCCATTCATACTGTACCAAATAACTCTATCAATCTAACCACCCACCTGTCCCCCTTCTTATATTTTATATCCGCCTCATTGGTGTAAATAAATGCAACAGACATGGACACATTTGCAGACGTGGATTAATGGATGTAAACGCTATTATCATGGACAAGTGTAACCAAACTTTTCATTCCCATCCATAGAATGCCATTAGGATCTCATTTGTATAAAAGAGTAATCCTTTTGGCAAATCTAATGATGATGTAGATTTAATTATTCATAAATTTAATTATTCACTCACATCGGGTCATAGTTCAGAAGTCATGAAGTTTCAGATTTTTCAGATAAGGATTTCAATTCAACCAATTATGGCTGGAATACCACTTCACCGGTGATGCCATCATTATCACCCTACATACTCCATGGGGAGTTGATGACATGCCAAGTTTCAATTTTTTCCGTCAAGCGGTTTTGGAGAAAATGATGTCCATTTTTTTCCCTTTAATCCGATATGGCTGCCATACCATGCGACCCATGACGAGTGTTAGCAATGAAATATTCTGCATGGGGAGTCCTTCCTATGTTCAAAGTTTTGCATCGATTGTATAAGCGGTTGCAGAGAAAATCATTTTTAAAGTGAAAATATAAAGCCATGGACACAGACACAGACAAACAGACGGGGCGTTGCAATCGTCTCACACCCCCTTCGAGGCGACTAAAATAAGAAAATAAAGACAGAAATGTTTAAAAGCAGTTTTATGAGTAGTTTCTTCGAAGGAAGGAGGTTCTTTTGTATTCATGGTCGAGGCTCGTGGAAGAGCTTGAGCAAAATGGAAATGGTGAAAACACCAACAGCAGAGTATAAATGAGAGAGAGAGAGAGAGAGAGAGAGAGAGAGAGAGAGAGAGAGAGAGAGAGAGAGAGAGAGAGAGAGAGAGAGAGAGAGAGAGAGAGAGATCAAGGGGAAGGGGAGAAGGACAAATGGGGGTGAACAAGGTGCACACAAACTGAATGAAACACAGTAAGAAGAGGAAGGGGACCTTGGGGATGAAACAGAAAAGGAACAAACCGACCGACAACTAACAAACGAAAAGAGTTGAAGGATTAGGGGGAAAAAAAAATCACAACAACCTGGGAAAAGGGAGTGCTTGGGAATGGGGTCATTTGGGGTAGAAGAGATCATGAGAATGGATGGGGGATGACCTGTGGTAGTGGTGAACAGCTGTCTTGAAACCCTGGAAGGAGGTGTAGACAGATGGGAACGTTCAAATAACATCATGAGTTTTCTGCAATGACAGTAAATTGGTAAGTAAAGATTTTGTTAATTTGATCGGTGAAATGTAATGTGTTGTTTTATCTCTGAGAATCTCTCAAATGTTGGTAAATTTGCTTATTTTAAGCTTGCACAGATTAAAACTCATGAGTCCTTTTAAGTTTTTCTATCAGAGGAGATCCAAAAATTAAATCAAAAATGCATGTTCTTATGAAAGAAAGTAATGAAAGCAACAATGAGATATATTCAAATGTGATGATTCTGGAAATCAATGTGAAATAGGTGTGAGGTGTCTTGATTACTGTCTTGTTATAGTATAACACACACACACACACACACACACACACACACAACACAACACACACACACACACACACACAACACACACCCACGTCTGTCACAATCTGATGGGTACTATGCTGTACGCCAGGCCTACTTTGTGCTCCTGCTGCTGACGATGGCGTACTCGCTGATGCAGGACCTACACGTACTGCAGTGGTGCGTGCAGCACGTTACCTCTGGCTCAATATTGTCGTGGGCCTCGGTGCTGCTGACTTCTCAACCATGGAGGAGCTGGATGGAGATGAGGATGGGCTCACAGCACCCAGCGGGGAACGTGCCTCACGAGACATTGTGCAGTTTGTGCCATTTAGAAACTTCTACAATGTGAGAGCAAGGGTGTGAGGGGTTAACCTTTACCAATGGGCATAAATAAATATTATGGAGTTATATTTTGCAGTTTTGGATCCAGTATATATTTTTTGGGGATTTTGGGGCAATATAGATGAGTGATGAAGTAAATGAAGATTTAAGAGTTTTGTGCAAAACCACTCAGATAGTTCAAGTGAAAGTTACAAAAGCACCATAAAATGAACTGAAGGGGTTAATCTTTCCCGACTAAATATTCTGGATGTATAAACAACAACAGATTTATGTTTGAGTCATGATGGTCGGTAGACCTCTGATTTCCTTTGGGATCATAGCTAATGATGGATGCATGAAAATAATGGAACCAATATACACAATTAACACCCTCTTTACACCATTCGATTGTCGATAATTTGTAGAAACTAGAAACACCCACTCCTCTAGGAACAGCTTGGGATGGGGAAAACGGGTGGTGGTGGTGGTGGGGCAAATTCATTTGGCACCCGGGTTTAGTAATACCCCCTCCCTCCGGCAGGGGTCAGCAAACAACATGCGATCTGTGCCACTTGCACAGGCAAAAGTCGTGAGTTGTCAACCCACCCTCGCAGAGGGGGGATTATTTTGTACCCATGATCTGACCCTGGGTACCCCCACTATGTATGCAAAATTTGGTGGAGATCAGCCAGACGTTTTCGAGTCTATAAGAGAACAAACAAACAAATAAGCTATATTTTAATATGATGTTTTCAAAGAGAATTTGAATTAGCGATACTTATTATTTATTTATTTTGTTTTTGGAGCTATTGCGACGAGTGTATTCCTCTTTGGTATGCAGCCCATGGCTGCGGGTAGCATAATTTGCTGGCAGGTGTGGCTATGTTGCTGATGCAGTGCCCCCTTTAGGTTAAGAGAAGGAATTTGTACTTTGTTCAGGGTGCTGGCAATAACTGGCTGACTCTTTGAGAAGGACACTGCAGAATCTTTAATCTGTTCTTGCGTATGGCAGCTTGGCTGCCAGGGTAGCTATCATTTATTGGAAGCAAGGCTGTGCTGCTGATGCTGTGGCCCTCTACCGGTATGCTGGTACTCATTTCGCCGACCTCAGAAGGATGACAGGCTGTCAACCCCATCTGGTGTTAATTCAGCAGCCAACGAGGCTCAAACTCAGGGCCCTAAGGTCCTAAGCCAGCCACCCTAGCCAGTAAGCCAACATCAGGCTAGGATCTTTAATGTCTACCATCGAATTGCAGAAAAACGGGATGCCAAGTGTAACGTCCATCCGAGAGATGGCACACACATTGATTGACTTCACCCTGCCTGTGAAACACCTGGATCATAGTTTCTAGCCTGGCCGAGATTCAAACCCAGGCTAGACAGTGCAGAGGCAAGTTCGTATTCCCTAGTCTAGGGCCTAGACTATCCTGCCAGCCTTACAATGAGTGCTGCTCGGACATTTTAGGAACTCATGTCAATAATCGCGACATACGAACACACAATAGTATTCAAATAAAAAGAGATTAGTTTACCTGCAAAGATTATGCTTATACTGACTTGATGTAGACTGTGATCAAGTTGTTATGGAGGATGGAAATGGAGAGACAGCTGCAAGGAACATTTCCATAATGGAGACCAGTACTAAACTCATTTCCTGTCCATTAACAGAGATTCACTTTACTTCTTTGTGCACTTTCAGCACAGCTCAGTATTATACAGTACAGTATATACTGTTACGGTATATAACCTGCTCAAAGAAACGAGGAAAAAAACGAGGCAGGAGGTTTTGAGCAGTTTCCATCCCATCGAGTGCCAGTATTTTAATGTATGGCTGAAACCGTTTTCGGAAACATGATCACACATGACACTTCTGATGAAAGAACATTTTGAATCTGTTTTATATCAAGATGTAAACACATGAACTGCATTTAGAGCAAAGCGCTACCTCCACCATAGTATCATAAAATTCATCCTCATTTCCACTGAGCTGTAATTTAGTGGGGACTTAAAAAAAGATTCTGCATTTATGTTTGAAGAGAGCATGTATGAGGGACTGGTACCATGGAATTGTAATCAATGATACCTTCAATCACTCCACATCCCACGTTTGCGAACGTTTTAGTTGTTTCAATGGTATTGGTCCCTTGTATATGAGGCGCCGCGAGGAGGAGTGATGTAAGGGCTACATCAGCCATTTTGGAGTTAATGCCATATAGCACTATTTTAACCCTTCCCCTATCATCCGAGCCTATCATCATCATATCATTAAAAAATGTCGCTTACATCACTCCTCGCCAGGCCTCATATACTCTATGGCGTCCTGATACATTTTGTGTGAAATGTATTGAAGGTCAAATTTGAGTGGATGATCGTGGAGATGATGGTTCACCCGATAATGTATGTGGTTCATTTCTGTGGAGTTCAATAGTAAACGAAGGTTAAACATGCTCTTCCACCATATTGGTTAAAACCAAGTGCGATTGCTCCAGGCTAGACACCCTGGTTAGCCAATCCCCCTGTGCAGTGTGTGTGTGTGTGTGTGTGTGTGTGTGTGTGTGTGTGTGTGTGTGTGTGTGTGTTTTTGTCACCTTTGTCATCAAATTTTCAGCAAACCATTATGATGAGAATAATGAGAAAATAATGATATAAATTAGGTCAAAATGTGAAAGTGCAAAGTCATAGCAACTATAAATTGCCCTTATTAGCTTGGCAGTAACGCTTTCAAGCACAAGACCATGGGCTTTTTTCACCCTGGAGACGTCGAGTTCCGGGAATGTGGTTGCTCGGGGGAAGGAAAGCCAATCAGTCTCTCCCTGCAAACTGTTTCATCGTTTCTCGGCAGGCAAAATGATTAAAACTGTTCTGGGCTTTTTCGATAAATGCAGAGAACGTTTATCACGCTCACTGTCCTCCGTCACCAAGGACCCTACGATCAAACCTCAGAGTGCTGGTTTCATTTGATGAATGCATAAAAGAAGAAGAAGAAGAAAAAAAACAACTTCATGGCTCGATTTCACTGAATAGGTTTATGATTTCACAATCAAAATATGAAGAAGGCATGAATGGAAAAGCTGTAATTTGCATAGATAAATGAAATAAGCGGGGAGCCATTGACCTATAATTAGGGGCAGATATAACTGAACATTAGAGGGTATTAACTCAGGAATAATTTACCATTGAGGGGGAGGGGGAATTAGAATTAGCTGCAGTCTCGACTGATGATGCCCGCAGTGTGAATGTGGAGTTTTGTGGACTGTGGGCTGTCCACCTTTGCCTCTAAAGATCTCTCTACCTGTATCTCTTCTCTTTCTCTCCCTCCGTCTCATCTATTATTCCTTGTAATACATAATCATATCAGATTTTAACCTATAAAAGTTTATTTTGATGAGGTTGTAATAAACAATGCTGATGAACAGTTTTAGAGAAAAATCAAACTTTCATTCTCTTTTCTTCAAACTGAAATTTATCTAAACTTATGACAGATACAACACAAGTTGAGTTTGAGTACAAAGTAAATGCGGACGGACTTTGCATTTTGAGATGCTTTCTAGTTTACATTGCTATTTGAAAATGAAACAGCTTTAAGATGTCAAGTGTAACCACCTTCATGAAAAAAACAAAAAAACAATTCTGGCTAAAAAATAAAATACTGGCATCTATCATTTAGAAACTGCTCAAAGCATCCTGCCTATGGACCCATACGTACATGGATTGAACTGACATTGAGGATCATGAATGAGCTGAATTACAAGGGATTGACATTGACACAGTGGAGGAGGTTGGTATCTGATTGGGGGAAGGAAACAACACACAAACAGCATAAGTATGGACATGTAGACAGGACATAGGAACAAAGTGGGCTGAGTAGACATGAAACATGCAAGCACACGGGAAAAGCTGACAAAGAAGGTAAACATGGAAAAGGTTTGGCTGGACAGGACAGAATTGGACAGGTCAGGTGGAATACAATAGGAAAAAGGGATAATGTCCTGTTGCGTCCGAATCCGTTCTACGTTCTAGCTCTTCCACGAGCCTCGACTTTATATACAAAAAAATTAAATAAATCACACAACGGTTCACCATTTTAAAGGATTGGAGCGAACAACATGATAGGACACTGAGGGAGACGATTCCACAGTCGAGAGAAGAACGGGACAAAAGACTGGTGATGAGCAGTTACCTTGATTTTGGGAGACCAATCAGATTTGGGTTGCTTGCTGAAAGAGGGTGGCCTGGTAGGGCTTGGAAGGCACAAATGGCCTAGAGGTACACACACACTTACCAACGAGCTGGCTAGCCTGGGTTTGAATCTCGGGCCAGCTATAAAAACTATCATCCCGGTGTTTCACAAGCAGGGTGATTCATCAATTTGTTTGCTGTCCCTCAGCCTCCTGTTGCCGGCACCCTGAACACCCTGAACAGGAAAGAGGCTGAGCCTTGTACCTCAGCCTCCTGTTGAGTAATTCCAATGAGTTTCAGTGCCTTGTATTTTACTGTCTGCCTGGGGCGCATGGCAGAGCCAACCCACAGAGGACAGTGATACTCCATGTCTTTGCGGATGAAGGCTTTGCACACTGGAGATGAGAGTGGCTGAGAAATGGATTAGCTCGGTGTAGAATTTCCCAGAATCACCATCCTCCTCTATATCTACAAATGCATCAGCACTATTTTTGAATGTAAACAAATCTTTTGTCATTTTATTATGTTCAACTTCGTGTTCATATGCCCATCATCATCTTGAGTTACTCGAAGCTCCGAGCTCTCACCAATTTGAATGTACAGTTGAGTTGTATAATCAAATGGATGGCAGGTTTTAATTGTCTTGTACAATACAATATGGGTGGTAGTCCCAACTTGTAAAAAAAAAAAAAAAGGTTTATCTTAAGAAAGGTCTTTGAATTTTTGAGGAAGGTCTATGTAGAACCCCATTGTTTGTAATGCCCTCTGCTGGTTCGGGCAGAAATTTGGAATTTGTTCAGGGTGCCAGTGAGAGCTCACCTACACTTCACGAAGGAAACCGTGATGTCTTTAACTTCCACCAACTAATGCTGACAGACCGTTTAACGTCCATCCGAGAGACGGCACACATTGATGAATCGCCCTGCCTGTGAATCACCGGGATGACAGTTTATAGCTGGGTCGCGATTCAAACCCAAGCTAAACAGCTGAGAGGCGAGTGTGCGTACCCCCAGAGTCAAGGCCATCCTCTCAGCACAGAACCCCATTGAGATAACTGTATTAAAATTTGTGTGGATTAGAATTAGATTAGAATGCACTCACATAAAGATTACTTTTTTTTTTTTTAAGTTATGTACGGCTCATGGAGGATCTTTTATGTAAATCACATACAGGACAAAAGCACAATCGCTGTATTTATCATATTTCTACATGAATTACAAGGATAATAGTGGACAATGGCAACAACATATGGTATATAGGATTTAAACCTGGGTTCCCAATATGATGAACTAGGGGTTCAGATGAGAACTCTACTAGACCAGGAGCTGGCACGATGGCCTCTAAGCCATCTAGCCTGGGTTTGAATATAAGGCCAGCTTTAAAATGCCATCCTGGTGCCTCCCCAGGTGAGACAATGTGTGGCGACTGCCGGCCCTTTGGCGGACACTAAAATTGGGTGTCTCGTCTATCAGCAGTCGTTGATGGACGTTAAAGATCCCACAGTATCCTTCTCGAAGAGTAGGTAACCTATTGCCGATACCCTGGCCAAATTCCTGTTCTAACCTACAGAGGGCAATGTGTCAGCAGCACAGCCACATCACCAGACACTACTCGCAGCCATGTGCTACATACAAAAGAAGCTGCTACTGTCCAACCTAAGTTTTTCTTGGTAAGGCACGATTCCACAGACTCTGCTCCAAGTCTGATTAATTTCCAGAATTTCTAACTCCTTTCCTAGTTCTAAACTACAAATTATATTTGAACTGTGTCCTTAGGGCACTTCCAGCATTGTTTTTGCCTTCGCAAACAATGGCAAGAGTACAGGCATTTCTCCATGTCCGCAATCCAGAGGATGTGCATTATTCAATCATCAGTTGCCAGATGATGTTGCTAAACATACAGCTACCAAACATTTCACGAGAACGAACCTTGTTGAAAGAAATGACTCGGTGATCTTATAAGGCAGGGTAACATGGAAGTATCTTGTTGTCCTTTAACTGTTTGGCTTTGATCTATCCACTTGTTCCCTTTCTGCAAGGCACCCAAGGCAGAGCTTGCCAAGAGCATCCTGGCTGAACTGCCTGAACAGGTTGTGAGCTATTTCCGTCAGAGAAACCTCGCTCCTCATCTTGCCTCTGGTCTCCAGCAAAATGCGGCCACTTAATGAAGCATTCCCGAATTGGAGGCCTGACCACTAATTGCTCTGAGACTTGGACGACAGCCCGGAAGATGGGCATTTGCTTCATTGAGAGTTCTCCAATGGCTCAACTCGTGATGCAAGGGATCCGAACATGACACAGGGCTGCTGGTTTTGTCAGGCACTGAGCACCAGCCAATACAGAGCCACCAAAGCTTACTTCTACACAAGTGGCCCATCTACGGGGTAGTTGTCAGAAAGCATCTTTTTCTAACTTCTATTTCTACTTTTCTTCTTTCTATCTTTGCCAGTAAAGTTATTTATTTTATTTTTTTCTCAATTTCAGCACTTTTGTAGCCGTGATGTCCTTTGGCTTCAAGTCACAGTTTTATTCCCCAGGTTTCATATTGACCATCTTGTCCTGCCGATGAAGCCGTTAAGAAAGTGCTGTCCACGTAGTGTCATTGTGAACTTGTGAAAATCCGTGAGCATTTGCACAGTGCCCCCTTTTGAGATGGTGGCCTCATGGTAACGCCTTGTGGACATCTCTGCTTGTCTGGTGTGTGGAATTAACTCGTCAAGACAAACTTACCATTCCATTGTTTTCGAAGTTGGTATTTCATTCATTATAAATGTTAATTCAATCCCAAATGCTTCAAGATTGAGCAGAAAACTCTTCAGTGATAAATTGCGTACAGTGTTTCATCAACAAAACAAAAAAAAAGAGGAAGAATCATGGTTTTTGTCAATGTGGAATTGTGGCTGTTTTCGCACTGTGACTTTGTATGAGATAGTTTCTCTTGGATTAATCTTTTTTTTCAGTTTAAAATGCTTGTGATCTTGTTCTTTAAACAAGCTGATATTACCGTTAAGAAAAAACAAAAGAGTTATTGCTAGAAAACCGCCAACCTCCAATTAATCATATTTTTTCCCTTGATTGAACAAACCATTGTTGACATGAATTTATACATTTGAAGTTCATCGTCAGTGTTGAAACAAAACGACTGAGAGCCCGAGGACAACCTCAACCATCAGAAGACCTCAAACTGTTAGACCAGCCTAGTTGTTGTGTCAAGAATAAAGTATGTTCTTGTGCGATGCACATGAAGCAAACTATGCACATGATCACATGCTCCAAGCAGTCTTGCTGGACTTCATGTATTCACATGTTACATGGGAAGTTCAATTTCTATTATCCCTGATACGCATGCACGCACACGAACAAGTTGTGTTGCGTGAAGCCTTTTTCTTGGTTTTTATACAATTCCATATCCCTGGGCCAATTGCCCCGACATTTGCTCTTCCACATTATATTGTAACACATGCAAGGTCAACGTCACAATAAAAAATTGCAATTCTTAATCAAATTAAAATTAAACCCAAAAAAATAATAACGCCGATTTGGCCGATCGAGCATTCCCTCGGCGGGGAAAGGGACAGAGCTTGGCTTAAGTCTCGGCCATTCTGCATCGCGTTCAAAGGTGAATTATTTGTCGGGAGTTGAACCAATTGCATTTAAGTATTTATATTCCATAGGCAGAATGTAAATTGATATACAAAGGATCCAGGCACGATCCTGTATGACCTCAAACAAGTAAATGAGGATATTATTCCTATTGCCATAGACGCACTCCCTGGTTAATTTTTGTTTTAACGTTAAACATCAAACTACTTGATGGTTGACTAAAGTCTCAATCCTGAGCTGTTTGTGACCCACCTTATTGAAAAATAAATGTGGGCTTTTTTGATTGTTGCTTCAATAGAAAAACCCGCTCCTTATGTTAGCGCCTGGAGGGATGGGGATGGGTGGGAGTTGTGGTTGGTTGGGGAGGCCGGGAATCATCATTTGCACACCATTCTACATAATTGAGTTCCGTTTGTAATAAAAGTCCTTTTCGCCTTAATTATCCATTTTCACACTGGCTTCGCCAATGATGCTTTAAACTCGGTCATTTTATTATTCTTATAACCCTCTCCAGAGGAGAAGATAATCATTTACTTAGGTCTGTGTGTTTGTTGCAAAATCGAAGATTTTTCAAGTATATCGGTCAGTCGGTTTTGTTCCTCCGTCTGTCTGTTTGTCACCTACAGGTCACAATTTTAAATCGATCTTCAAGAAACTTCACTACATGGTTGTGTTTGTCAAAAGGAAGAAGCCTATTGTTTTTGAGGTGAAATAGGCCAAAGGTGAACAACTTAAGTGAGATTTCTAAATTCCTAAATTTTCATCCGATTGACTTGAAATTTGAAGAGGATTTATATTTCAGGTCAATTAATTCAACCAGCCAATTATTTTTGAGGTCAACATAGACCAAAAGGTCAACAATTAAGGTGGTATTTCTAAAATCCTCAATTTTCAGCAGATTGACTTGAAATTTGAAGAGGATTTATATTTCAGATCAATTAATTCAACTAGCCAATTATTTTTGAGGTGAAATTTGTTTTATGGATTTTGCAAGTATCATGCTCTGCACGACATCTTCTTCTTGTTTATTTGTCAATCCACACATTATGGAAGTATGTGTATTCATTACATTAGACCCTTTACAACCCTGAGATTCATGAAGACTGCAAAGACCCGAAGACCCCTAAATCCCTCAAGAACTTTTCAAACCATTTGAACCCTAACACCCTTTGAGACGCTCTCAACATCTAAGACCCTTTAGAACTGTGAAGACACTTCGACTCCTTTATACCCTTTAAACCTTCACACCTTTTAATTCCTTGTAATTCCCTTTGACCTTTATACCCTTTAGATAATTCCAACCATTTCGACCTTAAATTACACCATTTCGAACCCTTCGACCTTTGAGACCATTACAACTTTTCAGACCTTTGACCTTTCCAACTAGACCATTTAGAACTTTCATTTAGCACATCCTTCCATTTATTTGCCACACAAAACAAGTTCTGGTGAGGGTCTGCAATCTCTGTTTTTCTTGGTATATTATTGTTGTTACTACTTTTATTCGTAACGAGCAAATACCAGAGAGGGGGGAGGGTGGGGGAGAGAGACAGAGAGGAAAGGAGGGAAGGGTAACAGGATTTGTGAGGAGAAGTGAGGAGGGGTGTGGGGGGGAGGAGGAGAGAGAGGAGGGAGGGGGGAGCACAAGGGGTGGGGAGTCCACAGGATGCGAGCTTCAAAGACGAAATCATATTTAGATGATATACTTGAATTCGTCTGTGAGAGTCCATCATGGAAAATTGCATCATATAATGCATGAAATCTCTTAATTTGAAAATTATACCACTTACAAACAATGTATGCAGCCATT
Organism: Eptatretus atami; assembly: GCA_035128595.1. Taxonomy (NCBI): domain Eukaryota; kingdom Metazoa; phylum Chordata; class Myxini; order Myxiniformes; family Myxinidae; genus Eptatretus; species Eptatretus atami. The sequence continues at coordinate 50,570,107 of CM068961.1, forward strand.
CTAAGATATGCAGATCAGGCCTTGAGAGATATGTGAGGAAGTGGAAAAAAAACATTTGAGCGCCTCACTGATAGGATATATAAATTTAAGGCCGTTAATTATCTTAAAAAGGGGTGTTTTAATTAACCCAAACACCCAATTTTCATTCATGCACTCCTTTAGAGTTCCCTTACTATGCTTGCAAAGTTTGGGGCCATTAAATTTAATGGTTTTGGAGCTATGGAGGACACACACCGACATTTATTATTACAGACTAGCAAATACCACTTCGTCGCTTCGTTGATGGGTGAGGGAGATAAAGAGGGGGGAGAGAGAGAGAGAGAGAGAGGGCAGGAGAGAAGGGTGGAGGGATGAGGCAATGAGGAGGGAGGGATGGAGAGCAGGAAGGAGTGGGGGAGCGAGGAGTGGAAGCTCAGATGGGAGGAGGAAGGTGGGAAGAGTGAGGAAGGGAGGAGAGCGAGGAAGGGAGGGAGAATGACACCTCACCACATGTTGCTATACACTCTGGGAGGGGGATTGGAGAGAGAGAGAGAGAGGAGGGGTGGGGAGCGAGGATGGGGAGCAAGGAGGAGGAAGTGGGTGTTCTGGACTTTAGTTTGGCAGTGGGACTTGAAGGGAAAGAGTGGGGGAGGGGGGGGGGTTACCGAAAGGAAGGGGTACAAAAAAATGTGATAAGCCACAGAATCTCTCAACTCGAGCCAAATCCCTAAATTCAAACTGCAGAATCGAACCCAGCAGCAGCACGACCACCAAAAAAGTGACTATCTGCCCAACCCGCACATTCTCCGACACTTCGGTAGTTCAAAACACAATACAAACACCACAGCACAACATAACCACCTTTAAACCACAACACATCCACCTGTGGGAACTTATCACAAGCACCCATTGTTTATCACTTCATGAAAGTTGGAAGAGGGGTGAGAGAGGGAGGAGAGAGAGGGGTGAGAAGGCAGGGTGGGGGAGCGAGGGCAAACAAAAGGATTTGGGGAAGGGATGGAAGGATGGAAAGTGGATTCACATTAAGTTCCACAGTTGTTCACGAACAAAGGCTACTCCAATCTCACAGAGTGCATGAGGTGTAAGGAATGAATGAATGAGTTCCACCTGGCTGTTCCTCTCATCTGCACCAATTACATTCCCTGCAGCATCTGCAATGAGCTTGGGTTTTGGAAACAACTCTCCCCAAATAACCTCTAAAGTACTCCATCAAGGGGTCCATCTCTGAACGATGCTCAGCATGCCTGCTCCAAGGTGAAGGTTACATTTTAAACATTTGTCAGATTTAACTAAGACAACAGAACCCACGTTTATATATGTACTGTACTTCATTTACATCATCACCAAACATTGTCTTGAATGTCAATTTGTAATTTTATTTTCAGAAACTGTGATAAAAAGTCATTTACACGACCATCGACTGTCTCACCATGACTTACAAACATCAGTTGATGAGGAAGGGCAGGCTTGGCACTGGACGACACCGTACGTCGATCGATGTATTTTTGATTGTGTTTAGCAGAGGGACAGTGCAGAGTGAGAGCAGAGTGAGAGAGCAGGTAAATTTGCTGTGTATCGCCATGAACTGCAAATGAACATCTCTCTGGAGAGTTTCCAAAAAAGTGAAAATTGAAAACTAAAACCTGAGGATGAGGATTCAAATCAATGATTTTTTTATTTCATTTCTGAAGCTACACCCATTCTGTAATTGCAGATAATGGGAGGTTGCTGCTTTTAACAGAAAAAATGTCTATGCAAGTCTGGCATTGCTGTAATGTGCCACAGAGTACTCGCTTTTTCTATAAGAAGTTGGCACAATGAAGTTTTGTTTGCACCTGACACAATACTGAACCAGGCACAACAAATCCCGCCCATTTAAGGCATAAAGTTATTTTGGGGATCAAATTTAAATTTGATACATCCTTAACCTGAATGTTGATTATAAGGAATAGAAATAAGGAATATTTTAGTCTTAGTTTGAAGTCAATTAACCATTTTTGACGAAGTTATGAGCGAAAAACGATTTTGACCTTTTCGTGACTGACCTTGACCTTTGACCTAATTGGACCCAAAAGTTAATGGGGTCGTCCGAGGTTCATTACCACGTGTGGATACAATTTGACAGTGTTTGAGCCGGCCGTTTTCCCGTAAAGTTGTATTTTCGTAACCATGTTTTAGTCTAATGGAAAATTTGTCATTTTGACCGATGACTATGACCCCCAAAACTTCGGACCCTACCGATCTTCACAAATATGCATTTTTCACTATAGGAATGGGTAGGATTATAAGTGACAAATAGAATAAGGTTCACTATTAGCTTAGTTTGAAGTAAATCAGATCATTTTTGACGAAGTTATGAACGAAAAACGATTTTGATCTTTCGTCGACCTTGACCTTGACCTTTGATCCAATTGGACCAAAAGTTAATGGGATCGTCCAAGGTTCATTGCCCACCTGTGGATTAAATTTGATAGTGTTTGCTAAAGCCGTTTTGCCGTAAAGTGTAACAGACAAACAAACCGGACGATTACAATATCCCGCTCCCTCCCTCCGGGGGGTGGGATAATAAGTATACTTTGTGAAATCCATCCATGAAGATGATGACAATGGGGCCAACGGCCCTACAATGATCAATATCAATGATGATGATGAAGCGGCTTGCAGAGCAATCGCCAAGTGGCTTTTGCACTCCCAACGAAATGGTAGATAAGGAACGGCAGGGCTTGGCAAGCGAATAGTGATCGCCGATTGGTCATTATTGAACACCACCCACAGCGTCAAACAATGTCTGAATTGGGCAAATCGACACTTTTTTTTTTAGCGGTTGGAACTGCTGCTGAGGTCAATTTTGCCGTTTAAATTTTTTTATTTGGCTCACGTTCAGAGATGCTAGTGGTTGGAAATGAAATAAAGCCATGAACACTGGTGTCTCCAGATGTTTATCAGCATTGTGATATATCCAGCGATTCGTATGTATGATGATCAGGCATTTTAAGATGAATGAGGAAAGTGGAAAAAAAAAAAATTAATGAGCGTTTTATTGTCAAGAAACCGTTGCGGCTTGTTCCAAGTCAAGGCATTATTCAGCAGGCCAAACCAAATGGCGAATTAAGACCCCAGCAAGCTGACAGAAGGCTGATTTAGGGGCTGACCAAGGATGACGCCTTGATAAAGGATATAATTAAATAAGTCCATTAATTATTTATTATCTTCAAAAGGGCTTTTTTTTAATTCACCCAAACACCCAATTTTCATTCATGCACTACCTTGGAGTTCCCTTAGTATGCATGCAAAGGTTTTTGAGTTATGGAGGAGAGACACACACACATAGACATTTATTATTATTTCGTAATAACATTATTATTATGCTATTATCATTGTCATTATTGCCAAGGTACCATTTTGAACAGAAAATGTCCTCCAAAGGTGAAATGCTGGACGATCCGCTTCTTCATGTGACATACAGATGGCGGCGTGTTAATATTATCATCAAACGGAATGGACTGATTAATTTGTGGTGATAATTTTTACTTACGGAAGATATGCTGACCCTTTGCCGACACACCACCAGGGTTTAGGTATACATGTACATGTCCAATTTTCCCTCAGGGAAGTATTAAACAATGCTAGCAACCATTAGGAATGGGGTTATGCATCGAATAAACGTCACAATTGGGCTGTAAAGGTGTTGGGGGCAATATCGTATGTCACACCTGAAGTCATACCTGGGAGAAATCACATGTAAGGCCCTATGATTTGTTATAAATATAAGGTCAATCCTCTCCACCCGAAGTTATAAGATCAATAGCATCTTCCCCAAGGAGGAAAAATATCATGGTCTACTTTTTCCACTACTGCAGACAAGATCGGTGGCCTCATGGTCCTCTGTCACCTTTTCTCTGCTCTTGCTACTCCCACCTCAGAGCCCATTGACACAACTGTGCTTTAGAAGATCAAACACATGTTCAGAAACAAGTAATTTCTTATCATGTTGAAAGACACTGGATTCCCCAACTCCAAACAATATGATCACCTCTACTATCCCTTACTTTTCTTGTTTATTGGAATCGTCTTCTCAAGTCTGTCCTTTTGTGCTCTTCCCTCCAAGCCTTCATAGATGGCAGTCCATCACCACTGAATTTTATTCCCCATACCAACCTCTGATCCTTTTACCCCTACTAACCATGTGCTTTTTATTTACATATTTTACTACTAATTTACTTTCATTTATGTTAGCTGTATGCTTACAGTTCCATGTCTCTCCCTCTGTGGATTAGGCCACCTGCCATGTTCCCTGTGTTTGAACATGGGATTGACTAAGACCGTTGAAGTAGTCCTGATGGAAGTGTCTATTCTTTGACAGTCAATCATTTATTGGTGAAACTCCACCACCACGTTCCACTGGGACATGATGTGCCGAAACTGGGCAGAGAACTTTCCCTCACTAGATCCTATCTGTTGATAAATAATCACTGTTACACAAATCAAGTGTAAGTGTCAGAAATTCTCACAACCAAAAAAATAAAATCGGTCTCCGATGTATTTTGGTCATAAAATCAGTGCAAATAACATTTCAGCATCACATCACCAAAACAAGTACACCCCATGAAACCTCAATCAGTCTCTGTCCAACAAGTTTTATTTCCTTGATCTGCAGATTTCGCAAGAAAGGAAACCAATGAAACAGGATCCTTCAAATATGGCGAATGCTGTAACAAGCGCACCTTCTCCGCCTTTTGAAATGAAGCTCATGTTCAATCAAGTCAAGGTTACAAATGTTGTACCTTGTTTCTCATTTGTACATTTGAAAATGGGCAATTGTAAACTGCCCTACTGTGCTGTAACACAGAGTAATGATCTTTAATCCATTTACAAACAACCTTGGGTTTACAAGCGAACAGTTACTGCACTCTGAGTCACAGCATTATACAAAACTGTGTTGTCAATCGGCACAAACTGTTTTGTTAGCAGTTTGATCACCTCCTGAGCTCCAGCACCTATTACAGTGTTTTTGTAGAGGGGAGTTGGGAAAAGGGAGGAGGGTAAGGTTTCGGCGAGAAATGAAAAACAAATTACACACTTAGCAGGACAAAAATGAGAATGATAACAATTTTGACATAGAATGGCAACTTTAGAGTGGTACACACTGTGATATGGAATTGCATTGTTGGGCTTCTGTATTTCATGTCAATGAATGTGCATAGTGAACACAAAACTGTAAGAGCTCCAATAATTGTGGCGAACTTACCCCCAACAAATGCAGCAACAGGATGCAGTTCAGACACAGCGCAGCGGCAACTAGGGCATGGGTAAATGGTGAGGGACAGGGCAGCAGAAGCAAAAACAGGAAGGAAAATAAAAGGAAGAACACATGATGGAACAAAAACCTCGTTGGATGAATCTGCAATTGGCTGGGGATACTGTCGAGAGTGCTTACACTTTTACCCGAACACCTGGTGTTGCAATGATAGAGTTACAGCTTCTATGAACATGCTGTCAAGAAACATTTAATCAGCCTGGCATATCTACTCCTGCAAGTGAAACATTGGGCATTTTAATTTGTTATAAAAAGTCACCAATAATGGGTCACAGCCAATATGACGTCACAAAGCAAAGACTATGGCAGCCCTGTTGACTTCTTGGGGAGTTAACACAATCATATAAAATATGATGGTGGCAACTGAAGTCAGGCTCAAGTCAAGGGTGTGGTGGCTTAAACTAAATCTAATTATTACATATAGTCCGGCAGATATGTGAAAAAAATGTGCCTTTAGTGATACAAGCATGAAATTTGGCACATCCTGCCTAGGGCAGTATCTTACAAAGATTTTTGGATATAGGGACATTCCAGATTCTTCCCAGAGCCAAAATGGCGGCCATTTTACAAAATAGCCGATTTTGTGTTGTACAAGGAGGATACATGTGGATACAACTATATTAAGAAGCATACCAGTGGTTTTATTTAACTAAATATAGATTCTAGCAAATAATAAATAGCAAATAAAGGTGACAAAGCGTGAATAAACCATTTATTTGGTCATTTTTTGGTGCATTTTTGCACTTTTGGATGGTTTTCTACAACAAACTCTTCAAAAACTGTTATCAAGCACATGGAATGACTGTTGTTCATTTAACACTCTTGAACTCAGAGGAAGTGCTTCTGTTTGATCCTAACATCAACTTACAGAGTCAAAATTATACAGTGGAACCTCGAGAGTCTAGATCCAGGTAACAGAGTCTACTATGATGCATGGATACATGTGTACATGTTACATAATTATCATCTGTGATCTCTCTTGTCCCAGTTCTACTCTCTTGTACACTCCCCACCACAGTGACATAGAGCTGTGCACTGGAGTGCAGCCTTGACACACTTGCACTGTCCTCTGCATCCCTTTTTGCAGCCACACCTTAGTAGTTGCCACATGCCTCAGTTGCCTCTGGGAGGGTTGTCCAGTATATGTCCAGCCATTATCGGTGTGAACCCACCCCAGTCACTGGGCGATGGGAGCTCTGGTGTGGACACCATCATCTGGCCCCAACAGTAGCCGGCTTGGTAGGTAGCTCTCTTGATGTGCTGTTTCAGGGCTTCACGAGTTGGTGGAGAGCATCTATTGATCTGCCATTCTGGGTGAACAGATGCTTGCGACACTCATTGACATGTTCCTGGCTACTGGTGCGATCATAGAGCACAACAACAAAACGCTCCAGTGCATCCATGTGGTCATCTACGGCTGAAGGAGTTGGCGTGGCAGCCAAGGCACAGAATGCTGCAGTGACATCAGTGACCTCATCACAGGCTTTCCAGGTTTCCCATGCTTTTTTCTTCCCCTGCCTCCGAACCTGAAACGGTGTCGCATCCAGTGAGGGCATGGAAGAATGGCAAACCTCGCACTTGTTAGGTCCAGTGCCAAGACATCTCGTGAGCTGCCAAGAACCTGAAGTTCTTTCCTGTGCCAAAAGCAACCCAGAGCTCATCAATGTCCAGACGTCCAGCTGCTGTCACCGCAAGGACCACGGCATCAGTGTCTACTGTACGGATCGACACTTTGCTGTATCCCTGCCTCACAGAGTCTTCAGCATGGAGTAGCATTCTTGTGTCAGCCTCTTCATGGCTACAAGGGCAAGACCAGCAACATCTTGGGCCTGCGTACAAACCACATCTTTGTGGTGGGTGCTGATGACTTGTTTGTCTATGTCTGTTTTGCTACTCTGGTGGCTAGGAAGTCAAACAACTCCATCTTGTTCTCATCTGTGCGAAGAAAGGTCTGCCAGTTTCCAGGAATGGAACTAGATGGCTCGACTCGTCTCCTGATGCCTTTGCCTCGCTTCTTCCTAGTGTCTGCCTTCAAACTGTCTGTGAGTATTCATCCCAGACAATATCCTCCTGCTCGTATGCTGCAGCTGAGATGTGATGTATGGCAAGAATACTTCTGATGCATACTCGTTGAAGGTCTTTGCTGTGCCAGGTGGCAGCATACTGATGATCGCTGCACCATCAAGGATGATGACTTCAACTGCTGGACTAGCAGAAGCAGCAGCATTCTCCTGTGGAGGGACCAGATCTTCTAAGCAGCCAACCAGATCAGACTTTGTCCAAGTCTCATCTTGCCCATGTGTGACAGTGCAGGGGACATGCTTGGTTCTCATGTGCGAAAACTCATCAAGATCTCCAGCACTCAGTTTAGCAATAAGTGGCTTGTCTTCTAGTTTCAGAGCCCATTTCCTGACTCGTCTGTCCAGGTCAAAGGTAGAAGCTTTGCGCAAAGACTCGTTACCTGCTGGCTTGTCACAAAAGAAACACGTTTCGAGCAGTGACTCTGTGCGGTCCACACTCTGACGGGTATACTTTCGTGTCACGCCTTCGGTATCCCCACTGGTTGTTTTCCTCTTTCTGCCCGAATCAATTGAGTTTTGTTGTATTGTAGTCTGCACGAATCATGCCACTTAGCCCTGTGGTGCTGGAAGGTGGACTCAATACCCTCACCATCGTCCAAGCGGGACATGTCGAGAGATTTTGGCAAGCAGTCGATCTCACTGAACCTGAGGAGGTTGTCTGCAGAGTCTGTATCCAGACCCTCCTGTGCTTCGCTTGGAGTCAGCTGGACAATGAAGAGGCTCAGTGGTGTCCATCTGACACAGCACACATAGGTTCCAGTCTGTCTGGTTATTTGATGTAACAGATGTATTGGCCCTCGCTGCTGGGGTCTAATAGTTTGAAATGCTTGGCCATTGTCTTGAACCACCACCAATCAGTCATGTAAAATTGGGAAAGAACCACCACCAAGCAGGGGATTAGTCTTTGGGTACACTACAGTGGAGTTATCACCTGAAAACAGAATAGCAGAGTTAAAATGTTTTACACTACGAACCCAGCCCAGAGGAGATGCATATATACACAATGGCGATCTTGGGTGATTGTCACTCGATGTCCCCAATAGGCCACCATACATTATTTCTTTGCGCTGGACAGGACCATGTTAAACCCAAATCAATATGAACACACCATTGTAGTTTGAACATTTCTATTATGCAATCATGAAAATTAATACAGTGAGTACATCAATATCGATTTCGCAAATTTATGCATTTAATCGCGACATTGCCAGCTACCAGTATGTAATTAATAATGGAAATATTCATGGAGTCTAAGTTCCTTTCACCAAATTTGATTTTTGATCTATTTATATTTCCAGAAACAATATTCAGGTAACATTGACATGCATGATCATATTGCAGACTCTTGTTCCAGCCATGCATTATTGCGATGGTAAACTGTTATCTGTGTCCCTCAAAGACCACCGTAGATGCATTTTTTAGTCAAATACGAAGTAGATAATGAAGCATGTGCATACTAGTTGATAATAATCATATTATACTCACTACATTGTGTTTTGCACCAAGCACATATGACTTTGCTGACCTTGTAGGCAGAATTTGTTATTCGTGGCAGCCATTTTGTAAAATGGCCACCATTTTGACCCTAGGGGTAATCTGGAATGTCCCTATATCCAAAATGTTTCCTAAGGGTATGCTATAACTGTGTACCAAATTTCATGCTTGTATCATCAAAGGCACAAAACTACCAGAATATTTCACATATCTGCCGGACTAATACATACTGGAAGGATGAAGGAAGATGTAATTGAGAAAAGAAGCAGAAGGGAGAAAAGTGGAAGGAGGGGTGTTTGAGATGGGAACAAGAGAACATATGTGGAAAGAGGGTGGGCCAAAACGGGGACAGACGGAAAGACACACGGATACGGACACGGATACACACAATTTCCTGCCATCGTCTCTCTTGTAATTTTTTTCCCGTTCCTTTTTTCCTTTGATTGTTTAATTAACATGTGACCGACGTTGCCTTTTTACCCTCCAGTCACCTTGCTCTTCCATAAGCCTCAGTCATGTATGTATGTATGTATGTATGTATGTATGTATGTATGTATGTATGTATGCCTTCGTTTGCCAGACCCCTATGAGTCGAGGGTACAATACGCACAAGTAAATACAGGGATAAGGGTAGACAAAATACCATCGATAAAAAGGACAGACCAGATGGTCAACAGACACAAGTAGAGATGAGGGGACACGTAAACTTATATACAAAGAGAGAAATAACCCACTATGGTACCAAAAATAAATACCGAGATGTGCACACCGAGCGAGGGCTTGAGCAAGCACGAGCTGGTTTTGGGTTCAGTGTGGCTTGTGCAGGCTGCTGTTGCACAGGATGCCTTTGTTGGGACCATCCTGTCCTGCAGGGCGGGCCCTAGAAACAGTGTTCCACCCCCAGCAGGGTTCTACAGCCGACCTCACCACCTTGGCCCACGGTGCGCCGGCCAAACAGTTTGTAATGTTGCCTTTAAAAGCAACTGCTCAAGTCTTCACCCGGCCTCACTCAAAAAAGGGAGATTTTACACACCAAACGTATTCTTATACTGTCTTAAAGTTAACACTTGCAGTCTCATCGGCGCATGTTTACCAAGCCAACTTGCCTCGAGCCAAATAGCGATTACAAGATGAATCAACGCAACGTGATCACATGGTCCAGTGTATTGTAACAGTATGTACAGTGCCTATAGAAAGTCTACATCCCCTTTCACCTTTTGTTGCCTTACAGTCTGGAATTAAGTGGCAATAAATCAGATTCCCCCCCCCCCACCCTTTATTTACACATCGTAACCCACAACTTAAAGTGAAAAACAAATTCTACAAATTTCAGAATATTTATTAAAAATACAATACAGAATATCTTGGTTGGATAAGTGTCCACCCCACTTATAATAGCAATTGTAAACTAGAAGGGAACTCGGTAGAGCACATACCTCACCAATAATGCAGAGGCATTTTAAGCGTAGGTTCTCTTTCGCTTATCATGCTTTGGCGAGTGCTGTACAGCTCGATTCTCGATCTGCAGAGCTTTCTGCACTCAAGAAATGGAAGAACTGGCTGGTTTGTTGAGCTCGATTGCTCTTGTTCACAAACACCTCTTCTTGAGTGTGCTCTGCAGGCAGTTCTGTCTAATGCGTGGCTCTCCCAGTCCGTAATGGGCAGGCCACATTTCCCGAGACCTGCCTTCAGGGAATCCTGGAAACTTACTTAGCCTTGGCCTACCTTATTGGTGATGACCAAGTTTAAGTTGAGAGTATATGACTGCCTTGGGAATCTTGGCATCAGTCCGACATGTCCACTCCATCTGACCTGAGCCTTAATAATGGCTGTTTAAATTCCAGTCATGGTTGTTCTCTTCCGTACTCAGTGTTCGGCACTTTATCCTGTCACTTGATGTTGATGATGTTTAAAATACATTTCATGTGGAACTGGTCCAGCTGCTTTATATGTCTGGCATAAATAGTCCATATTTCACAAGCATACAGCAGGTCAGTATGACGACAGCTTTGTCGACTGCAAGTTTAGTTTTTTTTTTTAGAGAGTTTCACACCCCTCTTCTGCCATAGTCTCTTGCCCGGTCGGGCAATGGGAGCTTGCTTTGGTTATTCCATTTGCCATTTCACTGTCGATACATACATTTCTGGAGAATGTACGACTGAGATTGGTAAAGTTCAGGGTTATGTCATTGACAGCAATAGGAGGTGAAACATATTCACAGTTAGGTGGTGGTTGGTGCAATACCTTCATTTTCTTTAAGCTGATAGTAAGCCCAAAGGTGTTGGCTGTGTTTGAAAAACACTTCATGATCTGCTGGAAACCATGCACGGAACGTGATAGGAGAACGCAGTCATCAACGAACAGTAGCTCCCTCACGATCATATTTAACACTTTGGTTGAACATTTCAGACATCTAAGGTTGAAGAGCTTTTCATCTGTTCTGAACTGGATGTATAATCCATCATCATTGTCTTCAAATGTTCCAAAGGCAGCGAAGAACATGCTGAAGAGAACAGGGGCGATAGCACAACGCTGCGTCACACCATGACGTCAAAGGGGTCTGTGCATTCACAAGAATCCACAACTCTGACAGTCATTCCATCATGAAATTGTCTATCAAATTTACAAATATATTGGGACATCCAAGTTTGACTAAAGCTTTCTAGAATACCTCTCTGTTGAATGTGTTCAAGGCCTTTATCAATCAACAAAGGCACAGTAGAATCCCATCTCTACTGTGCCTGACTACATACAAAGCTTTCGTCCGCAGCCTGTAGGAGTAAAACTCCCCCCTCTGGGCTGGTACTCC
>CM068961.1:50611124-50650543 GCA_035128595.1 Eptatretus atami
AAGGAGATAACGTACAACTCAACGAGCATATTCTGAGGAGGAGATGTTGGAAGGTCCCATTCCTGCAGGAGTGAACTTGCCTCTGCATGCAGTAAGAGTACATCTGGCTCAATATTCTCCACATGTTCTCCTGTACAGGAATAAAATAAGATCATAATACCTGGACAAGCAAAACACAGTACAATCAGCCAAAAGGTAATATAATTATTATAAGCAAACATGATGGCATTCTCCCCATCACCCCAGTACCCCTCATTCTCCAATATTCCCACACCTATCTGCTTCCAATATTTGTTTATCCAAGCGCACCAATAGAGTTATTCTCGCATTTTGATTTTTTGTTTACGTCCGTATCCCCATCCCCATTATTTATTACACCTGTTGCTTTCAAAGCAAGTTTCTTTGCATTTTAAGCCAAGGGATCGTACTCTAGCACACTCAAATTCCCCACAGAACCGTCCGTGCAAGTGCTGAAACCGATGCGTAGATAAACAAATGAATTGTAACCGAGATGCCCCACAACCAAGTCGCGTGCGCGGAATACCTCCGCTCGGTGTGTTGGGAGTTCATCTCCACGGGGCTCACATCACCCGTTCTGGATACAGTATTAAGCAATTCAAATTTATTCCACATGATTGAATCAGTACTCCTCCAAATATGGCCTTGCCAGAGGTATTGCTTGGGATAGACTAGTTTATTTTGCCTGACAATGCTCCTTTCCACAATAATTATTTCAGTGTACAAACTTTGGCCAAAGTATCAAGATGAGGTTTTCAATCATTCTCAGAGCTCGATTTGTAAAATTGATAACAAACACTATTCTTAATGAATTCTAAAATATTTTGAGAAAACCCGAATGCTCGGTGAGGTTTTCTGCTTCACAAGCTTCCCCAGTTGAAGGGATGAGGAATGCAATTTCTCAGGTAAATTCAATGTCATTTTAACAAAAAGGCTGGCAGGAATGACAAAGGTATGTATACTCATCTCTCAGCTGTATAACCTGGGTTCGGATCTCGACCCAGCTATAAAATGTCATCCCGGTGTCTCACATACAGTGAGAGACATCAATGTGTGTGCTGTTCATCAGGACGTTAATCTGGGGACTCGTCTGTTGGAACTGGTTGTTGGTAGACGTTAAACGGTCCCATGGTGTCTTTTGTGAAGAATATACAGTGTACGAGTTGTCACCTGCACTGTGAACAATTTACAAATTACTGTCCTGACCGATAGAGGGTACTGAATCAGCGGCCATGCTCGCAGCAATGATGAAACCAGCAGCCACATGGTGCTATGCACACAAATGAATGAATTTAAATGCATTTTTCGAGCTTTATGTCCAAGCTTCTTCGGTGGACTACTCCAAAGATACCATGCAGTGTGTTGTCTTTTCTCTTTTTTTTAGTTGTGGGAGGAACTCCATTTGAACTTTTTGACACAAGCGTCAGAAAACGCTCCTTTCAAAGAGAAGCCAGCATTTATTTGCACATGGCAAAACCCACCAGGAAATCTTCCGTGCTGTAGAAAAAAGCGATCCACTGAACGTAACATCAAATAAAGGCCAAGATCTTCAGAAACTGACTCCTCATTACCTGCACAGGCAAAAAACCACGAAAAAAAAAATCCATGCAGACAATCAGACCCTAAAGACATTTAATTTTAGGTTTTGCTAGTTACTGGCTCTTCTTCAAGCAGCCCTACTTAATTAACCTCTTAAAGAGAGAGAGAGAGAGGGAGAGAGAGAGAGAGAGAGAGAGAGAGAGAGAGAGAGAGAGAGAGAGAGAGAGAGAGAGAGAGAGAGAGAGAGAGAGAGAGATGCAAGTATACATGCAATAACGATGCCTATCCTACAATGATAAACAACAATAATAAATAGTCAGACGGAAAATAAACAGAGGGTGGATCGAAAGAAAAGGGGAAGGAAAAGTGGCAAAGAGGAAGAGAATAAAATGAAGTTACACGATTGGGGAAAAGCAGGAGCAATGCCAAGCAGAATGTTGTACTTGTCAAAGCAATTGCCATTAACCCTTTAAGGATCAAGGGACATATACAGTGACCTGAAAAAGTATTCACCCTTCCAAAGTTTTCACATTTTGATGCCACTTGAGCTTGTTTCATAATGCTTTCAAATCAAACTTAATATGTAGAGTCTTCACAAACTACTCCAAAGTGATAAAGCTAAAAAAAATGCAGATAAAATACGAATAAGTTAGATTAACAGAGAAAATCAGATAATTCTCAGTTGCATAAGGATTCATACTGTTACTGGGTGTCGAAGCGGGATTTTTCGAGCTCTCCACCATGACAACTGGCAACGGGGTCGGATTTTTGAATCCATCAAGACCACGATATTTGGTGTCGGAGTGAGGTAAGTTGAAAAATATAAAATAAAAAAGGAAACTGGGAATCTAAATTTTTAAACAATCACCTCTCTTTCATTGAGGGTTGTAGTGATTGAGGTACAAATTGTATAGTTAATTGGTGTCGGGAGAAAAGAACGCTTGGAAATTTAAGGGAAATATATATGTTTTCTGAGGAGATTGAATGCGCGTGGGAAATGGCGGACATACACGAGATGGCGTTTCGGCGGGAAGATAGTGAGGACGAAGGAAGCGAGCCGGGGGTAGAGTTATTCGAGGACGATAGGATCGAAGCGAGCCCCCGTCCCGAGCGTCAGTTCCCCCTCCTCCACAGTGGTGGAGAATGAGATGCAGGGAGCGGATACGATGACTCTCCAGGTCATGTTAAAGCAATTGATAGAACGCAGGGAGCGGATTTGATGAACGAGGTGAACATGTTAAAACAATTGATAGAACGCAGGGGGTGGATGCGATGAACGAGAAAAAAACGAGGTGAACAAATGAGTGAATTGAGGAGACAAAATGAATGAAAGGATGAAAAAATAAATAAACAAATTAATGAATTGAGTGAACAAATGAACGGAATTAAGAAGGGAATAACACAGGAATTGGGGGCACGTATTGATAGAATAGGGGAAATGAATGAACGATTGGAAAACAAAATTGATGAACAAAGGAGTGAAATAGGGTAAATGGAGAAAGAAATGGCATCAGAATTTGAGTTAAAATGGGAAGAAATGGCATTGAAAATAGAAGAGGGTAAAACCCAGGCTGTTCAAATGGAGGAAAAATTGGAAGAAGAAATTGGGCCAACAAATTAAGGAATTGACAAAGTAAATGAGGACCTGGAGGGCTATCGCACCTGTGTGGATGCCAGAATGCAACAGCAGGTGGAGGAATGGGGATTTTGCAAGCGCCAGGGTGGTGGTTTGGCTGAGGAGGTGAAAGAGTTGGAAACCCGTGTAACAGAACAAGAGCGGGTGTCAGTTCATAAAGGCTTGTGAGGGCCACAATTGACTGGGGAAAGGAAGGATGATATGTGACAGGAGCGGCTGAACACTTGGGACAATACCATCAAGGTGGAACCAAACGTTTCTGTTATTCTCAGAGGTGACGTTGATGGTTCTGTTGAGACCATGCTTGGGCTGATTGACTCGTATGGAGCTGGTGGTGAAGTTAAACTGGACTTGCTGCACTTTGGCATTGGGGATGTTGCTGAGGAGGGTCGAGCGGATTTGGCAGAGCGAATGTTTGAAACATTTGCAGAACATGTAGTAGAGGAGAGCGGCAGTAACGTTGACATGCCAAGTGCCAAACAAGTGGCTGATCTTGAAACAATCGAAAGTGAGCTTGCTGATGTGAACTCTGGGGAGAGAATTGCCCAATTTGAAAAAGTGCGGGGTGGTTTAACAGTCGCTGATGGACTTCAAGAGGAAGAGCAGGATGCTTGTCAGGTGGGCAAGTGGGAAAGTGATGTTTTTGAAAGGAATTTGCAGAACCAATCCCAGAGTTCAGATCTGGATAACAGTTGTGAAGGCCAATTACGCATGGTTTGTGAACCTTGATGAAGTGATGCCAAGGCAGAAGGTTATGACGAATCTAGTGCTTCTCGCTGTTGTAATGCAGATGGTACAGCTGCAGTTGAGAGTGGATCTACAGAAATGTTTTTTGATGGTTGTACAGTAAGGAAAGACACATTGGATACTGTGAAGGAAAATGACACTGAAGTTGCAAAGGTGCTGGGTGAGGAAAGTGATCTTCCTGAAGCACTGCTTCCTGAACTTGGCACTTATAAGAAGGAAAATCTTGAAGTTTATTTTATTGAGTGAATATGAGAAAAATCCCAAGAAAAATGTGTTGAAGAGGAGAGTTGCAGCGGCTGTGGCTTCCTGTTGGTTGAGCAGGAGGCTCATCTTGAATGAAGCCAGGGTGAGTCAAGTGCAGGCTTTGAAGAGAAACATGCCCACATTTGCGTCTTGGGCACCCACCGAGAACAAGGCGCCAACACCTTCTGGAATGTCGCAGGTACTCTCTCCCTTTCCAGCAACTCTGTTCTCAGCTGGAAGTTCTGAAATTTTCTCCACAAGCTTTTGCGCGATGGACATCTCAATGTTCTGCAGGATTCCTCACTTCAAGTTACTCGACTAAAGGAACTTGGTCGCATGTGGAGCCACCTTCATGACCATTACGGTCAACTTCTGGTCACCTATATCATGTTGATCATGAAACCCCTCTCTGCGCCTGTGCGATCGGGTCAAATTCAGAGACAAAGTACGGTAAAACAAAAGACTGGTCATTCTATTAATGTTCCGATTCGTGTTCAAAATGTAACATTTACATAAACTGTTCATCGATCATAAATTGATGAGATAAGACAGACGGACGGAGAGACATGAACAAATTGCTTAACCCTGCTTTTCGCTTCATGTGCACAGGGTAAATATAACATTTCCTCAATGCAAGACATGGGTATTTTTTTTTGGAGTTGAAGTGAGGAAACACAAAACAGAAATGCATTTGCTCAAAAAGAGAGAAAAAAATAAAGACTTCTCAAAGATTCTCTCACGTCAGAGCCATCATCATGCATTATGTAACATAACATCAGCCTATACCTGGCTCCCACATCCGTTCCGGCTCATAGCGTTACCTAAAAAATCCCGACTGACAGTTTTGGGGTCATACTCAACAGCGAGAGACCTGCATCGGACGAGGCGCAGGAAAGCAGCATTTTTGCCTACAACAGAGTGAATACAACAGCACAAATCATGATTAATGTCATGTAATAAAATCGTGAAAGCTTGTACATCATTTGTGAGAAAAAACAGGATGACAGAACGAGGGGAGAAGTCATCAGAAACACTTTAAAATTTCAGTCAAGGTCATTCCTGAGTATAATCTTCATTGGTAATATGGAGATATGGAGCAACACACACACACACACACACACACACACACACACACACATGCCGCACCACACACACACTCCCATACCCCAGAGAGAGAAATCAATGGACAAACTGTTGGACATTTTCACAATCAAGAATAATTTAGCAATTGTAAAACTCACAAAAGAGGCGAATTTCTTGCTCAGATATTGCATCCGCTGGCTGTGGGTGAACAAGGAAGAGCACGGGGTCGACGTGGTGTGATTGTGCACGCAATTATTATTATTATTTTTTTTAAATCATACTGAATTTTATGTCAGTTTCCTTAAGAAAAAAAAAGAAAATGCTACAAGTCCCAACACTAAATCCAATGAGGCTTTGCAGAGAAATAAAATCCTTCTTTGCTCGGTTGGACACTACCCTGCCACCTTGAAATTAGCATTACAAGAATCTGGTGAAATTCAAAGACGTATTAAAAACTCCCAGTGACCTTCAGGAATAAACTTTTGACATTGCACAAAATTAAACAATATCCACTTGCAGTTAAGATCACTTTGTCATTCACAATTTAAATCATTTCCACAAATGAAATAATTTTGTTGATCTATTGTGAAGAAATTAAAATTCTCTATTATGGTCAGTTCCTTCAGCACCATCATGGTCATTGGAAACTTCAGGGTGAAATTTAAACTTTTTTGGTAAGGTGGGTGGGCTTTATGGTTGGGGGTGGGGGACCACGACAGGATTTCAAGCTTGCATGCAACCATACAATAACATCAAAAAAGGCAACTGAACAGCAGATTATCCAGTTTGGGAAGAGGCATGCATCAACAACAAAGCCAAGTTCAAAATACCATTAATATTTTAGGATCACATTCTGACCTTCTCTTCAAAATTAGACAAAAAAAATGAGGGATGGGGAATTTGTGATGGTCAAGGATACTGCTCATGACAATAATCACATCTCACCTCGATATCAACAATGTGAAAATAAATCCAATGAGAGAACATGCAGAATCCTGAACCTTACCCGGCCCATTTGAAGCAGCAAATCAGCAACCCTCTTCCTAACAGCTGCAATATCTTCCATTGCCTTGTCTCGATAACTGTGCGATCATGAAAATGAAAATTAAAGTGAAAGGTGAGGTAAAAAAACGAATGTTATGTTGTGTACAAACTCGAGGCTCATGGAAGAGAGAGGGTACAGATGGGGAAAAGGGCAATGGAATAGCAATGTGGCAGTGGAGCAACAGGCGGACACAGCAACCAAGGGAAGGCACAAACAGGAAAGGTGGAGGGTCAGAGGGCTGAGAGAGTTGAAGCAGGAAAACCAGAGGAGAGGCAGGAACAGAACAGATCACCAACCTGTCTGTGACATGAGAGCAACAGGACTTCTTGTGATTCTGTCTCGTCCTTAGAGATTCCAATAATGTTGAGAGCTTCTTGACATTCCACAGAAGACAGGAGAGAGACAGATGTAATGTTGGGTGCAGCCCATAGGGGAAAGTGGTACTCTATCAAGCTACGGACAAAGCAAAGGCTTGCTAGGCTGTGATTTGTTCTGTTTCAAGGAATGATTTGGAATGACAGAGGATGCCCAATCTACGGCTGACTGCTGAGGCCAGTTTCAGTATATAGTCAGTCCAAAGAGGTCATAGATGATGGTGATGCCTGGCAGGTCAAAATACTGAACCTGTTCGTCATCTGCCCCTCTTAGCTCCTCTGACAATGTTCTTCTCAAAGAAAAAGGTACGGAAGATAAAGTAAGTTCTGTCCAGCCTAATGAACGGGTTCAGGTGGCATCAATCCTTCCATACAACACGGCGAGACTGACATTTGCTCAGAGTGAAAGATGTGTTCCATCAATCAGACAAGCATATAGTCAATTCCAGATCAGCAGAGAGTGGCACCGCTGCTGCCCATCTGTCTGGCAGTTGGATGGAATGCTGTACAGCATAATATATAGCAATCTGCAAAAAGGAAGAGGTTTTTCCAGACCATTGGAAAGATTACTTGTGTATACGAGAAACAAGACTGGGATCAATAGAAGCTACCTTTGGGAATTCCAGCCTCCACTGGGAGAGAAGAAGAAAGGATTCCATTGATAGAAATGCATTGACTGCACGAGTCCAGGAAGTCAGAAAGCAAAGTGTGAAGGCGGCCTCGGATGCTGCAGAGCAGTATGCCAGTTGAGAAAAGAGACTGACATTACAAAGTAGAGTGAAGATGGTGGTACAACATTGCAGAAAACAAATTAATGGGTACAATATAGCATTGGGTCCTTACACTGCTTGTAGAGCAAGGTAGGAAGCAGATTCTGCGATCATGTCGGGCAAAGAGCCACGGACGGGCAAAATACCATTGCCCTCATTCTCAACAAAGCCCTTCAAAGCGTGCAGGCAAATCCAGAAGTTTGTACTCTATTAAAAGATAAGATCAATATTGTTAGGCATTCTCCAAACAGAAAATAACCCCACAACAAATGAACAGCAACAATGCACAGTATTTGAAATCCACATGTAATGGCATGTCATCCTGTTATCATAGAGTACAGTAGTACACCATATAGAGGGATGATACGGGGAAAAAAAGGCCACCCATTCAAATGTGTACACAATGATACGCTTATAAGCTACGAAAGAGTGAAGTCAAAAGCATTTGAAGGCCATACCTTTTATTCTCGAGCATTTTCTGAACTTCCAAGACTTAAAAAGATGCCAAAATACATCATCGCTAAAGCACCACAATGAGAGATTGCGAAATCACCAATGTGTACTTCATCCCCTCTAAAAACATGTTTAACATATAGCCTGACCTAATTCAATAACCGCTGAAGCTATGATTGTGATTTCAATGCGAAAGAGTTACTTTGTCTCTGGGCTAGTATGCACAACACAAAATTTAAAAACACTAAAACATTAATCGTTTTATTATGAAAGAATTGAACGTAAATGTGGACTCAACCAAACCAGGCGACGATCGTAGAAGGGGATGGGGGGGGAATGGACACTGGACAGAACCATTCCAAAAGTGATACATATAAAAACCATCCCCCAAATTAACTGAAACAGGTATATATAATTTAATAATAGATGGATTTAATCCATACCAAATAACAAATATATAAAACATTAAGCATTTTATTCCTATTAATAAAAAAATTTGCACGTGAAAAGAAAATTAAAAAAACAAACAAAAAAAACACGAAAGCAAAGGCTGTCCGCATCCGCTTTCGGGATATGTATTAAATTGGCGGTGTGAGGAGCGAAGAGGGGGAGATTGTTCATGTGATATGCATCACAGCCTTTTTAGATGCTGAATACTGAATAATATACAATAGCACACTAAGAGGAAGATCAAAATAGAATGCAAAGCCCATCTGCATTCAAAATGTATAGCCTTTTATATTCAGTCTTCATTTTTTTTAACGGGTGCAGGCAGGCATGCACGCCGACACCGAGCTGGAGCTCATTTTATATATAGTTTAAGCATTTTATGAAAACAAATCGAACGTACAAATGAAGCCCCCCCTCCCCAACCCCATGTCATTCGGTTTTTATAAGTTTATCGTCTGCTGTGGTTCGCAACGCCACGCGGATTGCATAACAAGCAAAAGTATGTTGCACTTACAGTGGTGATAAAGCAGAAAACAGTGTGGTTACTTGACTTTATATCCATGTAGACCAAATGTTGATCTGAATTGTAGTACCATGGAATGTGGAGCATCACAGAGTACGGTAGTATCATGGAGTATTGTCATACTCCATATTATTTATAACATAATATATAAATCATTAAGCATTTTATTACTTGCAACAACTGCAGAAAATTAAAAAAAATTACCCCGTGTGGGGGTGACGGTCATCTCTATAATACACAAGTTCTCAATGTTCAGTTCAGGTAACCGCGAAACAGTCCAAACTAACCGTTTAGATTGAAATAGTTCACAGAGATACACTAGATAATACTACTAATGACATAATTAATAAATATGTATTGTTCATTTAGTACCCGGATTAACACATCAGATTCACCAGTAAGTGCAATACGTGGTTTTCCGGTCGGTCCACTCTCTGGGGAAATTTCACTTCCGGTTGTAGAAAAAAACGAAAAAATAGGCTTAGCTCTCGAGATTATGATAATCCTGTAGATTATTCTTCACTGATTATAATGCAACTTTCAGACTGAAAATTGGTCAAGTATTTATAGAGATTTGAGGTTTGAAAAATCGTTAGAGCTAGCAAATTCATTAATTATTAATTCCACAGAAGTTTCGTGACACTGCACAAAGTAACATGTCAGGTATAAAAAACATTTTGTATGCCAGATTCATTAATCATTAATTATGGAATGTACTTTGATATATTAATCAGAAACCCGAAGCATGTAGCATAATTTTATCACTTATCCCTCATCCGGGATCTGTGGCCTCGCCCGACAGCCTGCAGCCCTATGTCGCCCGGTGATTATGTAGATATCGGCACGATCGAGAGGAGCCTGCGAATTATCCCTGCTGATGCACTGAATTGATGCAATCGTTCGGCCAGAATATTCGTTTGTCAAGATGTTGCGGTGATTAAATCACCAATACAGTCACTCGAATTTATACCGCCGACATACTTCT
This sequence comes from Eptatretus atami, assembly GCA_035128595.1. Lineage (NCBI taxonomy): Eukaryota > Metazoa > Chordata > Myxini > Myxiniformes > Myxinidae > Eptatretus > Eptatretus atami. The sequence continues at coordinate 50,620,991 of CM068961.1, forward strand.
TACAATCATCCTTCCCCAGAAACCACAGTCAATCTGAACCACGCTGGCCACTGCTCAGACGCCATGACCGACTACTGCGCAGTTCTACTACGCAGTTTGGTTAAAGATGACTCGGCATTTTGGCGCGTGCACGAAATTCTATTTTGAAAATAAATGCCGACGTTTACATTTCGGGTTTTGAAACTTTTGCACTTCGGCGGAAAATGTATAAATATAAAAGGCTAAAAATGTGTTTTATATTTATATTTCATTTCTCCTTCCTTCCTTCTTTGCGAATCGCATCGGCGTTTTGGCCATCTTCCAGATCACGTGACGATCAAACGGGAAGGAAATTCAAAAATCTGTCCGGTTAGATACAGATAATTTTTTTACTATCATAATCAATAAACAGTTGCCGAATATCTTGTAGAATGGCAGACTAGATAGGTTTTGAAAATGGCGATTTTTATAACTTACGTGACCTCGTGACCTCGTCCCTGACCTTGAACCCGGACAAAAGTTATATCGTTGTGCAACACTCATCGACCTCTACCCACATACTAAGTTTCATCAAGGTCGGAAAGAAAAATTGTTGACGGACGGACGGACGTACGGACGGACATTTGGTCCGGCTTTATTAGGTCATCTCGGTAGAGATGACCTAAAAAGAAGTAAAAACAGATAGATTAAGTCTCAAAAACAACAACAACCATACAAGCAGTCATGACTGGTACTTACGAAATCGTCAACTTGACCTCTGACCTTGTCTAATAAAAGCTGTCTCTGGAGAAGGTAGCGACGCAAACCAGAAGTTTCTACATGATTCTGTACAAACCATCAAAAATCGAATGTTTGACCTCACTGTGACCTTGACCTTTGACCGATTTTGACCAAAATCTAATCAGCACTAGCCATCATCCTCCTGAATCACGTGGTGTAATTTGACATAGGAAGCTTCTTCCGTTTCGAGTTATCGTGCCTACAAACAAACACACAAACCACACACACACAAACAAACAACACACAAACAGAGGACGGAAGTCATCAATTAACTTACGAAATCTAAAGATTTCGTAAGTAACAAGGGAGAATGACACCACATTACAATGCCACAATATGACACCACAATCCTTTTATGGTTTAGCATCACGATATTTTTTGACATTTTACTTTTGTTGTGGAATGTGATGGAACAATTATTCACATTATTCACTTGTTCACATTACAATACACCCATCTTGCCATAGTTTTCACACTCTAGCCAGCAACAGAGGCTTAATCCAGGTCCATACAAAATCCAAACAAAAAAACTGTTTTCCTCAATTTGATAAATAATTCACTTTTACATCGAGCCAAATGTGTAAGAAAACTGCACAAACCCAATCATGATGCCATAAACAGTGAGGATTTCACCGATGGGCTCCTCAAATTCATAATCAGCTGAGCATCCTTGTAATCACTTATATGAAGGTTGTAGTGTGCCTCTTTCGCATAAACAAGCTTTATCAAACATTCAAAATCATTACTTTTTGTATCAGGCCCAGAGTGAAAAAAAAAAATGCCTGCAATCTGCCCCTTGTTTCATGCAGTCTTCCACGTGGAGAAAATCAGTCCTTTGGTGATTTGGTTATGTTTTCACCCGTTTGTCTGTCTGTCTGTCTGTGAGGAGGTATCTCAAAAAAGTTATGGACAGATTCGGACGAAACTTGTGTGGTAGGTTGGGTGTGTCCAGGGATGAATTGATTAGATCAGTGCTTCTCAACCTTTTTCAACTCGAGGCCCACTCTGGCTCTGAGGAAATTTTCGAGGCCATCATACAGAATCATAATGAGAAAAATGGCAATAAAACTTAATGCCAAAACAATCATATTGCTTACCTTTAATGAGACACTTGAGCTTGCTTCTTGGAATAAGATGGTCAAGTCGTGGTTTGATGGGGGACAGGTCACACGCAAAGTGGCATTCAGAGTGTCTGTTTTTAGACTATTTCTGCTTTGATTTTGTCACGTTACATCGAGAAGCCTGATTCACAGAGATAGGCTGTGGTGATGAATGTAAAAGAAATCTGATTGCACGCTTTGACAAAGAAGTGTATTCACTGCGTTGCAATATCCAGAATGAAGGAAGGTCTACTTGTGCATGCTGAAGCTTCAGACTACTGTCTGCAGAAAAGTTCCATCAGTTCATTTTCAAGTACAACGGACAAGGCCACATCTTCTGAAGCAGGATCCACTGAGAAGAAGGTTCAAAATCCAAAGGTTTCCTTGCCTTGGGTCCTCTGGAAAGTAGTCTGCAAACTTTTGTGATAACTCGGTCAAATGCTGGATTATGAGCCCAGATATGTCTGCATGAGGAGTGGATTCCAAAGTTTCACTCAGAAGTGGAAACATCTCAAGTCGTCCATCCTTCACTTTTCGTTCCAAAGAACAAGCTTTTTCTTGAAGCCTTCAATTTTGTCAGCAACCAAGAACACTGAACTGTTCCTACCTTGCATTGATATGTTGAGCTGATTTAACTGGTCAAACACATCTGACAGGTAAGCCAATTTGGCACAAAAGTTATCATTACTGTAATGATCAGCAAGTGGTGAGTGTTTCTCTTCAAGGAACATGTGGACTTCATGTCTCAGTTCAAAGAGGCGATTAAGCCTACGTCCTCTTGAAAGCCACCTCACCTCACTGTGGTACAGAAGCTGCAAGTGATCAGAAATCAAGTCTTTCACACAGTGCAGCAAACACCTTGAGTTGAGTGCACTCTTCTTGATGAAGTTCACAGTTTTAACAGCTACATTAATGACTTCATTCATTCTGGTGACATCTGCTTTGTTGCCAGATTTTCTCTACGTAAGAGCAGTGGGTCTTCTTGGCATCTGGCGCCCTCTGTTGGATCTGTTTTACACACCACAAGGACTCCTGTCATTGATGCAGCACCATCTGTGCACACACCTACGCAGTTCTTCCAATCAATACTCTTGTCAGTGAAGTATTTGTCAAGGCAGAGCATTACATCATCTGCAGCTGTTTTTTGTGGAAGGTCTTTGCAAAACAGTAGATCCTCATTAACATCACTGTCCCCGCAGTACCTCACGAAAACTAGCATAAAGCATTATTGCTAATGTCAGTAGATTCATCCAACTGAATGGAAAAATACGGACTGGCCTTTATTTTTCCACAAGTTGGCATTCAATGTCATCACTCATTTCAACAATTCTTCTCATCACAATATCATTAGAGAGTGATACGGACTGAAGTTTGGTTGCAGCTGCCTCTCCAAGAATTTCTCGACACATATCAACAGCACTGGGTAAAATAAGCTCCTCCGCGATTGTGAAAGCTTTCTTGCATGAGCAACACGAGCAGCAACCATGTAGCTGGCTTTCAATGCTGATTTTGACTGAGTTGTAAATGTTGTAATCACTTTCTGCTGTGCCTGAAGTCCAGCCCCTTTCCTCTCAAAATATTCCTTTGGCTTACCTGCACTATTCGGGTGTCTTGTGTTCAAGTGTCTCTGAAGCTTTGACGGTTTAAGCGCCTCATTTAACAGGATTTCAGCACATTCAACACACTGTGCTTTTGGCTCAACATCACTGCCTGCCATCGTGAATCCATATTTAATGTAATCGGGGTCATATTTCCTCACCACAACCTTTCGAGATTTTTCCGTAGCAGATTTGTCTTCTCCATCACACTTTCGTTTCAAAATGATCCATTTTCGGTTCAAGAAATTATCCGCGAAAGTTGAAAAGTTTACAAAAATTTCAAGTTCGTGAACGCATGAACTAAGTACAAGGCACGTACATGCATACACACACATCGCATATATGCGCACGTGCACAATACACAATACACACGGATATAGTACGTTCACATCAAGTTACATGTAGATCGAACGCGCGTAAACCACCATGCATAAACATGACGTACGTAAGCACAAAATGACTCAATCTATCTCTCTCGCGCGCGCGCTCGCTAGACGGTTTCGGAAAGACGGAAGTACAAACAGACTAGCTGAATTCCAGCTGTGTCGTGTAAGTCTTACACTGTAAGATCAGACCCTTTTTTATATACTTCTTCTCTTCTTTTCTTTTTTGCCGACCTGGCGGCCCACCTGTGAGGGCTCCGCGGCCCACCGGTTGAGAAGCACGGGATTAGATGAAGGTGAAGATCCTTTTTAAAAATTGCATAAGTGATTCTTCACAACTGAGAGATGGGGCCAAAAATGATATGCAACATGATATCTCAAAAAAGTTGTGGACAAGTTATAACAAAGCTTGGTGACAAGAAGAAACCGATTAGATTTTGGTTCAGGTCCAGATCCAGATTCGGCCTATCGGTGGGATACAAAACGCATAATGTTCAGATAAGCAAGCAGAGGTATGTGCTCCACCGAGTGCCATTCTCATTCCCCAATTTAATGATTTGTTTACCACAAAATACTACAACATGACTGTTGAGAAAGACCAAAAAAGTAATCCAAGAAAATCCAAAAAATACTCACATTTGCATTTGCGTTTTCACAGCAATCGTCAGAAAACAGCTTTTCCACTTCTGGTGGCACCTGAAAAGACAAAGCCACTCCTCCACACCAGCCCCACAATGGTATCTCAAATGAATCATCATTATACCATACCTTACCTTATATTGTTGTGGGGCCGGGTATCGGTGGCGAGCACGACAGCTAGGGGGAGCAGTAGAGTCGGCTCCACCGGAATTTAGGTCGTACCTTTCAGATAAATCCGAAAGGTCACGGGTCCCTTATCGGACCGAAGATCGCCAATAGGTCGACCATGTGGGATAGGGTCAATTGCCAATTTCAATATACCTAAATACCCACGTCGTTCAAACTACCGGGGAAATTCACCCTCGGCAGGATCTGCGCGATCCGGGCCGTTACCGAGCTGGATCTGAGTCGTACCCCGAGCGGAGAGTACCAGAACCCTGCCGGCCAATTGCACGATTACGGCAACAATGAGGCCTTCTAATTCCCGTTCGCAGCGTGGCAAACCAATGATAGAAATGACAAAGAACGAGCCTATCTAAAAATCCTATCTATAAAATAACTGCGCAACGCACGTACACTTAATCACCCATTAAACATAGGACGGGACCCTACCTAGAAACACATACTTACCGATATAACTGATCTATAGGACCTGGCTGTTGTGTGCAGGAAGCTTCAAATTCATAACAATATCTCCCCCATTAGGGAGACCAAGTGTGTTAAAATGATAAATGCTTTGAGTAAACAATTAAAAAACTAATTTTGGGTTTACTGATATTTATTTCTTCATTGAGAAAAGTCTGCTTTTTAAAGCAATTCTAGAAATTAACCTGGGTAGGCAGAACAGCCAAGGCTGCATGCCGGATAGCTTCTTCAAAGTTTTCCTCTGTACGGTGTGCACTTGTACCATCCTTCCACATTCCTGCAAGCACAATCATCATCACCATTATCAATAACACTTCTTCACGACAAAAAAACCCCCATTTCATTGCCCAAAGAGAGCTCACCATTCATAAAGGCTCATGGTGCTAAAACAGGGGTTTACAGACAAAGAAATGTCCTAATGAGAAAAAAGGTCAACCTAAAGGCTTGGTTCAAACAGGAAATGAAGAAAAATGCCAAAGGCGACAGTCTCAAGGAGTGGTTTCTGCAAAGCATACGATTTGAAATTTTTGGTGTCCACTATCAAGTGAAAGCAGATGAGAGAAGTAACGTTTTATCCAGTTGCATTGAAAACTAGAACGACAACCTTCGACGTCATGACGTCACCAGATATACCTCTGCCCACATTGTTACATCATTATACCTACTCGTACCAAGATTGATTTAAATCCCTGAACCCAGATTTAAAATGTTATATAATACTGGCTGCCAGAACATGTGTCTGAACAGGTTGAATTTTAAAACATATTCCACATGTCTACTCAATCATAACTGACGTTTCACATTAATTGATGAAGCGGTTCAAGAGAAAGATTTTTTTGAAGAATTTCATTCAAACCAATATGACTGCCAGACCATGTGACTTATTAATTATTCGTGAACACCCTGGTATCCCCAAGGCTTGGGGAACATGTAAGTGAACTTTCCCCTCGATCTGTCAAGCCGTTCTGCAGAAGATTTTAAAAAGTTTATTTCTTCAGAAGATCATAGCTGCCAAACCTTGTGACCGATGATGTCATGGGTGGAGAACTTTTGGCTCCTCGTGGATCGATAATTCTTGTAAAAGTTTCACCTCGATCTGTTCAGCCGTTATGGAGAAGATTCCTGAATGTTTTATGTTAAAAACAACATGGCTCAAACCACGTGATGGATGACATCATCGATATTTTTTACAATTCCAATTTACAGGGATTTACAAGGAAATCTAACAGGTTGAGGCCGTTCAGCCCATCATGCCTGCGCGAACACCATCCTAATTTATCTACACAAGATCCAAGGAAGAAAATGCAAAAAGAAGTTTTTAATTAATGAAAGAATTGTTTTTTTGTTCGTTTTTTTATTTTTTAAGTTTGTATATATTTATTTTTCTTCCCCTAAGGGGAGAGGGCATGGGCTTGGTTAAAACACACATCAACCACACAACCCCCCTTGACAAGACCCCCACTAACAGCACTCCATACACATGCACACAATCACCCATCAATGCTCAAGCTACCTAAAAGTCTTATCAACATCCCCATACCCCTCTATCTCCATAACTTCCAGGTACCTATCTAATTCTAATTTAAACTTTTCTACTTTTTCTGCTGCCACTACCTTTCCAGGGAGACCATTCCATGCATTAACTACTCTCTGAGTAAAAGTCCCCTGCCTTGTGACCATCTTAACTCTCCTCTTCTTTACTCTCAGGCGATGGCCCCTGGTCCTATCACTGTCTACTCTGATGAATAATTCATCTGAACGTATTTTATGTATACCTTTCATTACCTTAAACATCTCTATCATATCTCTTCGCAACCGCCTCCTTTCTCGTGAATAAAGGCCCGTCTCCTTCAGCCGCTCCTCATAGCTGAGTCTAGCTAGGCCCGGAATAAATCTAGTCGTCATGCGCTGAACCCTCTCTATGGCATCTATGTCCTTCTGGAACTGTGGTGACCAAAACTGCACACAATATCCTAAATGTGGCCTCACTAAATTTGTGTACAATGTTAACACCACCTCTTTTGATTTATAAATGATCCCCCTCCGAATACAACCTAAAACCCTATTTGCTTTACCTACAGCTGCCTGGCACTGTGCAGCCTGCTTACCTCGATTTAGCCTGAGATGACCCTCAATCAATTTAGCCCGAGATGACCCTCAAAATTTTTCATACCGACCGGATAAAGCGTTTGACATATGAAAATTATGATGTCACAAGGAAGCCACGCATGACATCATAAAAAAAAAACATCACCCTTAGATGGAGAGTACTTCACTTGTGCCAAGTTTGAATTTTTTTCCATGTAGCGGTTTCAGAGATAGAGGTCCAAAGTTTTTCCTTTTTTCCAACATGGCTGCCACACCATGTGACCTATGACATCATAGTTACAACAACAACATTCTCCATGAGTAGTTGCATCTTTGGTGAAAATTTCATGAAATTTCTATGGTGAAAAAAAAACAAAACAAAAAAACACGCTGCCCTGATTCGATCGGACACCTCAACCACGACGTCCTCTTTATCAAGTCAAACTCAGAATGGGTGGCCGCTCACATCTTTGGAGTTTCGCGGTGATCAATTGGATAAGGCTTTTTGTCCAACATGGCTGCAAGACCATGTGATCAATGATGTTGAAAGTTTCAACCAATATTTCCAATGCCGCGTCGATCATATTTTAAAAAATTATTTCTCTGAAACCGCTTAGCCTTTCGATGTGAGACTTTGCAGTGATAATCCACCAGTGTTGCTACAAATATTTATTTAACAATGACCTCATCAGTCATGATGTGGCAGTAACGTTGGTAAAAAAAACGATAATTAAATAATTGTTTCTCTGAAACGGTTCAACCTATCAATACTAGACTTTGCAGCGATTATCCACTGACGTGGCTGCATACATTTGACTTAAAAATGACATTATCAGTCACATGGGGCGACAGCTACATTGGTTTGAAGGAAAATATTAAAAAATTATATTTCAGAAACCGCTGTAGCAATCATGCCTGGTGTTGGCTTAATGGTTTGGGTGGTGGGCTTAGGATCCTAGGATCCTGATTTTAAATCCCACTCGGCTGTTGAATTAATATCAGGTGGATTTGACTCTGCCTGTCATCCTTCCGAGGTTGGCAAAATGAGTGCCAGCATGTTGGTATCCTGTGTCGGAGTGGCGACCCGTCCAGGATTGTGCCCAATAGCCAAGGAGACTGCTTAGGCAACACCAACGCTTTGCACAGAGTATGGTCCCAATGGATGGATGGATGCAGCAATCAATGCGAAACTTTGCAGTTGTGATTCACTGCCCTTGCTCCATGTAACACAACACGATTCATATTGATCTGTTCAGCAGTTTTGGAGAAAAAGGTTTTCAAATTTTCGGTTTTCAAACTACCATGGTGGCCAAACCACGTGACCAATGGCATTGAAAATTTGAACTCTGCCAAAGATTTGGTAGAGGATCACGTGTGTGAAGTTTCGTTTTGATCAGATTAGGTTCGTTTTTCTATCCAAAAAGCTGCCACACCACGTGACCTCTGATGTCATCATTTCCACACTGTATGCAGGTATATGGTTTGATGACAATTGGTAAATTTTACTTCGTTGCAGCTGCGGCGACGGTTGCAGAGCCGCGTTGATTGTGGATGCAGTGTGCTCGGGGTGTGAAGACGAGGCAGGGCGATGTGGTGCGCAGCCTCTCCTCACAGCCCTTTTGTGACCAGCGACGGAAGTAGAGAGAGTGCGCGCATACGCGTGCAACATTCTTTGCTCACCTGGACTTTCGTCCAGGGAGCTTATGTAAGTGAGCAGTGTCCGTGAGTGAGTGAGTGGGTGAGTGAGTGAGTGAGTCAGAGATCAAAACACTTCAGTCATTATCGCTTGAACCAAACATGCGATTTTGGTGAAACTTGGTCACAAGCTTCATTTCTGATACCTAAGGAAGGTGTATTGACCCCATTCAAAATCTGCACTCATTAAGGGGGTCCATGGGCGAGTTTTGATCCCACAAAATAGGTATTTGCTCTCTTCTCTGAAACTACACACACAATTAAGATGAAACTTGACCACAACCTTCATCACCCATGATGTACCAAAGCGTATCCATCTATCCATTGGGACCATACTCTGTGTAGAGCGGTTGGTGTTGCCGAAGCAGTCTCCTTGGTTATTGCGCACAATCCTAGATGGGTCGCCACTCCGCCAAAGCATATCGACGCTCGAAATCTGTGCTCATTACAGGGGTCGAGGGGGGGGGGGGCTGACCCCCCCCAAAAAAAAAATAGGTATTTGCTCTCTTCTCTGAACTAACACATGATTTCGATGAAACTTGACCACCACCTTCATCACCTGTGATGTACCAAAGTTTGTTCACATCATTAAAAAAAGAAAAGAAAAAAATCAGGGTCAAGGGGGGGGGGGGGGCTGCAAGGGGTTTGATTGACTTGCGCCTGATCCAGGTGTGCTTCAGGATGCGCGGTCCTATTTTTTATTACCTCCTGGGTTCCCATGACAGAGGCTAGGCTCCAAAACACCGTTTGAACTGCCCGTGGCTGGTCCCTATTGGCCACTCCACTGGATAGGGTGGCATTTTCCCACATAGTCCATCCAACCCCCATCCAGGACCTCTCCGTGGCACACAAGGCTGCACATCCTGCGGTCCTTCGTGAGCCCTGGGCGGTTCTGCACACCGCCATACATATCCGTGGAACTTTGAAAGCATCCTTACCACTTGTAAAGGTCAGGTCAGGTATGGGAGCATGCGCAAGAGCAGCACGTCGTTGCTTCCACTTCCCGCCGGTACTCCAGGGGACTCCGTCTGGCCATCCCCCAGGCAGATGCCTGGCCATCCCCATTCCTTGAGATGCCGATCAACCTGCTGCAACGAGGCACGTGTTCGGCCCATTGGCCTCCTCCACTCACGAGACTCCTCGCTGAGAGAATCTGGTGAGCAGGATCAGTGTCAGGAAAACGAGCCACATGTCCATACAGCCGCAGCTGACGCTCACGACTATGCAGGTAACAAATCTCATTTGACTCTCTCTCAGCAACCGCTCATTGGACACAAAGTCCGACCAGCGATAGCCAAGGATTCTCCGAAGAGACCTGGTACCAAAGGAATTAAGTCTCCATCTCAGATCCTTGGTCAGAGTCCAAGTCTCGCATCCATAGAGCAAGACTAAGCCTGGTGTTGCTTCGTGGTTGGGTAGTGGCTTGGGATCCTAGGGTCCTGAGTTAAAGTCCCGTTGGGCGCTGAATTAATACACCAGGAGGTTGACTCAGCCTGCCATCCTTCCGAGGTCGGCAAAATGAGTACCAGTGCACTGGTAAGGGGGACACTGCATCAGCGGTATAGCCGAGTCCCAACCAATGATGCAACCAGCAGCCACAGGCTGCACTCGATAGAGAGAGCGAGAGCAAGACTGGAAGCACCAAGGACCTGAAGACTCGGACTTTCGTCCTCCCGCACCGTACCGGCAGCGCCAACCCCATTATCCAGTGAATCCATGACTCCCCAGGCCCAACCCAGACGTCTATTGACCTCTGACTCACAGCCAGCAGAGACATGAATATCACTGCCAAGGTAACTGAATCTCTCCACGACCTCAACATACTCACCACAAATAGGCACAGACAGGACAGCAGCATCCAAGATGTCATTGAAAGCCTGAATCTTAAGGCCCAGTCACACTTGACGTTTTAGCCAGCAATGGCAACGTATTAAAATGTATGTAAAACGCTGGCTTACGTTGAACTTTTGATGTTTTTTTAAAGATTCGGACGTATTCATAACGAGTTGGTCGTATGCATAACATATTAGTAACGGACACAGAACGTTTCGTTGTGTTATAGCTAACTTATACCAACGAATGCTGAGCCTGTTGTCGGCCTCCCAACCTATGCCCACGATAGTCTAACTTATGCATAGCGCGCTGCACGCATCGCCGACGATGACGTGACGTAGCTTATTAAAAGGCTGCCGCACAACGATTCAAATCATAACCGCCGCAGAAATGGAAGTGTCAACATCGCAGTCACACCTTGGCGATCTTGCCAGCGTATGCCGACCTCTGAAAAATGCGTCTAAAACGCTGGCGCACGTCGAATACGGTATGCGTAAGTTTGGTATGCGTGAATAAAACGCTAAAGTACGCTATCATACATCGTATTAAGTGGAGTACGTCTTGTAATTAAAACGTGTTAAACATTTTACGACTTACTTGCCGTATGACACACGTTCCGCATGCGATGGGAATAAGTTGTACGCACGATATGCGAACGTTGGCACACGTCGACAAAAGTTACTTGTAAGGTGCTCATAAGTCGAAACACTCAAGGTAATGGTTAGCGTCAGTGTTGCAGACTCCCTGTTGTTTTTTTTTTTTTTCTCTTCGGTATGACGGTGATCGACACTTCGATTTCTAGTGAGGTTATGATTTAAATCGTTGAGCGGCAGCCTTTTAATTATATTATATATAACCGCACTAGAAATCGAAGTGTCGACATCACAGTCATACCGAAGAAGAAGAAAAAAAAAAACCCAGGGAGTCTGGAACACTGACGCTAACCATTACCTTGATGTGTTTCGACTTATGAGTACCTTACAAGTAACGTGTGTCGACGTATGTCAACGATCGCGTAACGTGGCTACAACACGTTACTCATAGGTTAGAAATAAGTTTCGGGTACGCTAAACATTACCTCGACGTGTTTCGACTTATGAGTAACTTAAAAGTAACGTGTGTCGACGTGTGTCAACGATCGCGTAACGTGGCTACAACTTATGGCCAGCATTATGCGGAACGTGTGAGTCATACACTGGCATGTCTTAAATTTTCAAGCATGGAAATTGAGGACAACCGAAAAGTACAACGTTTAAAGCCAGCGTACTACGACGTATGGCAGTGTTTTTCAGCGTGCTCTCAATGTTATCAAAACTTACCCATAACGTATTCGACGTGTACCAGCGTTTTACACAAATTTTCCAAAAATCGGCATAAGCTGGCAAAACGTCAAGGTGTGACTGGGCCTTTAGTTTTGACCCAGGAAAAACCGTAATCCAGCGGCTCTGACTCCTCATTCAGCACCTCGAGGCCACCAAAAGGATATCTAAAGTCTCCGCAAAGATGACTGCATCATTTGCGAAATCAAGGTCAGAGACCTGATATTCCCAAACGATGACCACAGCTTGATCTCTCAGACATCCTCCCGAGAATCCAGTCCATACAAGTGCTGAAAGTGTGGGGGCCAGTACACACCGCTGACAAACTCCAGTAACAACTGGAATAAGTCAGAGATGGTACCCACACATCTCACAGCACTCTCAGTACCAGAGCAGAGTTCAGACATCAGTCGATCAGTTTTGGTGGAACCCCTTGAAGACCAAGAATCTTCCAGAAGGCATCCCAATTCACTAAATCAAGAGCTTTACATAGATCAACATGGGCTGCAAGCAGCCCCTGCTGAAACCCTCATCTGCGGTCGGTGAGGAACTGAAGAGCGAGGATACGGTCAATCATTGACTTCTTTGGTGCAAAGCCTGACTGCTCTGGACGGTGGTGCTCAAGCAGATGATGGTGAACCCGATCAAGAATTAACCGAGCAAAGACCTTGCCCGGCACTGAGAGCAGCGTCACCCCTTGGTAGTTGTTGCAGTCTTGGCGATCACCTTTCCTTTCCAGAGAGAGACAACAGGCCCTCTTCCAGTCAGTTGGGTGATGCCTGTGTTCCAGGCAGAGCACAGACTGCATGCAACAACACAAGTTCAGCATTTCCACCAGCCTTGAGAAGTTCAGCATGGATGCCACAGATCCCTGGAGCTTTACCCCATTTCAACCGGTTCACCGCAGCCCGTGTTTCCACAAGCGAAGGTGGACCACAGTTGATTGGAGAGTCAGCAACAGGATTGTAACACCTCTGACGTCCAACTCGACAGCTGGTGGATTAGCCTGGTACAACCGCTCAAAGCAACCGGCCCAGCGGCCTTCACTTCAGACTCCTCTGTCAAGAGCCTATCACCCTCTGCTCTAACTGCAGCACACCGAGGGATGGGCTTGGATGAACGCAATGTGCGAATTCCCCTGTAAGCAGGACGAGAATCCTTGACCACAGGTGATGCTCTACCCCCTCACAGATTCCTTGCACATAAGCCCTTGTCCACCCTTAGCGCACATACAGTTTTACGCCTCAGCTCCCTGAACAGCTCAGCTCTGCCATTCAGCCTGGCCCTGCGACTCTGGTCAATGGTATCCAGTGTCCCTTGAGACACAAAATTCTTTGCCCTACGGTGAGTTCCAAGACATCCACCGGCAACATTAAGGACGGTGGTCTTGAAGGCACTCCACAACTCTTCAGGATCTCCAAAACACCAGACCCCCAAATCTCCACTCAGCTTGTTCACAAACTCCTCAGCTACCCTCTCATCCTTGAGCTTGCAACATCCAGCCTAGGCTGGGATGGTACCATTCTCCTGATTTAAGGTGCAACTTCAGAGTTGCTCAACAAGCCGGTGGTCAGTATTGAGGAAATAGCACTCCGGTAGACCCTGCAGTTCTGGATCATCCTCCAGCGACCATCAACGAGGACATGGTCAATTTCCTTTGCCACACCGCCAGTGTTGGAATACCAAGTCCAGCGATGAACTTGTGGGCACTGAAACCATGAACCGGCCACCCCAAGTCCATGACTTCTTGCAAAGTCAAGGAACTTAGTGCTATTCTGGTTCCTGACCCATGGGACCAACACACGTCTCATAACCATCCCTATCAGTTCCAGTCAATGCATTGAAATCCCCAGACTAGAAGAAGTATCTCGCCTGGGGCACTGAAGTGATCAACCACAGACCTCGAGCGTGGCGTAGAATGCATCCTTCACGGTGAGATCACTCGCCTCAGTCAGAGCATAAACAGAGACCAGGGGAATGACACCTAAGCAGTGACGAATCCCGAGTCTCATAATACGCTCGTTGACCGGTGTTACCTCAATAATCATTGGAGTCAGCTTATTGGCACAGCTACAGCAACTCCTTGGGAATGGTAACCATCAGAGCGACCAGACCAATAGTAGGTGTAACCACCGCCATGATCTCGCCGCAATCCAGTCTCCGAACCTCAGGGAGTGCTGCAATACCGATGTCCAAATGCTTGAGCTCATTGTAAGCACATTTCGTAATGCCGTTTCCGTGCCTTTGTATAATTTGCATGTCCTCCACCTGGACTCACCTTGTTTTTACATGTACAATCTTACTCTGTCTGCTTTGAAGTAATCACTCACTGCCTCCTTTGTGCATGTTTTACAATCCAACTTACTCTGACATTTTCCTTGTTATAAGTGTAATCTAACCTCCGTGGACACACGGACCATACCATTCTTACCACAATCTGGCTATGGATCGCCCTTTCCACATAAGACAGTTGTATCCACAAAATATCTGCATTATTCACTTTGTTGCTGTTAAAAATAAATGACTTTTAATTTTATTATGGAAAAAAAACAAGTGTCATCATATTGGGCTAAACCGACATCCCCTCCCCTCCCCATGCAGTACATATTAACACCTTCTTTGATGAGCTTGCGAAATGCATCTTTTTCCTTGTAAGATGAGGGCAGCTTTCCACTGTGCTGCAAGGTAAAGAGAGCAAAAAAATATATATATATATTTTTAAACACAACAAAAGGGGGTTAGGGGAGGGTGAAGGGGGATTAAGAGATTACATTTGGGACTGTGCGTTGTGATGGTGAGCAAGCTTAAGCAGCTTGTTTGCCATTTCATTCTGAGCACTTGGGTCAAGATGCTGCGACACCAGTTTCAAAACCATTATGCCATGTTCATCAACACATAACATTTTAATTCTCATGTTATTTGTGTAAAAAGTATAATGTTCTTTGCTACAAAGCATATGTTTACATGCTCCTCCATGAGCGTTAGACAGTGAAATAATAAAGTTGCTCCCAAACCATTATGGCCCTTGTGAAAGGTTCCCTATTTCCAGTCTTAATCAATAAAAAAAAATGTCCCACCATAGATTGACATTGTATTTTCAGGGATATTTCTGCAGTGATGCTACCTGGCCATGCCTCCAATGACCAAACTACATTTCCACTCACTGATACCTGTTATCAAGTCATTCATAGTTAAAAGCACTTGCCCTATTAAACCATCTGAGAAATACTCTTTCGACCTTCGACTACAATTATGGTTCACTGGTTACACACGTTTCATTGTTTGAGATGCATTCAAAATGTCCCCTCTGCACCCAAATATACCTTGGATATTATGCCCCAGGTAAAGAAGCTCAGTGACTATAATGACAAATATTCCTGATTGAAAGGTAGTCTTGATTGGGAATGATGCTTTGCCTGTATATTGTGCTACTTGCCTGCACTCGCCATCTTCGCAAGAACTCAGCTATGATGATCAACCATGGTATGTGGCTGTGTTCCTGGGAAAAGAAAATGGCACAAATATATTGTGATGGATTTTGGAAACTCCAGGGGTGGCGCGTACCAAAGAACATAAAATCACAGTGTAGTTCTGTCAGAATATTTTGTGTGGCTAAACCTGGGAATCCAATGTTTAGTATGGGAGGGAGTATGCATTGTGATTGTAAGTGAGGCTTGCCCCATTGTTCTCTTTTTCTCTATTTCTAAGCTCTGAATAAACTAGGACCACAAACACCATTCAACATTCATCCACACCACAAACCAAAAACCTCACACACAATAACCTGCATTCGCCATCGGAGGCTAAGCAAGCACGGCCCATGCAGCACGAGTGGGGCTGGGCACTGGGGCTTGGCACTGGGGCTGATCAGGAACGGCTCTCACGGCACCAGCTTCAACGCAGCTGCACCACCAAGTCCTGCACCAACCAATGAGCACCACCGGATCACTGAAACCACCAATGGGAAAGATGCTGGATCATGAGGTGAGTGGACATGGTGGGAGACACACCACACGCTCATAAAAAGCTGACAGAGATCGGAACGGTGCGGCCACGTCTGGAAGCAACGAGGAGATCGGAAGAGCTTGGAGGGAGAACTGGAGCCTGGATAGAGAGAAGGGCAGTCCGAGGCAGAGGAGATACTGACCCAGAAAGAGCTCCTGGACGTGGTCGCCACATGTACAGATGCTTAGACTTTCTTCTCAAACTATATCTCTCTCGTTCTCCTTTTCAGGGCATACCTGACACTTTATACATCACCCTTTGAATATCTCCACACACCCACATGGCCCACCCCGTTCACATAATCCCTTCCAAACTGTCTGGTTGTCAGTTTCCATTCTTTAGACATAGTATGCTGCAAACAGGGAGTTCTTCCAAGCTGCTCCGTTATGAATAGTATGTAGCCGACACGTACATCGACGGTAAAGCTTGGCCGTATCCTGGAATTGGTTGCTTGTTGGGAAGTACAGTTCCCTATCTGGGGTGTTAAATTTGCTGGGAAGGTAAAGTGGGATCTGGACACTGGACCCTACTTAAAATAAACGTCCCAGATGGCGTCGACGGTTGGTTAACAAGCCGTCGCACCGTGGAGTTATCTGTCGAGCCGTGGAAGTCGATTGCAAGAATTCCCCTTGTAATCCACCCCGGGCAAATCCGTAACATTTGGTGTCCGGGAGTGAGATATTGGAACCACCTTGACACCGTAACACTTGGTGTCTGGCACAAGATTAGACCTGAGGTGCAAGCACCTGTACCTCAAAGTTATAACGGAGTGGATTGAGGGTGAAAATTTAATAAAATAAAATAAAAGCAGATATGTCAAACCAAGACAGACAGAACTAGATGGGTGCAAGCTAGTTTGATGTCATTATGATGCCAGAGGAAGACAAAAGGTTCAAAGGCATGTTTGATGGGATGATTGCTGGGATTGCTGAGCATGACAGGCTGAGGCACGGCTTCATGGCTGGGCATGATGGATTGAGTTCCAGCATAAGAACACACGGGGAAAGTGGCATGGAATACATGGGCAAGCAGGACGCGCAGCATGAGAAGGCGGTTAGTGAGGCCAGGGAAAAAGGCAATAATAACATGGGAATTCCTCATGGCAGAGGCTACTGGATTCTTTGCAGTCGTCTAAAGTAACAGATTGAAATCGGTTATTGATGACAGTTTCATTATTTGAATAACAGTTTGAGTCTATGGTTCGATGGAGGTGCTGTGTGATGGACATGTCTATCAGGTAAAGTGTTTATCGCTTAATATATGATCATATAAAGTGATATATGATTAAAGTTATTCATATGTAATAATACTTTAAATAAAAGTAATAATTAAATAAGTTTGAATAAGGATATTGCATTGCTGTGTTGACTGACTGTCTGGACGCAACTTTGAGGTTGTGGGTCCATTGATGTTGAGTAATCTACTGATGTGGACCTGCGACCGTTGTTGTGGATCCGTCGTTTGGAGAGGTTCTGGGCTGAAGGGATCGAAACCTCGATGAAAAACGGTGCCCATCTGATGATCCCAGCAGTTGGGAAATCAGTCAATTGCTAATAAGTTAAGGTTATAACTTCAAATAAAATAACTTTTGTAAGCACTTATGAGTACATAATATGTGTGTGTGTGTGTGTTTATTTCTGGCTTCCTTCTTGGGACTACGGTGCAGTAATTGGTCTTTATCTTAATAAGTTTTGCGACTGCAAAAATAAGGCGAAGGCCTCTCACTCATGATACAATTGAGACTTCTGAAGCGTCACTCGTAATACCCTCTCCCGCCACCACCGGGAGCGCCGCAACATGGAACACATTTATGTAGAGAATTTGCATCAACTACACCTTTGGAACCCCCGGGGGAGGGTGCAAACAAAGTAGCTACAACCTTTGTCTTATGGCCCTTAGTCCCCCTGGAAAGTTTGGTTGAGATTGTATAAGTAACGGCTAAACATATCAGCCACAGGCAAACAGACACTAAATTTTATATTTTAGTGTGATAAAAAAATTAGTTGAATTTGCAAGCAAAATTATTTCTCCATCAAGTACAACATGACTGATACAATGAATCAAATTTTACCATGAAGTCAATTTTTGACAAAGGAAGACGGTGTCATCAAAATTTACTTGTTAAAGCAATTGAATATGTTGCTCCAGTAATCTTAACTTGATCTAAATTGATATACTCTACCGAACACAATGTACATGTGGAATTGAACAATGAATAAAATCCACATGAAGGATAGCAGCCATAGTGATGAATTATTGATGTCATTCAGAATCAGAGGAGGCAGCTAAAAGGTTTAAAGCTATGAAGGATCATAATGAAGGCAAATGTGCAAGGTGGAGAATTGGGCCACACCTGGTGGTCCGCAAGGCGAAGTCGAGAGGCCCCTTCGCTTAAGAGAGCAGCGAGACGAGGAAAAGGCTTATCCAAACGAAGATCATCCAATGTGTTGTCTGGATGAGATTCCACGACTAAAAAGAAAGCCATCCATGGCAGGAATAAATAAATAAGAATTAAAGGGTTAGCTGCACAAAACCTGCATTTCACAAACAGTTCAGCAGTTACACCAAGTTTTCCAAAGTTTACACACTAAAGCCAATGCAATTGTTATTTATAACAATTTTGCACCTCACCAATAATCGGAATACCACTGTCTAAGCTGGCACACCTGCATGCTCGGGCACCACGAGGCGCAAATAACCCAGAATTCCATATGTCCGGCAAATGAGCAAAGGGATCTGGCAGTTCCAAAGCTCTTCGGCAAGGCGCAGCAGCGGTCTGAACAAATAGTCAAGAAAACAAAAAGAATTAAAAGGCATCGAGAACAGTTAAAATCACCCCCAAAAACTTTTAGGCCCGAGTCTAAAACTGAAGGAGATGAATAAGCTGATGAAAAACTATAAATATGAAGAAAAAAAAAAGTTTAAGTCCAATATGACCTGTACCTTTCTGGGAGCTGTGTAGCCACAACAACAGAAAAGTGATGAAAGAAGTCAGGCTCTCTCTCCAGAAGCTCCTCCACACTCTGCCACACAACACTGCAATGTCAATCTGATGTAAAATCACACAAACAACTGTCAAGATGGTGTCAGAATACAGGTTGCTTTTAACAGTGCTTCAATAATATGAGGCTGTGAAGCTGGGCAGGGCCTCAGAACTTTAACTGCACAGTGGCATGGCAGAGTCTACAGGTACAAAAAACTAATTACCCCACCACCAAAGGTGGGCAGCGGTTATGTTTTCACCCCTGTTTGTCTCTTTGTGTGTCTGTAAACAGGATATCTCAAAAAGTTGTGGACAGATTTGGCCGAAATTTGGTGGACAGGTTGGGTGTGTGACAAGGACAAAATGATTAGATTTTGGTGAAGATCCGGATCCGCATCTGAGATTTTAAAAAGTGATTCTTCACCATTGAGTGATGGGGCTAAAACCGATATGTAGCATGATATCTCAAAAAGTTATAGTCAGATTCAGACAAAAGTTGGCGGACAGGTTGAGCATGTGACAAGGACAAATCGATTTGATTTTGGTAAAGATCTGGATACAATAATATTTTTCATTTTTTAAATGATTTTTCACCATTGAGAGATGGGGCCAAATCGATATGCAGGAAACCCTCCAATACACGGGGGTTAGGTCCCTGGAAAATTCTGTGATGGTTTCCATGACCACAGTTTCAACTAAGGGCCAATGGTAAGGGGGGGGGGTTCTTTCCTGGCTTTGAGAAAATATCGAAGAAGATCGACGGTAGCCAGAAATAAACACATTGTAATTGAAATAGACACGTAAATATATATATATATATATATACACACACAAAGTGTGTTAATATTGAAATAAACATGCAAGTAAAATAAATACGGTGTAAATTAAACAAAAACACACTTGTTTTACCTTAATTGTATTACAAAACAGCAAGGTGTGTGATGGTAAACATATTACGTACTCGTACTGTACTCTGCCATAAATAGAAACCACAAGACTTATCTCAGGATAATGATGTTAGATGGGGGAGGGTAGAGTGGAGCGGGGGAAGGGTGAGCGGGGGAAGGGTGAGCTGGGAAAGGTGAACGGGCAAGGTGATTCAGCGAACGTAAAAGCAGCATTAGCTTTTCGATGACGGCGCCTGCAGCATTGCCAAAAAACCCACAACGGAGAAGGATAACAGGATCCTTAAATCACCTTACTTTGAACCACAATCTTCCCTGCTTGCGGACCAAGCTTGTCATTGTGACCTCCACATTATTTGAACATAATGCATTTTCATCTACACTCGGTCATTCTCTGGCAAGGAGAGTATAAAGGTGATTGAGTACGACTCAATAATCCAAAAGGTTCCATAGTCACATACGAATATTATGCCCACATACCATAAGGCCAAGGAAAATCTCACCTTATCTACGTAGCTTCCAGAAACTTCACCATTCAGCTCTTTAATGAGTTCCAGCGCTGCTTGTGCCCGGTTCTATAAAAGTATCGAAGGTGATAAAATAAAAGGAGTTAACTGTGAAACAGCAAAATAACTCGTACAATCTTTCCAAGGTCAAAAGTCTCCAACAGAGCATTACACGTTGTTTGGAAGCCTCCAAGTCAAATCGCAATGTGGACCGATTAATCAACAATTTGAAAATGTCAACATATTCCAGATGGCAAAAGAGAAATGCGACTAGTAAGTAAAGCACATTACAAGGATCGCCAGGTCGTAACTTTCATTTAATGCTTAACATTTAGAATCTGACGACTACGACCACCAACACCACTACTACAACTACTATTACATCCTTGTGGAGTCGGGCGGCAAACGTTTTGGCCCAAGTCTTTAACTAACCGACTGGCCAGGCCTGACGTATGACAGGAAACTCACAACTGGAGATGCTGCCACTCAATTCTCAGCAATGGTTGGATGCCATAAATATCAACCAAGTTGTCAGGACCGTTTCCCTGGACAGATCTCAGATATTCGACAGTCTGGCATCCTGCTTTGCTTGTCAAGCTCTCTCCATGTGGCATACATGGCCACCTTCACATTGCCTTTCCGACAATCGCACAGCCGACACATTATTGTCAAAGGAATCCTCTCCTCTTCCAGTAGAGGTTGGAGCCCCAATGCAGTGTGTTGGGTCAAAGCCTTGTTCCTTATCAAAAACACTTATTTGATACACTTCTCCTTCCTCTCTTCTTTCTTGTCGGTGACTCTCACACTCTGTCTTCCTGATGACTCTATCTCTGCTCTTTGCTTATTTGGGTTCCTTCTGATGACTCCAATGCAGTATTTGATCTTTCATTTGATTACACAGTACCCCATCCCAGTGATAGGCAGACAGAAAATGCATCACTCTTTGCAAATCAGGAAATTATGAGATGTTGACCAAAGAATTAGAACATGTCCTTAAATCCTGGAAAATCTGTCTCACCCTGTCATGCCAAAAAAAATGTTAAAACAAATCCACCTATCGATTGCATTGGTCATCCACTGAAAAATGTGCAGTCCCTTGAACTTTAGGTCGATCAGCCAGAACCTCCAAAGCCAGCTCCAGACTAGGCATCCTCTGTCATTCCAAGTTCTTCCTTGAAAAATCAGAACTAAATCACAGTCGAAAAGGCTTTGGTCCATAGCCATACGGAGTACTAATCTCCAGTACGGGCTATGGACAGAATCAGATCTGTCTCTCCTGGATTATGTGGAATCTAAAGCTCTCAACATTATTGGAATCTCCTGCAATGAAGACAAAGCACAAGGGCTGCCGCTCTCAATTCACAGGCAGGTCGGTGGCCTCATTGCAATTTTTTTTTAAACCACCTCTCCTCTCGTATCACTGACTGCTTGCTCTGCCCTCCAACATTCCCCATCAACTCCAAGATGTACACATTACCACAGCAACCCATTCCTGGCTAAACTTCAAAAATCCAGGTTGACTGCACATTTCAACAATTTTGTTCCTCGCTTCTCCTGTATGTGGAACTGCATTCCAAAGGATGTGCTGCCCCACTCATTCCCCCAGGACTTCAAGCCGGCAGTGCATCACCACTATCATTACCGACAATCTTTATTACCACTCTTACCTGTCCTAATCCAAACTTCTTACTTGCGGGTTGCAAAATTTCCTTTCCTCTGTGGTGGAAAAGAATTCAATTTCCACAAGTTGGATCAGCATACTGTGGAAGAAAAATAATTATAATCATGTACTCTCAATTATAATTGTTGCTGGTGCTTTATAAATTTAATTTTTATGCTATAGTCGAATTGGCTGTCAGTTATGTTTCCCTTTACCCAAGAGTCTTTTGACCTAAATATTGATAAAAGGAATGTCTTACGATGAAACAAGGTGACCTGGTTGATATCACTGCAACTTTTGCCATGATGATGTCATTCTCTTTCACCCAGTGGACGCGTATTGCAGTTTGAGTTCTTTTGCCTAATGCTTATCAGCTAAGCCTGTAGTTCTCCCCTCCCATTCTTTGGAATGTCAAGTTGTGTATAAGAAGAATTGCTTCGGGCTTTTGTTTCAGTGAAGTCCATTCGAATGTTTCAGTTAAGCATTCAATGTTCTTCCTCCGTATATACGAAACTAAAGATTCTCCTTTGGTATGCTGATCCAACTTGTGGAAATCGAGTTATTTTCCACGACACCTCTTTCCCTCCTCTTTTCCAGTTCATTCAGTCCCTTGCTTATTGTGTAAAAGAGTTGCCGCACTGCCTTACTCCTAGTTCATAGCCTCCGTAATCTTGCTCTTACCCAAGCCTCAGTTTTGTAGAAAATAATAAGGTGGCAGGAATTTGGAAAGCTCTCTACCTGCAGCATAACAAGGCTACAGGAGTGTGGTCTTGCATGCAAAGTGGAAGGAGTGCCGAAAATAACTTGCTTACTTTCCGCATACAAGATGTTCATCATTACTTCTTCAAAATATTCATCATTTCTGGGCCTCAACATCAATCATGAACTCTTGTGGGTAGATCATATATCTTCGTTGACCTACAAGGCCACAAACTGGGCACTCCCGAGCATGCAAAGTACTTATTTGGTAAATCTGAACTTCTCATGACCGACAAGGTCTTTAACTGTAGCTCAATGGAATACTGCACTCCCCTTTGGGCTGATGCCCACATTTCTCACCACTCCTCTGGATGCGGTGGATTCCAAAGCTCTCATCATTGGCATCTCCCAAAACTCATCACAGACAGGGTGGTGGCCTCTCAATTTTTATTTTTAAACTGGATTCACTGTGGTCTTGCTCCCCATGCCGTTTCAATCATTTGACCCTCCCCAGTTACTCAAGGACACCATGCATTCTTTTAGCAACGCACTCCTTGTTAAACTCCCAAAATCCAGTCTTTCATACATCTTCACTTGTTTGTTCCTCTCTTCTCACACTAATGGAACTTCCTTCCCTTGGGCTGTTCAATCACACTATTCCCTCCAAGGCTTCAATATGGCAGTGCAGCAACATCTTATATCATCCTGCATTTCTACCCATATTAACTAACCCCTATGTCCCTCCCCAACCCCCTCCCTTGCTTTAGTCATTCCTCTCCTTGCTTATTGCAACCACCTGTTATCCTACTTCCCTGTAAGTTGCCTTTGTTCACCGTGGCATGTTACCTTCCTGTTCCACCATAAATCTCAATCTTGATGAGAAAAAAAAAGAATAACAAAGTAAAAAGGGGAATCCCGTTAAACGACTGTACAATCTCATTTGTTCAAGATCGGCACAATATGTGTACGGTAAGGAAAACATGTATGATGGTGCATTAGAACACAAAGAGCAAAGTATGATAGTGCAGAACATGAGCTGAACAAAATGTACCTTTCCAATGCTGTCACTTGTGAGAAAAAAGCTGGGGGAGGCAGAATCAGCAGCACGAGATGCAGTTTTTCATTTTTCTGTTTCTTTTTGTTTTACTCAACTTAGATTTGTACATTATCATTTATCAAAATTGAGATAAAAATGTTTACATTGCCAAAATCCAGACAAATGCCTCGAGATCGTTCAGCATACTTTATGACAAGTGCTGTGCTGCCTCAATACAATGTCATGCCGACGGGTCTGACTAAAATCACCCGTCGTGCCAGGAACTTTTGCTATTTCTGAAGATCGCCGAGCTTAACAAATTCACACTGCGTTCAATTAACTGTTCTCTGCCATTTACAAGAACCCCAAAGATTGCTCCAATCCGATGCCAAAACTTTGCGCGCGCAACGCATGGGAGGCAAACAGGGGAAAACGTCTCTTATAATAAAAGGTTGATTACACTGAACAACAAAAATTTTTTACTGGAGATGTGTAAAGTGATTTAGACTAATTTGGGTACGCTGATTTCAAAAATCATAACCGTTTTGCTGTATC
Organism: Eptatretus atami; assembly: GCA_035128595.1. Classification (NCBI taxonomy): domain Eukaryota; kingdom Metazoa; phylum Chordata; class Myxini; order Myxiniformes; family Myxinidae; genus Eptatretus; species Eptatretus atami. The sequence goes on from CM068961.1 coordinate 50,645,399, forward strand.
ACGTCAGGATTTTCAGTAACGAAAATATTCCCATTGCCTAGAAGTCAGGATTTCAATGAAATTTACAAAAATTCATTTATTCATTTATTTCATCATGAATGCTTCAAAATTATAGAAATTACAGAAAAACTCCACTAGAATGTAATTAAAAATGCTTTAGGCATTTGGCTTTGCGTTTGTGCTGCTCTGTGTCAGTTTCACGATGCAGGAACCAGCAGAAATCGCCCATCATGTTCGGGTTGTGCCGCCCTTGGTAACGCGTCTCCATGAGTGAAATCTCTTGGTGGAATCGCTCGCCGTGCTCGTCCGAGACTGCTCCCAAGTTGTCAGGGAAGAAGTTCAGGTGCTGGTGTAGGAAATGGATTTTCAGGGACATCCTGGAGCCAAGTTTCCTGAAGGACTCCAGCAGCTGCTGCACTATTTCTTCATAGTTGTCCGCGTGCTCGTTCCCCAAGAAGTTGTCCGTCACAGCTTTGAAGCTCCTCCACGCTGCCAGCTCTTTGGGGTTTAGAGTTGTCGGAAAAGTTTCGTCCTTCATAATTCGTCGGATTTGCGGTCCAACAAAGACACCAGCCTTGATCTTGGCCTCCGACAAGGTGTTGCCAAACTTTTCCTTGAGGTATAAAAACCCACGCCCATTCAGATCCATTGCCCGTACAAAACTTTTCATCAAGCCGAGCTTTATGTGGAGTGGTGGAAGGAAAACCTTGGCTGGGTCGACAAGGGCGACATGCTTCACGTTGTGTCGACCAGGTACATGCTCTTTTCGCTCTTCCCAATCTTTCTTCGTCCAGTGATTCTTGTCGTCTCTGCTATCCCAGAGACAAAGGAAGCACATGTATTTCGTGTAGCCTGACTGCAGCCTAACAACAGCGCCACCACTTTCAAGTCTCCGCAGATGTGCAGTTGAAGTCATTGTACTTGGGAATCAAGCAGCTGCCGCATAGTCTCATAGGTCTCTGTCATGCCGAACGCGTGAGCCAGTGGGACTGATGGTTTCTCGTTGCCATTGTGGAGCAAAACAGCCTTCAAGCTGTTCTTCCCCGAGTCGATGAAGAGGCGCCAGTCTGCAGATCGTGATCCACCCAAGTTCTTTCAACAGACCGTTGATGTCACTGCAGAATGTCATCATGTCTTCCATCTCAAAGAACTCAGCCATGTCTCTGTGACGTGCTCTGAACAAGGATTCTTGGTGTTAGGTTCAAGTAGATTCCACTGCTGCAGCCTTGATCCAAGCAGCTCTGCCTTCGCCTTTGACAGCGAGAGATCTCTTACAAGATCATTTAAGTCTCCCTGGTTCAGAAGGTGTGATTCTTGAGTGTCGGGTTCAAAAGGTTCATCATCACCATCCTCTTCACCACTGCTTACAGCTATGTTCTGATCAGCTGGAGGTGTTGGAACGGGGTTCTCGTCATCATGAGGCACAGGTTTACGAGCAGAGACGCAGTCAGCGTACTTGATGTGACCTTTATTCTTCTTGTTGAAGCCGGCGATGCTTGTGCAGCAGAAATAACAATCATCATGATGATTCTGCGGCTCACGCCATATCATGGGCACCGCAAATGGCATGCTCGCGCGCTTGCCACCAACCACTGAGTCAAGGTTGTGGACAGCTTGTGCAGCAGATGTGTGGTGCCCAGCTCTGTTCTTGGTCCCCCACCTTACACCTGAAGTAGTGAAAGTAGGCGGCCTTCATTTTCACTGCTGTAGATATACTTCGCTGTTGATCTTTTTTGGTATACCGACCACAGACATAACAGAAGTTGTCAGGATGATTGGTACAGGAACGCCTACTCATCTTTATCTGAAGAAAGAAATATAACACAAGTTAACAACAATTGTACGAAATAGACATGTTAAAGACATATGTAAATTTCATTGAAATCCTGACTTCTAGGCAATGGGAATATTTCTGTTCCTGAAAATCCTGACGTGATACAGCAAAACGGTTATGATTTTGAAATCAGCGTACCCAAATTAGTCTTAATCACTTTACACATCTCCAGTAAAAAAATTTTTGAAATTTGGTGTTCAGTGTTATAATGCAATATGACATGGGGATAGACAAGGCAACAGAACCTGGACAGATCTGGCACATAACAACAACAAATGTGGGAGGTGAGGCACGAAAAACTGAACTTATGTACATTAGGAAATAAATAAAGCCTAACCCCATAATGGAGCCGTGTACCAGACTCGCAGATGGTGAACAATGGGGACAGGCAAGGGCTTGTGGTTGGCATGAGCAGGTTGGGGCTTCACCACAATGGCGTGGTCTTGCGGGTCGGCACTGCAAGGCCGAAGTGCGGCTGAGGGAGCGATGGAGCTCTGGAAATGGCGAGGGAGGTAAGACGAGGGGGATGTTTTTTCCTCACAGGGTGAAGCAAAGAGAGCAAGATGTTGACGTCACTGTGTGCAAAGCGAGACACGGCCATGACCCTCGTGAATTATGGGACCGCCTTAATACACAGCGAGTCCCTGCTATTGGCCGCTCGCTGCTGGTGGACGGGGACATCTTTCAAGCAGTCTCGCCCTGGAGGACGGCCCTGTACAAAAGTGTTCCGCCTTCCTTCAAGGCTCAGCAGCAGACCTTGCCTCTGGTTTGCGGGGCCTGCCGGCCAAGCAGTTTGTAATGGTCATTCTTCCAAAAAAGCAATGCACTTTCCAATGTGTCTTTGGTGTTAAATGCCCGGTGCCACAAGACCCCACCCGGCCTCTCCGAATTTACAGGAGGTTTTACACAACAAACCTACCCTGCACTGTCTTAAAGTTAACTCATTGCCTCCTCAGTGCATGTTTTACAATACGATTTACTGTGGCATCTTCCCTGTTACAAAAGTAATCTAACCTACGTGGACGTACGGACCGTACTACGTTTACCACATATCTAGCTATCATAATCCACTCTTCCACGGAACAATATTTACTCCTTGGAAAACTTCACATGAGATCTGATGTGGAGACTCTTAATAAATATGATCAAAAATCACAGGACAATTTTGAAGGGCACTGCAACACATAGTCATTGAAATTTTCCCTGTGCTATGTTAACCAGGAAAAGATAGCAGAATGAATAAAGAAAAAAGAAAATTTCAGCTGACACTCAAACTGGTTGTTAGGCAACCTTAACACACGCCTCTTCTGCCTCTTATTATATAACCCTTGCTGTATTTGCATTAAAAACTAGAGTTCATAGAACACGATATCCCATGCAGTGTTCAAGTATATACTTCAATTTTAATGCAATAATGATTTTAAAGATCGTTAAAAAAACTCCCGTTGTTTAGCGCAATTGAAGCAGTCTTATACACCCTGTATAGAACGTGTCCAAGTACAGGTATCCCCCGCTTAATGAAGGGGTTAGAAACATTGATAACTCTTTGTTATGCGAGAGCTCATTTTCCATTTTTTCTTATGGAAAAATTACACTTCGTTTACTAACCGTAATGTTTCGGTCTAACAGCAAAGCCATATGCTTGGTATAACGATGGTTTTAGCTGCAAGTGACATTATAATATTATTATTTACCTAATAAGAAACAGTAACACAATAACAAAGTTAATTTCATTTTAACACTTACCAAAACTATTTGAGTCCAACTTTCTGTCACACTGAAATGGTTATGGTGGTGGCGGAGAAGATTATTTTTAACCTTTTCATACTGAAAAGTTGATTAATCACAAGCCTTCTGAAAAGTTAATCAGTGGGTGAAAAAGGTATTGTACTTATCATCACCATGGAAGTGACATTGCACAATCACCATGACAATGTGACAGATCCTTCGTTGAAGCAAATGAAGACCTTCACGAAGTGATGAATCGTCCTCAATGAAACCATTCGTTGTAGCGCTATTAGAACCTTCGCCAAGCAGGAGATACCTGTACTACAAAACTGAAGGTTCTTGGAAGTACTGAGAAGGCTGTTTGTGTTCTACAGTGCACAAGTATGTAACTCAATTTAAATAAAATCAAGATTGTAAAAGTTGCATAAATAAATTAATTCTGGATTTTACCGCCATTTTATGCAGTGTCTATCGCACCACCCGATTTAGCATCTGGGTGTGCGCTGCCGCTCGCCACGTTGCCACAGGGCGAATCCTCCTTACCTGTGGCTAATATTTTAAACCACCCATTAGCCACTGTGGCTAATCCATGTTTTAGTGGTTTTTTTTTTACCAGTTTTAGACGAATTTGGGTGATTTTAGCACAGAATTCAACCTTCGTTAGACGGCCGCCATTTTGTATGTTTTGATTACGGGAATCACGCGTGATTTCGTACAAGCTTATATATACTAACTTTAGTAGTTTTAAACTAGTTTCTAGTAAAAAAAAATCGACGAAATTACGCATGATTCCCATGATTCTCGTCTCAAAATTTTATTTTAATTTTTTTGAAAATTTTTTTCCGAATGATTCCGCATGATTCGGCGCTACTCGGCGCTACATGCTTCTTGGGTCAGTGGTTGCCAGGTGAGTTTTGACACAATCAGTAGTAGTACCTGTTAGGACGAGTTTGTTTGGATGAGAGAGTTTGTTTGGATGAGTGAGTTTGATGGTGACTTTGGTTGGTTGGATGAGTGAAGTTGATGGTGAGATTGGTTGTATGAGTGAGTTTGATGTGTGACATTGGTTGGAAGGTGTTTGATGTGTGAGTTTGATGGGTGATTTGGTTGGTTGGATGAGTGAAGTTGATGGTGAGATTGGTTGTATGAGTGAGTTTGATGTGTGACATTGGTTGGAAGCGTGTTGTATGTGTGAGATTGGTTGATGAGTGAGTTTTGATGTGTGAGATTTGGTTGGATGAGTGAAGTTGTTGGGTGAGGGGTTGAGGGATGGAGGCCAGGGTGGAGAGAGAGGTTAAGTGTGGGGTGGAGAGAGAGGTTGAGTGTGGGATGGAGGGGGTGGAGAGAGAGGTTGAGTGAGGGATGGAGGGTTAATGCCAGATAAAAGGGTCCTATTCACTTCTACTTGTTGTTTTTATGAATTTTTGTAAATGTTTGTTTCAAAGTGCAGTGGGCTTCCCCCTTGTGAAATTGCTGTATTTACATTGTTGTATAAAAAGAATTATACAATTATGGCTCAACACGCAATTCAGGGACTTCCACTTGTTGTATATCCAATGATGTAATCTAGACAGTTATCCACT
>CM068961.1:50670912-50684908 GCA_035128595.1 Eptatretus atami
TTACTCAAGGACACCATGCATTCTTTGCAGCATCCTTGTAAAACTCCCAAAATCCAGCTTCATACATCTCACTTAGTTTCTGTTTCCTCTTCTTCTCACACTAATGGAACTTCCTTCCCTTGGGCTGTTCAATCACACTATTCCCTCCCAAGGCTCAATATGCAGTGCAGAACATCTTATATTCATACCTGGCATTCTACCCATATATAACTAACCAGCTATGTCCCTCCCAACCCCTCCTTGCTTAGTATTCCTCTCCTTGCTTATTGCAACCACCTGTTATTCCTACTTCCCTGTAAGTTGCCATTGTTCACCGTTGGGCAGTTTACCTTCCTGTTCACCCATAAATCTCAATTCTGATGAGAAAAAAAAGAATAACAAAGTAAAAAGGAATCCCGTTAAACGTCTGTACAATCTCATTTGGTCAAGATCGGCACAATATGTACGGTAAAAGGGAAAATGTATGCATGCATTAGTAAGCACAAGAAGCCAAAGTAGATAGCAAAACATGAGCTGAAACAAATGACCATTTCCAATGCTGTCACTTGTGAGAAAAAGCTGGGAGCAAGAAATCAGCAGCACAGATGCAGTTTTCATTTTTCTGTTTCTTTTTGTTTATCAACTTAGAGATGTGTACATTTATCATTTTATCAAAATGAGAATAAAAATGTTTACATTTGCCAAAATCCAGGACAAATGCCTCGAGATCGTTCAGCATACTTTGATGACAAGTGCTGTGCTGCCTCCAAATACAATGTCATGCGACGGGTCTGAACTAAAATCACCCGTCGTGCCAGGAACTGCTATTATCTGGAAGATCGCCGAGCTTAACAAATTCACACTGCGTTCAATTAACTGTTCTCGGCCATTTACAAGAACCCCAAAGATTGCTCCAAAGCCGATGCCAAACTGGCGGCGGTAACGCATGGAGGCAAAACAGGGGAAAACGTCTCTTATAATAAAAGGTTGATTACATCTGAACAACAAAAAATTTTTACTGAGATGTGTAAAAGGTGATTAGACTTAATGGGTACGCTGATTCAAAAACATAACCGTTTGCTGTTATCACGTTCAGGATTTTCAGTAACAGAAATTATTCCCATGCCTAGAAGTCAGGATTTCAATGAAATTTTTACAAAATTCATTTATTCATTTTATTCATCATGAATTGCTTCAAAATTATAGGAAAATACAGAAAAACTCCACTAGATGTAATTAAAAAATGCTTTAGGCATTGGCTTTGCGGTTTGTGCTGCTCTGTGTCAGTTTCACGTTGCAGAACAAGCCAGAAATGCCCATCATGTCGGGTTGTTGCCGCCTGGGTAACGCGTCTCATGAGTGAAATCTCTTAGTGAACGCTCGCCGTGCTCGTCCGGAGACTTGCCCCAAGTGTCAGAGGAGAAGTTCAGGTGCTGGTGTTAGGGAAATGGATTTTCAGGGGACATCCTGGAGCAAGTTTCTGAAGGACTCCAGCAGCTGTGCACTATTTCTTCATAGGTTGTCCGCGCGTCGTTTCCCCAGAGTTTGTCCGTCACAGCTTTGAGCATCCTCCACGCTTGCCAGCTCTTTGGGGTTTAGAGTTGTTCGGAAAAAGTTTCGTCCTTCATAATCTGTTCGGATGCGGTCCAACAAAGACACCAGCCTTGATCTTGCCTCGACAAGTGTTGCCAAACTTGTTCCTTGAGGTATAAAAACCCACGCCCATTCAGATCCATGCCGTACAAAACTTCATCAAGCCAGAGCTTTTATGGGAGTGGGGAAGGAAACCTTGGCTGGGTCGAACAAGGGCGACAGCTTCAGCGTAATGTTGCGACCAGGGTACATGCTCTTTTCGCTCTTCGCCCAATCTTTCTCGTCCAGTGATTCTTGTCGTCTTGCTATTCCAGAGACAAAGGAGCACATGTATTTTCTGTAGCCTGACTGAGCCCTAAACAACAGCGCACCACTTTCAATGTCTCCGCAGATGTGCCAGTTGAAGTCATTTGTACTTGATGGAATCAAGCAGCTGGCCGCATAGTTCATAGGTCTCTGTCATGCCGAACGCTGAGCAGTGGGACTGATGGTTTCTCGTTGCCATGTGGAGCAAAACAGCCTTCAAGCTGTTTCTTCCCAGTCGCTGAAGAGCGCCGTCTGCAGGATCGTATCACACCCAATTCTTTCAACAGACCTTGATGTCATGCCAGAATGTCATCATGTCTTCTCTCAAAGAACTCAGCCATGTCTCTGTTGACGTGCTCTGAACAAGGATTATCTTAGGTGTTAGTTTCAAGTAGATTCCACTGCTGCAGCCTTGATCCAAGCAGCTCTGCCTTACCCTTTGTACAGCGAGAGATCTCTACAAGTCATTTAAGTTCCCTGTTCAAGAAGGGTGATTCTTGATGTCGGTTCAAAGGTATCATCACCATCCTCTTTCACCACTGCCTACAGCCTATTTCTGATCAGCTGGAGTTGTATGGGAACGGGGGTCTCGTCATTCTAAAGGCCACAAGGTTACGAGCAGAGACGCATGTCAGCGTACTTGATGTGACTTATTCTTCTGTTGTGAGCCGGCGATGCTTGTGACAGCAGAAATAACAATCATCATGATGATTCTGCGGCTCACGCATATCATGGCACCGCAAATGGCATGCTCGCGCGCTGCCCACCAACCACTTTGAGTCAAGGTGTAGTACGGACAGCTTGTGCAGCAGATGTGTGGGTGCCAGCTCTGTTCTTGAGTCCCCACCTTACACGCCGAGAAAGTAGGAATAGGCGGCCCTCATTTTCACTGCTGTGATATACTTCCGCTGTTGATCTTTTTGATTGTGATTACCGACCACAACATAACAGAAGTTGTTCAGGATGATTGGTACAGGAACGCGCTACTATCTTTATCTCGAATAAGAAACGAAAGTATAACAACAAGATAAAACAACAATTGTACGAAATAGACATGTTAAAGACATATGTTAAATTTCATTGAAACTGCCTGACTTCTAGCAATGGGAATATTCTGTTCTGAAGAATCCTGACGTGATACAGCAAACGGTTATGATTTGTTAAATCAGCGTACCCAAATTAGTCTTAACACTTTACACATCTCGCTAGAAAAAATTTTTTTGAAGATTTGTGTGTTCAGTGTTATAAGCCAATATGACATGGAGATAGACAAGAGGGCAACAGACCTGGACAGATCTGGCACATAACACAACAAATGTGGAGGTGAGGCACGAAATACTGAACTTATGTACATTAGGAAATAGAATAAAGCCTAACTCCCTAATGGAGCCGTGTACCAGACTCGCAGATGGTGACAATGGGGACAGCAAGGGCTTGTGGTTGGATGAGCAGGTTGGGGCTCACCACAATGGCGTGGTCTGCGGGTCGTCGCACTGCATAGGACCGAAGTGCGCTGCTGAGGGAAGCGATGGAGCTCTGGAAATGGCGAGGGAGGTAAGACGAGGGGGATGTTTTTCCTCACAGGGTGAAGCAAAGAGAGCAAGATGTTGACGTCACTGTGTGCAAAGCGAGGACACCGCCATGACCCTCCGTGAATTATGGGACCGCCTTAATACACAGCGAGTCCCTGCTATTGGCCGCTCGCTGCTGGTGGACGGGGACATCTTTCAAGCAGTCTCGCCCTGGAGGGAACGGCCCTTACAAAAGTGTTCCGCCTTCCTTCAAGGCTCAGCAGCAGACCTTGCCTCTGGTTTGCGGGGCCTGCGGCCAAGCAGTTTGTAATGGTCATTCTTCCAAAAAAAGCAATGCACTTTCCAATGTGCCTTTGGTGTTTAATGCCCGGTGCCACAAGACCCCACCCGGCCTCCGAATTTACAGGAGGTTTTACACAACAAACCTACCCTGCACTGTGCTTAAAGTTAACTCATTGCCTCCTCAGTGCATGTTTTACAATACGATTTACTGTGGCATCTTCCCTGTTACAAAAGTATCTAACCTACGTGGACGTACGGACCGTACTACGTTTACCACATATCTAGCTATCATAATCCACTCTTCCACGGAACAATATTTACTCCTTGGAAAACTTCACTGAGATCTGATGTGGAGACTCTTAATAAAATTATGATCAAAAACACAGGACAATTTTGAAGGGCACTGCAACACATAGTCATTGAAATTTTCCCTGTGCTATGTTAACCAGGAAAAGTAGCAGATGAATAAAGAAAAAAGAAAATTTCAGCTTGGACACTCAAACTGGTTGTGTAGGCAACCTTAACACACGCCTCTTCTGCCCTCTTATTATATAACCCTTGCTGTATTTGCATTAAAAACTAGAGTTCATAGAACACGATATCCCATGCAGTGTTCAAGTATATACTTCAATTTTAATGCAATAATGATTTTAAAGATCGTTAAAAAAACTCCCGTTGTTTAGCGCAATTGAAGCAGTTTATACACCTGTATAGAACGTGTCCAAAGTACAGGTATCCCCCGCTTAATGAAGGGGTTAGAAACATTGATAACTCTTTGTTATGCGAGAGCTCATTTTCCATTTTTTTCTTATGGAAAAATTACACTTCGTTTACAACCGTAATGTTTTCGGCTCTAACAGCAAAGCCATATGCTTGGTTATAACGATGGTTTTAGCTGCAAGTGACTTTATAATATTATTATTTACCTAATAAGAAACAGGTGACACAATAACAAAGTTAATTTCATTTTTAACACTTACCAAAACTATTTTGAGTCCAACTTTCTGTCACACTGAAATTGGTTATGGTGGTGGCGGAGAAGATTATTTTTAACCTTTTCATTACTGAAAAGTTGATTAACACAACAGCCTTCTGAAAAGTTAATCAGTGGGTGAAAAAGGTATTGTACTTATCATCACCATGGAAGTGACATTGCACAATCACCATGACATGTGACAGATCCTTCGTTGAAGCAAATGAAGACCTTCACGAAGTGATGAATCGTCCTCAATGAAACCATTCGTTGTAGCGCTATTAAACCTTCGCCAAGCAGGGATACCTGTACTACAAAACTGAAGTTCTTGGAAGTACTGAGAAGGCTGTTTGTGTTCTACAGTGCACAAGTATGTAACTCAATTTAAAATAAAATCAAGATTGTAAAAGTTGCATAATAAATTAATTCTGGATTTTACCGCCATTTTATGCAGTGTCTATCGCACCACCCGATTTAGCATCTGGGTTGTGCGCTGCCGCTCGCCACGTTGCCACAGGGCGAATCCTCCTTACCTGTGGCTAATATTTTTAAACCACCCATTAGCCACTGTGGCTAATCCATGTTTTATGATTTTTTTTTACCAGTTTTAGACGAATTTCGGGTGATTTTAGCACAGAATTCAACCTTCGTTAAGACGGCCGCCATTTTGTATGTTTTGATTACGGGAATCACGCGTGATTTCGTACAAGCTTATATATACTAACTTTAGTAGTTTTAAACTAGTTTCTAGTAAAAAAATCGACTGAAATTACGCATGATTCCCATGATCTCGTCTCAAAATTTTATTTTTAATTTTTTGAAAAAAAAAAAATTTTTTTCCGGAATGATTCGGCATGATTCGGCGCTACTCGGCGCTACATGCTTCATTGGGTCAGTGGTGCCGAGTGGAGTTTTTGACACAATCAGTAGTAGTACTTAGTAGGACGAGTTTTTTTGGATGAGAGAGTTTGTTTGGATGAGTGAGTTGATGGGTGACTTGTTTGGTTGGTTATGAGTGAAGTTGATGGGTGAGATTGGTTGTATGAGTGAGTTGTGTGTGACATTGGTTGAAGCGTGTTGATGTGTGAGTTTGATGGGTGACTTTGGTTGGTTGGATGGTGAAGTTGATGGGTGAGAATTGGTTGTATGAGTGAGTTTGATTGTGTGACATTGGTGGAAGCGTTTGATGTGTGAGATTGGTTGGATGAGTGAGTTTGATGTGTGAGAATGGTTGGATGAGTGAAGTTGTTGGGTGAGGGTTGAGGGATGGAGGCCAGGGTGGAGAGAGAGGTTAAGTGTGGGGTGGAGAGAGAGTTGAGTGTGGGATGGAGGGGTGGAGAGAGAGGTTGAGTGAGGGATGGAGGGTTAATGCCAGATAAAAGGGTCCTATTCACTTCTACTTGTTGTTTTTATGAATTTTTGTAAATGTTTGTTTCAAAGTGCAGTGGGCTTCCCCCTTGTGAAATTGCTGTATTTACATTGTTGTATAAAAAGAATTATACAATATGCTCAACACGCAATTCAGGACTTCCACTTGTTGTATATCCAATGATGTAATCTAGACAGTTATCCACTGTCTTCTAGTCCAGTATAATGTACTAGTCTAAGTTACTGATATTATCTTTGTTTTTGTGTGCATAATACGGATATGAGTAACTCATATTTTTATGATTATATTTTATTTCTAGACAGTTATCTACTTCTATCCAGTTATAATGTACTAGTGTACTCTAATCTACAGTTATTGATATTATAATCTTGTTGTTTTTTGTGCAGAACACTATTGACTTTTGTTATTAACAAATGCCTAGGCTAGTATTTATACCTGTGCAATGGGTTATGCAATAAAGTGTATTTGACTTTGACTTTATTCATGTTTCTTGATCCAGATTCATTCACATGCAATCTGATTTATTTAAAAGTTTGAAAGCTTATTGCTTGTTGTAGAAATCTTGTTTTGTTCTTCATTCATTCAGGTACTTGAACACAGGATACATCATTGAGATAAGCAGGATAATAGAGTACTGTAAGCTTGTGACACCCATCACCAGACTGCTTTATTATAAACCTCATGCATACCTGAAACACAAACAAAACATCAGCATGAATTAAAACTTAAAATTAACTTATTTCATATTGCTAAAAAAAAACTTTTGAATAAAATATGTGGCTATTTCCTTTCTCCTGTGCTAATCATTCTAAACCTGGATTAGCCACAGTGGCTAATCCTTTTGAAAGCCAGAGCACACCAGAGCATGTTACATTAGTTATTTGTGCCTGTTGTATGTATCCTTTATGAGGTCTTTAAAAACAGTAAGTTTCCTGTTATAGAATGATTTTCAATTTTGTTTGACTGCTCGGCAGGCAGAGTAAATTTTTTTTTATCTCACTCCTCTCTGTGCGTGTGTGATCGGGACAAATTTAGAGACAAAGTACTTACTGTTCAACGGCAGATTTGTCTTTGACTTGATCAAAATATAACATTCGATTGAAATAAGTTGTCCTTGATCATAAAATGACGAACATAAACTAATAAGACAGACATGAACAAATGCTTAAATGCTTTTCGCTTTGCATACGTGGGGCAATTACTAAGCTGTTAGCTATTAAATAAAAGACCTCATTTAATCACCAATTCTGATTTACTTTATCTAATATTTAAAAGCTCTTTATAACCACCGACTCACAAAAACGAAAAATATTCCGCACATTATTTTATAACCTTTGCTGTATCCCTACTACAACTCACGAAACGGTGTGTGTTTGTTTGTCGCCTACTCCTCCTACAGCTCGGCTAATTACATACAGACTTGCTACATAGGATCAGCATGAGTTTAATTAGTGTACAGGGAGTTGTTTTTTTAAATCTTTGCAGTGTCTTGGAGGTGCGATGGAGGGATGCAAATTTCTACCGAAATGTGTATCGTGTCGCACACTCCAGGTGGAAAGGTATATTAAGTCTCTACCCTTAAAATACAGTATTCCTGTTGTTGACATTTTCTAGTACAGTGAGGTGTTTTGAATTACCAGCAGGAGATATGTTTTTGCTTCATGCATGTAACTGATCTTTGTTTTATATTTTGGAGCGATTGCGGCAGCTGTCAGTTGCCTATAAATCACACAGATAAAGGTATGTGTCAGAAGAACGTGTTGCTTGCTTTGGAACAAGATCGCCTGGAGGGCAGGTACTCTGCAAGCTTACATTAAAAAAAATTACTATTTTGTAATTTTTAACTGTAAATTTTTAACAAAGAGCTCATTCTAATCACTAATTCTTGATTTACTCAAATTATTTAGCTGCTTTCAGATTGCAACCACAATACACCAATAAATATAAAAAATCTCTCACAATCCACATCATAAAACATAAATAAAGCTAATAGTTATTATATCTACACATAGGATGCACCAGAGTAGTTGCTTGCAGTGGCTAGCATGCCCCACTTGTATATAACATCAATTAACATACAAAGGGTTTTACTATTTTGCTTTTTAATACATAATGGAGCACCGTGCTGTTTTACGAAAGCCTAAATAACCTGATCATTGATCAGGTGACCCAATTGTGTGTATGTATACATAAGAATATAAACATCAATCACATTATGCAACTTGTTTCCACAATAAACAATAAACTAAAAAGCATCCGAAAATGCAAGGCCCGTCCGCGTCCGCTTGTATTCAGACTTCTTCTTCCGTATGCTAAACATGATGAAAACAGATTTTAAAAACAAAAAAAAACAACAACAAAATAATTGATGATTTTAGGAGACCTCAACAGCAATAGCTTCAGTGACCCAATATGCAAAACCTGCTCAAATTTCAAGTCAATCCATTGAAAAATGACAAGTTTATGCAACCCTGACGTTTTGACCTAAAGAACAATTGGCTTCTAGCTTTTCAATGGTGAACCAATTCAGTGACGCAATATGTAAATTCTTTAAAATTTCACGTATATCAGATGAAAATGATGATTTTATGTGACATCGACTTTGACGTTTCGACCAAATTATTAATTTGTCTTCTCCATATTCTCATAATAAAGCTTTGTTGAAATTTTGATGACAAAAGCTCAAATGGTAAAAAAGAAAAGAAGAAGTTGCGGCCTGGACAGACCCATCAATTATTACCTTGAACCCAGAGTGCTCGGATAAATGACGTCACTTCTCCCAGGTTCAGCGGCTGTGTTTGTGTGGAAGTCAAGTTTGGGGATGTCCATGTTTCTGTCTGCATGTGTGTAATTTGTGTCACAGCTCTTCATAAGCTTTAGAGAATGCAAAATAAAAAGGAAATAAAGAACGTTTTAATTGATAAAGACATCTTTATGAAGAACAGAGTAACGGTACTCTTGTAAATGACAGGCACTGTGCTCGCAAGCAACGGGAGCGATGCAATTTTGGCGGTAACAATGAAGAAAAACAATCAATCAATCAATCATCAGAGATTCAGCACATATGTTTTACATCATAAAACAACAAAGGAAGCAACACTTGGACTTACTTGTTTCCTACGTCTGCACCAGTGACCGTTTTGTCATCAACATGGTAAAAGCTCCGACTCCTGAACACAGCAACACACTGTCATCACAATCAATCTTCTCACCTTGACATGTTCAAGCTTGGATTTTTCCAGAACGCTGGGAGGAAGCATTTCATATCATTCATAATCTGGCCAAACACATTTAACACCTACCTACCTGGTAACACAAGGTTCTTGAGCAGCTCAGTGCCAGTGGGCTGCGATGCATGAATGACACAGACATGTGCGAGCTCCATGTACATTGGCCATGATCACCCCATAGGCTGTGAGCAATAATCCATGTTAAGAGTAAATGTGATAACTAATAAACAAAATGACATTACAGAACAAGATTGCTGCAAAAATTGAAATACAAAACATACCCAGTTAGAAATATTTGGCAAAGGCCATGAATGCTCATTTCAGTGTATACAAAAGGTTAAGCATTTTCACTGCAACCTAGCATCACAACAAAGTGAAATAGACAAACTGAAACATAAAATATGGACGTCAGATACATTAAAAGGAAAACGTATGGCACAGAATAGCACAACGCATGGGCCCATGTATTGCATAAGTAAAATGGTGTCATTTTCAATCCCACAAACCCACCCCTTCAGGTCAGGTCAGGTCAGTAGGGAGCATGCACCAGAGCAGCACGTCACTGCGTCCACTTTCCGCCGGTACTCCAGGGCCTCGTCTGGCTATCCCCAGGCAGATGACTGGCCCATCCCATCTCTTGAGATGCCGATCACCCTGCTGCAGCCACGAGGCCACAGTTCCAGACCCATGGGGATCAACACGTCTCATAACCATCCCTATCAGTTCCAGTCGATGCATTGAAATCCCCAAGACTAGATGAGTATCTCGCCTGGGGCACTGATAACCACAGACTCGAGTGTATAGAATGCATCATCACGGTGAGATCACTTACCTCAGTCGGAGCATATTGGCAATTCCATGGTTAGTAACGTTACACTTTTGGGGCTATATTGTATAACGTTCTGACCTGTGAAATGAAATTTGAATGAGCATTTCATCTTACTAATGATACCAGCAAAGCTTCTTGATTAGACCTTCCACCCATGTAAAGTAAAAAAACATTTAGACTTGTATTAGAGTAACAGTGAGAACTTTAATTTCGGTTGGTAATGTTACAGAATATGGACAAGGATAAAAATGACAGATCTTTGGTCGAAAAGTTTCCTCAAACAGGAGACATCTATATCAAGTTGTGTTTCTCCTTTCATTTCTTACTTATTAATCTTTGTTTTTGTATAGAACATTTATTGTGTATCTCCTCGTTTTTTATTAAGACAAGAAAAACATGGTTAGTAACGTTACGGTTAGTAACGTTACAGTTTGTCCGCTGTAGGTATAAATGATTATAGATCATTTTAAAAAGTATTTATATAGTTTTTCAAGGAAATACCAGAATGATTTCTGCCTGTATCACATAAGGTCACCAAATGTCCACACAGGTACTAATTGTCATGTAAAACGTGTCATGCAAATGAGCACACAGGTGTCATACTACACATTTGACATACAATGTATAATCACGCATCAGCAATACTGTAAGACAGAGCGGCCATTTTAGTCATGACTATCACTGAGATTTTTACATGAAATTATCCAAAAATCACGGATGAGGTTCAGAGATCTTCTTCTGATGAAGTGGTTGTGACGTCTATTATATTTTTATTGCAATGTACACGTGATGTGTGAGGATTCAGTATCATAGTCTTAACTAATCCATTTGTTAACCTCCGCCATCTAAGATGGACGGAGGTTACTGTTTTCACCGCTGTCTGTTTGTTTGTTTGTTTGTGAACAGTATTACGGAAAAACTCCTGGACGGATTTCGACAAAACTTGGTGGGGGGGGGGGGTTAGGTATGGTCCAAGGATCATGCCAGTAGATTTTGAACTTGGTCCAAAGTCCAATATGGCCGCTATGGCGGCCATTTTGAAAAATATTTGAATTTTTGTTTTTGCATTTCCAACATGTTTTAAGTGATTTCAACCAAAAAAAAATAAAATTGTTTAGAGAAAAAAAAAACAAAATTTTGCAACTTTTTTTTTCAAAAAAATTTCGATTTTATATGAAAAATATTTGAATTTTTTTTTTGCATTTCTACATGTTTTAAGTGATTTCCAACCCCCCCCCCCCCCCCAAAAAAAAAAATTGTTAGAGAAAAAAAAAATTGTGCACCTTTTTCAAAAAAATTCGATTTTATATTTGGGCATTTCTACATGCGCGTCGATCTTAGTTTAGTTTATTCAATCGTGGTTCAGTAGAGTCTGATCCGTTTTGACCTACAATGAATAGGATATCAGGTTCACTTAAGTGACCCAGCAGTATTGGGCGCGGAGGTTTTGCACCTACCGAGTGCTCCCCCTCTAGTTTTATTTGTTTTATTGAAAAAACTGAAGATAATATTAAGTATAATAAGGTGTAAAACTCTGCACTAACAATGTCTAACTCTAACTAACAATATCAAAGAAAAGTAAACATTTAAATCAGGCATATAGGAAGTGATTATGACAACAACATTATTCATGTAGGTTATAAATGTATAGCATGTAACTGCCTGTTTACCGGATATCAAGAAAAGTGGTTGGAAATAGGGAACAAGAGAACGGTCAACACTTTACAGAAAATGCAAAAATTAGGTCGGCAAATCAGATAGGTTATGATCAACACCAGTTGGTGTTTTTGTTTATTTTTAGACCGTTCCATCTTACTACATCCAACACTTTATGAATGTACCCGTCCCATAATGTAACAATTGCTAAGACTGACTGTATGAATACTTGAGCACGCACATTGAGTTGTATTAAGATGGTTCCGTTTGAGTATCTCGTCTCATCTAAATCTCTGTAGAGAATTTGAAATGACCACGATTATTAGCAATCTCTGGAAAATCCAATCTTGAAATCATCTTCTCCCTCATTAACTTTTTAGGTGCATTGTGGGTAATCTATTGTCTCATGCTGCCCTCTTTTGTCTGATTGTTACACTAATGACTGAAAACTTTCTCCTGCTGGTCTACTGATATTCATACCAAGTGTATATTGGTTAGTAACGTTACAGCTTGGTTAGTAATGTTACATGGTTAGTAACGTTACAGATTTTGACCGATGTTGTTTTCTTATGGTACAGTTTCCACGAAATAAATTGGCACTGATAAACTCAGTATGCACAATAGAGGAAATTTTAAGATGAGGTTCAACACAATTTCTTTTTTTCCTGCAAAAACAAATTGATGTTTTGGTTAGTAACGTTACATGACTCTGAAGGGGTTTGCGTTTTTACAAAAAGATGTATAATCCCATCAGAATCATGTATTTTGGTTTTTGGAGTTGAGAGGTACTTTCACTCCAAGATCCAAATTGCTTTAAAGAAGTGAATTATTGAAATCTTTCTCCTTTACTGATCAAAACAGTTTTCATGTTTTTCACAGAAAATTTTGTTCAGAAATGTTATCGAGGCAAACATGGTGTTCACACACATTACAACAGCAGAAACACCACAACAAAACTTTTTTCAAGAACGTTGGTCTATATAGAATCATATGAACTAAAAATTTAGTGAAAATTCAAATTCTAAAATTTGAGGTCATGTCCACTTGATCATGGAATTGTTCATCTACGCAGGGTCTCCAACCTGCGGCCGCGGGCCACATGCGGCCCTTAGACGGATTTATGCGGCCCGCGGTGCCATATTAAGTTTACATTACAATGCGGTCCGCGATACTGCCAATTTGTCAAGGTCAATGATCAAAGCGTTCTGTAATTAACCTCCGCCATCGAAGATGGATGGAGGTTATTGTTTTCACCCCTTTCTGTTTGTTTGTTTGTGAACAGTATTACGGAAAAAAAAATCCTCGACGGATTTCGACGAAACTTGGTGGGAGGTTAGGTCTGGTCCAAGGATCATGCCATTAGATTTTGGACTTGGTCCAAAATCCAATATGGCCGCTATGGCGGCCAATTTGAAAAAATATTTGAATTTTTTTTTTTTTGCATTTCTACATGTTTTAGTGATTTCCAACCCCCCCCCCCCCCCCCCCCCCAAAAAAAAAAATTGTTAGAGAAAAAAAAATTTGCAAATTTTTTTCAACAATTTCGATTTTTTTTGCATTTCTACATGTTATAAGTGATTTCCAACAAAAAAAAAACATGCCAAAATTATAATTGCGGCTGATTTTGGAACTTCAGGTGGATATACCCACGTAAAATCAATTTCTGTCTCAAGGAATCTAGTTATGACGAATGAATTGAGTATGTAAAAGTTAAAAGTAAAAGAGAAAGTTGCAACAAACTATACTGTGAGCACTGTTGACGTCAAATTGAATGAATAGGATATCAGGTTCACTTGAGTGACCTAGCAGTATTGGCGGCGGAGGTTTTGCACTCTACCGAGTGCTCCCCTCTAGTTTTTATTATGATTTTGATTCATATTAGACACATGTGTTTTAACACGATTATTCATTTCATATTCGTTGGCAAGAAAAATATATTCAGCACTAATTTTTGTTTAAATTTCCGCATTTAATTATATATATTTTTTTTCTTCGGAATTTAGCGTCCTTTTTTGGGGTGCGCCTCCGCCGCTCACCACTTTGGTTTTGTGGCCCTCCGCCAAAAAGGTTGGAGACCCCTCTCTACAGAGACCAAGGAAATGACACCCAAGGAGTGACGAATCCTTAGTCTCATCATACGCTCGTTGACCGGTGTTACCTCAATAATCATTGGAGTCAGCTTATTGGACACAGCTACAACAACTCCTTGGGCATGGTAACCATCAG
>CM068961.1:50684933-50699430 GCA_035128595.1 Eptatretus atami
TTACTCAAGGACACCATGCATTCTTTGCAGCATCCTTGTAAAACTCCCAAAATCCAGCTTCATACATCTCACTTAGTTTCTGTTTCCTCTTCTTCTCACACTAATGGAACTTCCTTCCCTTGGGCTGTTCAATCACACTATTCCCTCCCAAGGCTCAATATGCAGTGCAGAACATCTTATATTCATACCTGGCATTCTACCCATATATAACTAACCAGCTATGTCCCTCCCAACCCCTCCTTGCTTAGTATTCCTCTCCTTGCTTATTGCAACCACCTGTTATTCCTACTTCCCTGTAAGTTGCCATTGTTCACCGTTGGGCAGTTTACCTTCCTGTTCACCCATAAATCTCAATTCTGATGAGAAAAAAAAGAATAACAAAGTAAAAAGGAATCCCGTTAAACGTCTGTACAATCTCATTTGGTCAAGATCGGCACAATATGTACGGTAAAAGGGAAAATGTATGCATGCATTAGTAAGCACAAGAAGCCAAAGTAGATAGCAAAACATGAGCTGAAACAAATGACCATTTCCAATGCTGTCACTTGTGAGAAAAAGCTGGGAGCAAGAAATCAGCAGCACAGATGCAGTTTTCATTTTTCTGTTTCTTTTTGTTTATCAACTTAGAGATGTGTACATTTATCATTTTATCAAAATGAGAATAAAAATGTTTACATTTGCCAAAATCCAGGACAAATGCCTCGAGATCGTTCAGCATACTTTGATGACAAGTGCTGTGCTGCCTCCAAATACAATGTCATGCGACGGGTCTGAACTAAAATCACCCGTCGTGCCAGGAACTGCTATTATCTGGAAGATCGCCGAGCTTAACAAATTCACACTGCGTTCAATTAACTGTTCTCGGCCATTTACAAGAACCCCAAAGATTGCTCCAAAGCCGATGCCAAACTGGCGGCGGTAACGCATGGAGGCAAAACAGGGGAAAACGTCTCTTATAATAAAAGGTTGATTACATCTGAACAACAAAAAATTTTTACTGAGATGTGTAAAAGGTGATTAGACTTAATGGGTACGCTGATTCAAAAACATAACCGTTTGCTGTTATCACGTTCAGGATTTTCAGTAACAGAAATTATTCCCATGCCTAGAAGTCAGGATTTCAATGAAATTTTTACAAAATTCATTTATTCATTTTATTCATCATGAATTGCTTCAAAATTATAGGAAAATACAGAAAAACTCCACTAGATGTAATTAAAAAATGCTTTAGGCATTGGCTTTGCGGTTTGTGCTGCTCTGTGTCAGTTTCACGTTGCAGAACAAGCCAGAAATGCCCATCATGTCGGGTTGTTGCCGCCTGGGTAACGCGTCTCATGAGTGAAATCTCTTAGTGAACGCTCGCCGTGCTCGTCCGGAGACTTGCCCCAAGTGTCAGAGGAGAAGTTCAGGTGCTGGTGTTAGGGAAATGGATTTTCAGGGGACATCCTGGAGCAAGTTTCTGAAGGACTCCAGCAGCTGTGCACTATTTCTTCATAGGTTGTCCGCGCGTCGTTTCCCCAGAGTTTGTCCGTCACAGCTTTGAGCATCCTCCACGCTTGCCAGCTCTTTGGGGTTTAGAGTTGTTCGGAAAAAGTTTCGTCCTTCATAATCTGTTCGGATGCGGTCCAACAAAGACACCAGCCTTGATCTTGCCTCGACAAGTGTTGCCAAACTTGTTCCTTGAGGTATAAAAACCCACGCCCATTCAGATCCATGCCGTACAAAACTTCATCAAGCCAGAGCTTTTATGGGAGTGGGGAAGGAAACCTTGGCTGGGTCGAACAAGGGCGACAGCTTCAGCGTAATGTTGCGACCAGGGTACATGCTCTTTTCGCTCTTCGCCCAATCTTTCTCGTCCAGTGATTCTTGTCGTCTTGCTATTCCAGAGACAAAGGAGCACATGTATTTTCTGTAGCCTGACTGAGCCCTAAACAACAGCGCCACCACTTTCAAGTCTCCGCAGATGTGCCAGTTGAAGTATTTGTACTTGATGGAATCAAAGCAGCTGGCCGCATAGTCTCATAGGTCTCTGTCATCCGAACGCTGAGCCAGGGGACTGATGGTTTCTCGTTGCCATGTGAGCAAAACAGCCTCAAGCTGTTCTTCCCAGCGCATGAAGAGCGCCGTCTGCCAGGATCGGTATCACACCCAATTCTTTCAACAGCCGTTGATGTCACTGCCAGAATGTCATCATGTCTTCACTCTCAAAGAACTCAGCCATTGGCTCTGTTGACGTCTGCTGAACAAGGATATCTATAAGGTGTTAGTTTCAAGTAGATTCCACTGCCTGCACCTGATCCAAGCAGTCTTGCCTTACGCCTTTTACAGCGAGAGATCTCTACAAGATCATTTAAGTTCCCTGCTTCAGAAGGGTGATTCTTGAGTGTCGGGTTCAAAAGTCATCATCACCATCCTCTTCACCACTAGCTTACAGCCTAATTTCTGATCAGCTGGAGTTGTTGGAACGGGTGGTCTCGTCATCTAGAGGCCACGAGGTTTACGAGCAGAGACGATGTCAGCGTACTTGATGTGACCATTGATTCTTCTTTGTGAAGCCGGCGATGCTTGTGACAGCAGAAATAACAATCATCATGATGATTCTGCGGCTCACGCATATCATGGGCACCGCAAATGGCATGCTCGGCGCGCTTGCCCCCAACCACTTGAGTCAAGGGTAGTCGGAAGCTTGTGCAGCAGATGTGTGTGGTGCCAGCTCTGTTCATTGAGTCCCCACCTTACACCCGGAAGTTAGTGAATAGGCGGCCCTTCATTTTCACTGCTGTAGATATACTTCGCTGTTGATCTTTTGATTAGTGATACCGACCACAGACAATAACAGAAGTTGTTCAGGATGATTGGTACGAAGGAACGACCTACTATCTTATATCTCGAAAGAGAAAGAAATATAACAACAAGATTAAAACAACAATGTTACGAAATAGCATGTTTAAAACATATGTTAAATTTCATTGAAACTCCTGACTTCTAGCAATGGGAATATTCTGTTCTGAAGAATCCTGACGGTGTATACAGCGAAACGGTTATGATTTGGTTAAACAGCGTCCCAAATTAGTTTTAACACTTAACATCGCTAAAAAAATTTTTTTGAAATTTGTGTCGTTCAGAGTTATAATGCCAATATATGACATGGAGATAGACAAGGGCAACAGACCTGACAGATCTGGCACATAACACAACAAATGTGGAGGTGAGGCACGAAAAACTGAACTTATGTACATTAGGAAATAGAATAAGCCTAACCCTAATGGAGCCGTGTACCAGACTCGCAGATGTGACAATGGGGACAGCAAGGGCTTGTGGTTGGATGAGCAGGTTGGGGCTTCACCACAAGGCGTGGCTTGCGGTCGCGCACTGCATAGGACCGAAGTGCGCTGTGAGGGAGCGATGGAAGCTCTGGAAATGGGCGGGGAGGTAAGACGAGGGGATGTTTTTCCTCACAGGGTAAGCAAAGAGAGCAAGATGTTTGACGTCACTGTGTGCAAAGCGAGGACACGCGCCATGACCCTCCGTGAATTAGGGACCGCCTTAATACACAGCGAGTCCCTGCTATTGGCCGCTCGCTGCTGGTGGACGGGGACATCTTTCAAGCAGTCTCGCCCTGGAGGACGGCCCTGTACAAAAGTGTTCCGCCTTCCTTCAAGGCTCAGCAGCAGACCTTGCCTCTGGTTTGCGGGGCCTGCCGGCCAAGCAGTTTGTAATGGTCATTCTTCCAAAAAAAGCAATGCACTTTCCAATGTGCCTTTGGTGTTTAATGCCCGGTGCCACAAGACCCCACCCGGCCTCCCGAATTTACAGGAGGTTTTACACAACAAACCTACCCTGCACTTGCTTAAAGTTAACTCTTGCCTCCTCAGTGCATGTTTTACAATACGATTACTGTGGCATCTTCCCTGTTACAAAAGTATCTAACCTACGTGGACGTACGGACCGTACTACGTTTACCACATATCTAGCTATCATAATCCACTCTTCCACGGACAATTTTACTCCTTGGAAAACTTCACTGAGATCTGATGTGGAGACTCTTAATAAAATATGATCAAAAATCACAGGAACAATTTTGAAGGGCACTGCAACACATAGTCATTGAAATTTTCCCTGTGCTATGTTAACCAGGAAAAGTAGCAGATGAATAAAGAAAAAAGAAAATTTCAGCTTGGACACTCAAACTGGTTGTGTAGGCAACCTTAACACACGCCTCTTCTGCCCTCTTATTATATAACCCTTGCTGTATTTGCATTAAAAACTAGAGTTCATAGAACACGATATCCCATGCAGTGTTTCAAGTATATACTTCAATTTAATGCAATAATGATTTTAAAGATCGTTAAAAAACTCCCGTTGTTTAGCGCAATTGAAGCAGTCTTATACACCTGTATAGAACGTGTCCAAGTACAGGTAATCCCCCGCTTAATGAAGGGGTTAGAAACATTGATAACTCTTTGTTATGCGAGAGCTCATTTTCCATTTTTTTCTTATGGAAAATTACACTTCGTTTACAACCGTAATGTTTTCGGCTCTAACAGCAAAGCCATATGCTTGGTATAACGATGGTTTTAGCTGCAAGTGACTTATAATATTATTATTTACCTAATAAGAAACAGTGACACAATAACAAAGTTAATTTCATTTTAACACTTACCAAAACTATTTTGAGTCCAACTTTCTGTCACACTGAAATGGTTATGGTGGTGGCGGAGAAGATTATTTTTACCTTTTCATACTGAAAAGTTGATTAAATCAACAGCCTTCTGAAAAGTTAATCAGTGGGTGAAAAAGGTATTGTACTTATCATCACCATGGAAGTGACATTGCACAATCACCATGACAATGTGACAGATCCTTCGTTGAAGCAACATGAAGACCTTCACGAAGTGATGAATCGTCCTCAATGAAAACCATTCGTTGTAGCGCTATTAAACCTTCGCCAAGCAGGAGATACCTGTACTACAAAACTGAAGTTCTTGGAAGTACTGAGAAGGCTGTTTGTGTTCTACAGTGCACAAGTATGTAACTCAATTTAAATAAAATCAAGATTGTTAAAAGTTGCATAATTAAAATTAATTCTGGATTTTACCGCCATTTTATGCAGTGTCTATCGCACCACCCGATTTAGCATCTGGGTTGTGCGCTGCCGCTCGCCACGTTGCCACAGGGCGAATCCTCCTTACCTGTGGCTAATATTTTAAACCACCCATTAGCCACTGTGGCTAATCCATGTTTTATGATTTTTTTTTACCAGTTTTAGACGAATTTCGGGTGATTTTAGCACAGAATTCAACCTCGTTAAGACGGCCGCCATTTTGTATGTTTTGATTACGGGAATCACGCGTGATTTCGTACAAGCTTATATATACTAACTTTAGTAGTTTTAAACTAGTTTCTAGTAAAAAAAATCGACTGAAATTACGCATGATTCCCATGATCTCGTCTCAAAAAATTTTATTTTTAATTTTTTGAAAAAAAAAAAATTTTTTTCCGGAATGATTCGGCATGATTCGGCGCACTCGGCGCTACATGCTTCATTGGGTCAGTGTTGCCGAGGTGAGTTTTTGACACAATCAGTAGTAGTACTTAGTAGGACGAGTTTTTTTGGATGAGAGAGTTTGTTTGGATGAGTGAGTTTGATGGTGACTGTTTGGTTGGTTATGAGTGAAGTTGATGGGTGAGATGGTTGTATGAGTGAGTTGTGTGTGACATTGGTTGGAAGCGTGTTGATGTGTGAGTTTGATGGGTGACTTTGGTTGGTTGGATGAGTGAAGTTGATGGGTGAGAATTGGTTGTATGAGTGAGTTTGATTGTTGACATTGGTGGAAGCGTTTGATGTGTGAGATTGGTTGGATGAGTGAGTTTGATGTGTGAGAATGGTGGATGAGTGAAGTTGTTGGGTGAGGGTTGAGGGATGGAGGCAGGGTGGAGAGAGAGGTTAAGTGTGGGGTGGAGAGAGAGTTTGAGTGTGGGATGGAGGGGTGGAGAGAGAGGTGAGTGAGGGATGGAGGGTTAATGCCAGATAAAAGGGTCCTATTCACTTCTACTTGTTGTTTTATGAATTTTTGTAAATGTTTGTTTCAAAGTGCAGTGGGCTTCCCCCTGTGAAATTGCTGTATTACATGTTGTATAAAAAGAATTATACAATATGCTCAACACGCAATTCAGGACTTCCACTTGTTGATATCCAATGATGTAATCTAGACAGTTATCCACTGTCTTCTAGTCCAGTAAATGTACTAGTCTAAGTTACTGATATTATCTTTGTTTTTTGTGTGCATAATACGGATATGAGTAACTCATATTTTTATGATTATATTTTATTTCTAGACAGTTATCTACTTCTATCCAGTTATAATGTACAGTGTACTCTAATCTACAGTTATTGATATTATTAATCTTGTTGTTTTTGTGCAGAACACTATATGACTTTTGTTATTAACAAATGCCTAGGCTAGTATTTATACCTGTGCAATGGGTTATGCAATAAAGTGTATTTGACTTTGACTTTATTCATGTTTCTTGATCAGATTCATTCACATGCAATCTGATTTATTTAAAAGTTTGAAAGCTTATTGCTTGTTGTAGAAATTCTTGTTTTGTTCTTCATTCATTCAGGGTACTTGAACACAGGATACATCATGTGAGATAAGCAGGATAATAGAGTACTGTAAGCTTGTGACACCATCACCAGACTGCTTTATTATAAACCTCATGCATTACCTGAAACACAAACAAAACATCAGCATGAATTAAAACTTAAAATTAATTATTTCATATTGCTAAAAAAAAACTTTTGAATAAAATATGTGGCTATTTCCTTTCTCCTGTGCTAATCATTCTAAACCTGGATTAGCCACAGTGGCTAATTCCTTTTGAAAGCCAGAGCACACCCAGAGCATGTTACATTAGTTATTTGTGCCTGTTGTATGTATCCTTTATGAGGTCTTTAAAAACAGTAAGTTTCCTGTATAGAATGATTTTCAATTTTGTTTGACTGCTCGGCAGGCAGAGTAAATTTTTTTTTATCTCACTCCTCTCTGTGCGTGTGTGATCGGGACAAATTTAAGAGACAAAGTACTTACTGTTCAACGGCAGATTTGTCTTTGACTTGATCAAAATATAACATTCGATTGAAATAAGTTGTCCTTGATCATAAAATGACGAACATAAACTAATAAGACAGACATGAACAAATGCTTAAATGCTTTTCGCTTTGCATACGTGGGGCAATTACTAAGCTGTTAGCTATTAAATAAAGACCTCATTTAATCACCAATTCTTGATTTACTTTATCTAATATTTAAAAGCTCTTTATAACCACCGACTCACAAAAACGAAAAATATCCGCACATTATTTTATAACCTTTGCTGTATCCCTACTACACTCACGAAACGGTGTGTGTTTTGTTTGTCGCCTACTCCTCCTACAGCTCGGCTAATTACATACAGACTTGCTACATAGGATCAGCATGAGTTTAATTAGTGTACAGGGAGTTGTTTTTTTAAATCTTTGCAGTAGTCTTGGAGGTGCGATGGAGGGATGCAAATTCTCTACCGAAATGTGTATCGTGTCGCACACTCCAGGTGGAAAGGTATTATAAGTCTCTACCTTTAAAATACAGTATTCCTGTTGTTGACATTTTCTAGTACAGTGAGGTGTTTTGAATTACCAGCAGGAGATATGTTTTTGCTTCATGCATGTAACTGGATCTTTGTTTTATATTTTGGAGCGATTGCGGCAGCTGTCAGTTGCCTATAAATCACACAGATAAAGGTATGTGTCAGAAGAACGTGTTGCTTGCTTGGAACAAGATCGCCTGGAGGGCAGGTACTCTGCAAGCTTACATTAAAAAAAATTACTATTTTGTAATTTTTTAACTGTAAATTTTTAACAAAGAGCTCATTCTAATCACTAATTCTTGATTTACTCAAATTATTTAGCTGCTTTCAGATTGCAACCACAATACACCAATAAATATAAAAAATCTCTCACAATCCACATCATAAAACATAAATAAAGCTAATAGTTATTTATATCTACACATAGGATGCACCAGAGTAGTTGCTTGCAGTGTGCTAGCATGCCCACTTGTATATAACATCAATTAACATACAAAGGGTTTTACTATTTTGCTTTTTAATACATAATGGAGCACCGTGCTGTTTTACGAAAGCCTAAATAACCTGATCTTGATCAGGTGACCCAATTGTGTGTATGTATACATAAGAATATAAACATCAATCAACATTATGCAACTTGTTTCACAATAAACAGATAAACTAAAAAGCATCCGAAAATGCAAGGCCCGTCCGCGTCCGCTTTGTATTCAGACTTCTTCTTCCGTATGCTAAACATGATGAAAACAGATTTTAAAAACAAAAAAAAACAACAACAAAATAATTGATGATTTTAGGAGACCTCAACAGCAATAGGCTTCAGTGACCCAATATGCAAAACCTGCTCAAATTTCAAGTCAATCCATTGAAAAATGACAAGTTTATGCAACCCTGACGTTTTGACCTAAAGAACAATTGGCTTCTAGCTTTTCAATGGTGAACCAATTCAGTGACGCAATATGTAAATTCTTTAAAATTTCACGTATATCAGATGAAAATGATGATTTTATGTGACATCGACTTTGACGTTTCGACCAAATTATTAATTTGTCTTCTCCATATTCTCATAATAAAGCTTTGTTGAAATTTTGATGACAAAAGCTCAAATGGTAAAAAAGAAAAGAAGAAGTTGCGGCCTGGACAGACCCATCAATTATTACTTGAACCCAGAGTGCTCGGATAAATGACGTCACTTCTCCCAGGTTCAGCGGCTGTGTTTGTGTGGAAGTCAAGTTTGGGGATGTCTCATGTTTCTGTCTGCATGTGTGTAATTTGTGTCACAGCTCTTCATAAGCTTTAGAGAATGCAAAATAAAAAGGAAATAAAGAACGTTTTAATTGATAAAGACATCTTTATGAAGAACAGGAGTAACGGTACTCTTGTAAATGACAGGCACTGTGCTCGCAAGCAACGGGAGCGATGCAATTTTGGCGGTAACAATGAAGAAAAACAATCAATCAATCAATCATCAGAGATTCAGCACATATGTTTTACATCATAAAACAACAAAGGAAGCAAACACTTGGACTTACTTGTTTCCTACGTCTGCACCAGTGACCGTTTTGTCATCAACAATGGTAAAAGCTCCGACTCCTGAACACAGCAACACACTGTAATTCACAATCAATCTTCTCACCTTTGACATGTTCAAGCTTGGATTTTCCAGAACGCTGGGAGGAAGCATTTCATATCATTCATAATCTGGCCAAACACATTTAACACCTACCTACCTGGTAACACAAGGTTCTTGAGCAGCTCAGTGCCAGTGGCTGGATGCATGAATGACACAGACATGTGCGAGCTCCATGTACATTGGCCATGATCACCCCATAGGCTGTGAGCATAATCCATGTTAAGAGTAAATGTGATAACTAATAACAAATGACATTACAGAACAAGATTGCTGCAAAAAATTGAAATACAAAACATACCCAGTTAGAAATATTTGCAAAGGCCATGAATGCTCATTTCAGTGTATACAAAAGGTTTAAGCATTTTCACTGCAACCTAGCATCACAACAAAGTGAAATAGACAAACTGAAACATAAAATATGGACGTCAGATACATTAAAAGGAAAACGTATGGCACAGAATAGCACAACGCATGGGCCCATGTATTGCATAAGTAAAATGGTGTCATTTTCAATCCCACAAACCACCCCTTCAGGTCAGGTCAGGTCAGTAGGGAGCATGCACCAGAGCAGCACGTCACTGCGTCCACTTTCCGCCGGTACTCCAGGGCTCGTCTGGCTATCCCCCAGCAGATGACTGGCCCATCCCATCTCTTTGAGGATGCCGATCACCCTGCTGCAGCCACGAGGCACAGTTCCAGACCCATGGGGATCAACAGTCTCATAACCATCCCTATCAGTTCCAGTCGATGCATTGAAATCCCCAAGACTAGATGAGTATCTCGCCTGGGGCACTGATAAACCACAGACTCGAGTGTAATAGAATGCATCCATCACGGTGAGATCACTTACCTCAGTCGGAGCAATATGGCAATTCCATGGTTAGTAACGTTACACTTTTGGGCTATATTGTATAACGTTCTGACCTGTGAAATGAAATTTGAATGAGCATTTCATCTTACTAATGATACCAGCAAAGCTTCTTGATTAGACCTTCCACCCATGTAAAGTAAAAAAACATTTAGACTTGTATTAGAGTAACAGTGAGAACTTTAATTTCGGTTGGTAATGTTACAGAATATGGACAAGGATAAAAATGACAGATCTTTGGTCGAAAAGTTTCCTCAAACAGGAGACATCTATATCAAGTTGTGTTTCTCCTTTCATTTCTTACTTATTAATCTTGTTTTTGTATAAACATTTATTGTGTATCTCCTCGTTTTTTATTAAGACAAGAAAAACATGGTTAGTAACGTTACGGTTAGTAACGTTACAGTTTGTCCGCTGTAGGTATAAATGATTATTAGATCATTTTAAAAGTATTTATATAGTTTTTCAAGGAAATACCAGAATGATTTCTGCCTGGTATCACATAAGGTCACCAAATGTCCACACAGGTACTAATTGTCATGAAAAACGTGTCATGCAAATGAGCACACAGGTGTCATATACACATTTGACATACAATGTATAATCACGCATCAGCAATACTGTAAGACAGAGCGGCCATTTTAGTCATGACTATCACTGAGATTTTTACATGAAATTATCCAAAATCACGGATGAGGTTCAGAGATCTTCTTCTGATGAAGTGGTTGTGACGTCTATTATATTTTTATTGCAATGTACACGTGATGTGTTGAGGATTCAGTATCATAGTCTTAACTAATCCATTTGTTAACCTCCGCCATCTAAGATGGACGGAGGTTACTGTTTTCACCGCTGTCTGTTTGTTTGTTTGTTTGTGAACAGTATTACGGAAAAACTCCTGGACGGATTTCGACAAAACTTGGTGGGGGGGGGGGGTTAGGTATGGTCCAAGGATCATGCCAGTAGATTTTGAACTTGGTCCAAAGTCCAATATGGCCGCTATGGCGGCCATTTTGAAAAATATTTGAATTTTTGTTTTTGCATTCCAACATGTTTAAGTGATTTTCAACCAAAAAAAAATAAATGTTTTAGAGAAAAAAAAAACAAAAATTTTGCAACTTTTTTTTTCAAAAAAATTTCGATTTTATATGAAAAATATTTGAATTTTTTTTTTGCATTTCTACATGTTTTAAGTGATTTCCAACCCCCCCCCCCCCCCCAAAAAAAAAAATTGTTAGAGAAAAAAAAAATTGTGCACCTTTTTCAAAAAAATTCGATTTTATATTTTGGGCATTTCTACATGCGCGTCGATCTAGTTTAGTTTATTCAATCGTGGTTCAGTAGAGTCTGATCCGTTTTGACCTACAATGAATAGGATATCAGGTTCACTTAAGTGACCCAGCAGTATTGGGCGCGGAGGTTTTGCACCTACCGAAGTGCTCCCCCTCTAGTTTTATTTGTTTTATTGAAAAAACTGAAGATAATATTAAGTAAATAAGGTGTAAAACTCTGCACTAACAATGTCTAACTCTAACTAACAATATCAAAGAAAAGTAAACATTTAAATCAGGCATATAGGAAGTGATTATGACAACAACATATTCATGTAGGTTATAAATGTATAGCATGTAACTGCCTGTTTACCGGATATCAAGAAAAGTGGTTGGAAATAGGGAACAAGAGAACGGTCACACTTTACAGAAAATGCAAAAATTAGGTCGGCAAATCAGATAGGTTATGATCAACACCAGTTGGTGTTTTTGTTTATTTTTAGACCGTTCCATCTTACTACATCCAACACTTTATGAATGTACCCGTCCCATAATGTAACAATTGCTAAGACTGACTGTATGAATACTTGAGCACGCACATTGAGTTGTATTAAGATGGTTCCGTTTGAGTATCTCGTCTCATCTAAATCTCTGTAAGAATTTGAAATGACCACGATTATTAGCAATCTCTGGAAAATCCAATCTTGAAATCATCTTCTCCCTCATTAACTTTTTAGGTGCATTGTGGGTAATCTATTGTCTCATGCTGCCCTCTTTTGTCTGATTGTTACACTAATGACTGAAAACTTTCTCCTGCTGGTCTACTGATATTCATACCAAGTGTATATTGGTTAGTAACGTTACAGCTTGGTTAGTAATGTTACATGGTTAGTAACGTTACAGATTTTGACCGATGTTGTTTTCTTATGGTACAGTTTCCACGAAATAAATTGGCACTGATAAACTCAGTATGCACAATAGAGGAAATTTTAAGATGAGGTTCAACACAATTTCTTTTTTTCCTGCAAAAACAAATTGATGTTTTGGTTAGTAACGTTACATGACTCTGAAGGGGTTTGCGTTTTTACAAAAAGATGTATAATCCCATCAGAATCATGTATTTTGGTTTTTGGAGTTGAGAGGTACTTTCACTCCAAGATCCAAATTGCTTTAAAGAAGTGAATTATTGAAATCTTTCTCCTTTACTGATCAAAACAGTTTCATGTTTTTCACAGAAAATTTTGTCAGAAATGTTATCGAGGCAAACATGGTGTTCACACACATTACAACAGCAGAAACACCACAACAAAACTTTTTTCAAGAACGTTGGTCTATATAGAATCATATGAACTAAAAATTTAGTGAAAATTCA
Organism: Eptatretus atami; assembly: GCA_035128595.1. Classification (NCBI taxonomy): domain Eukaryota; kingdom Metazoa; phylum Chordata; class Myxini; order Myxiniformes; family Myxinidae; genus Eptatretus; species Eptatretus atami. Next base: position 50,697,707 of record CM068961.1, read on the forward strand.
AATTCTAAAATTTGAGGTCATGTCCACTTGATCATGGAATTGTTCATCTACGCAGGGTCTCCAACCTGCGGCCCGCGGGCCACATGCGGCCCTTAGACGGATTTATGCGGCCCGCGGTGCCATATTAAGTTTACATTACAATGCGGTCCGCGATACTGCCAATTTGTCAAGGTCAATGATCAAAGCGTTCTGTAATTAACCTCCGCCATCGAAGATGGATGGAGGTTATTGTTTTCACCCCTTTCTGTTTGTTTGTTTGTGAACAGTATTACGGAAAAAAAATCCTCGACGGATTTCGACGAAACTTGGTGGGAGGTTAGGTCTGGTCCAAGGATCATGCCATTAGATTTTGGACTTGGTCCAAAATCCAATATGGCCGCTATGGCGGCCAATTTGAAAAAATATTTGAATTTTTTTTTTTTGCATTTCTACATGTTTTAGTGATTTCCAACCCCCCCCCCCCCCCCCCCCCAAAAAAAAAAATTGTTAGAGAAAAAAAAATTTGCAAATTTTTTTCAACAATTTCGATTTTTTTTGCATTTCTACATGTTATAAGTGATTTCCAACAAAAAAAAAAACATGCCAAAATTATAATTGCGGCTGATTTTGGAACTTCAGGTGATATACCCACGTAAAATCAATTTCTGTCTCAAGGAATCTAGTTATGACGAATGAATTGAGTATGTAAAAGTTAAAAGTAAAAGAGAAAGTTGCAACAAACTATACTGTGAGCACTGTTGACGTCAAATTGAATGAATAGGATATCAGGTTCACTTGAGTGACCTAGCAGTATTGGCGGCGGAGGTTTTGCACTCTACCGAGTGCTCCCCCTCTAGTTTTTATTATGATTTTGATTCATATTAGACACATGTGTTTTTAACACGATTATTCATTATCATATTCGTTGGCAAGAAAAATATATTCAGCACTAATTTTTGTTTAAATTTCCGCATTAATTATATATAATTTTTTTTCTTCGGAATTTAGCGTCCTTTTTTGGGGTGCGCCTCCGCCGCTCACCACTTTGGGTTTTGTGGCCCTCCGCCAAAAAGGTTGGAGACCCCTCTACAGAGACCAAGGAAATGACACCAAGGAGTGACGAATCCTTAGTCTCATCATACGCTCGTTGACCGGTGTTACCTCAATAATCATTGGAGTCAGCTTATTGGACACAGCTACAACAACTCCTTGGGCATGGTAACCATCAGAGCGACCAGACCAATAGTAGGTGTAACCACCCACCATTGATCTCACCGCAATCCGGTCTCCGAACCTAGAGAGTGCTGCAATACGATGTTTCAAGCGCTTGAGCTCAGATGATAACAGAGACAGGTGATCATCCTCTGTTAGGGATGGGACATTCCAGGCACTCACCTGAAGGGACCGCCTCGGATTAACCCAAGGAGACCGCCATCTGGTGGACGACACTTCAGCACCACCCCGACAAACACTAACGCAATCTGACCCGGGAATGTTACCCCGTGGTTTTCCTCCTGTCAAAGAGTGGGGGTCCCGAAGGATTTGCCCCAATCCCATCATCCGGTGAGCTGTCCTGTGAAGGGAAGCAGCGCAGGAGGTACTCCCACGGAGTGGGTTTTCAGTTTTTGTTTGCGTTTATGGGTTTTGTGGAATGAAGGGTTTTACGGTGGCCAGAGTGCAAATCCTGCCACCAACCTCAAAAAGAAAAAAAATCCAACTGCAGGAGGACGTCCGCAGACACAGTT
>CM068961.1:50708025-50724610 GCA_035128595.1 Eptatretus atami
TAACTTAAAATAAAAGCCAATGGGGGTTACCTATGTCGTGGAATTCAGCGAATCCCAAACAAAACTTTGTTTTTGTGTTGGTCTATAAACAGGCCCCCCTAACAAACGGACGCCAACGTTGTCAGACGGAATGAAAACCCGTCATTCTTGTTACAAAACAGCTAAAAATTGATGAAAAAGCGGCCGAAATAAACCAACACAGTAATTACGGTCGCAATAGCAGATATAATGGAAACCAACACGTTTATTCTACACACAAGAAGGTCGTGACGGAAACAAGAAGGACAATCCCGAAATAGAACGGTGGGGAATGGAAGCAACATCGGTTATTTCCGTCGCGAATAGTCCGAGACAGAAACAAAAGCGGTTCATTCCGGTTACTGTAGTGCGAACAAGATGGCGGATGCAGTAGACGACCTGTTACGGTATGTAAATTTTTAGTGCTTGTGCCTCGAACATAAATGTAATATCGATAATATATAGTGGGTAGTACCTGAGGTAGTTTTAACAATTTATTAAACCGATTGTGTTGTGATGATAATGTTTGGTTTGCCTGTATTTCGAGCCCCCGAGTGAAGGATCGCTAGTTGTGTATGCCCAGTTCAACATAGGGGATCGTGTATGGGATCTTTTTACAGTTTTTACTTCATATTAACTTTGTTATTTTATTGGAATTTGCAATTTATTATTACTATCAAATTTTACCTCTTGCAAATATAAACGATCAATCGTCACTGATCGCTGCAGCATGGGGGCACGAATTACACGAAATGTCAGCCACACATTAAGTCAAGAGGGCGCATTTATCGCTGCTTGTATAATATCCCGTACCACAAACGGGTTTTCATTAACAGACATGATATATTCAAGGCAGACTACGTTAAAGTTAACTTACCATAACTTCAAGAACTTTTCAAGCCCCATGTTTTCCACGTTATGGTAACCGGAATTAATCGCTTTCGCTTCGGTCTCCGCCGTTTCGCGACGGAAATAACCGATGTTCTTCCATTCCCACTGTTCTATTTCGGGATTGACCGTTCTTGTTTCCGTCACGACCGTTCTTGCGTGTAGAATAAACGGTTGGTTTCCATTATATCTGCTATTGCACCGTAATTACTGTGTTGGTTTCAATTTCGGCCGCTTTTTCATCAATTTAGCTGTTTTTGTAACAAGAATGAGGGTTTTCAATTCGTCTGACAACGTTGGCGTCCGTTTTTTAGGGGGGCCTGATAAACATGTCCTTTGGGATTTGAGGCCATCTGGAGTTACACATGCAAAATGTAAGAATTTTTGATCCACGCCACCCACCTCTTACCAAATATTCCTCTCTTGGTCTTGACTTCTCCTGGCCTCCTTTTCCTTCTTCCATCCTTGTCTCCTCCATTCTCCACACTTTTTTTTTTAGGTGTATGGTTGTTTGAGCATGTGTGTAACTGCATAATCAATATCTATTTGAAACTATTGTCTCAAATTTTTCAAAATCTATCCGCACACCCTTCTTGCATGTGGATTTTAGTAGACCCCTTTCATGATACAAAAGATCAAGCGCATTATTTGTTGAGAGGTAAGCATCATTAGGTCATCTGCATGACTGGATTCATTGAGGAGTAAGTGCCGTGAGGCTGACTTCCCCGTAGACGTGAGGAAGCTGAGGGCAGTCAAGGCTTGCGAGCAAAACAGCTGGGCCAGGCCTAACAGCCACGACAGGCACCTGCAGGTTGATTGCCTTACCCTTTTCCACCACCCTGCAATGGACGTAATGCAGTAGCATGATTGTCTGGGATCGGCCACAGCTATGTACAGTGTATAGGACCACTACAATGATCATAAATATCGTTCTCAGAAAAGTCAGTTCATTTGTAGTCAGTTCAATGCACCTTATAATGCATACGATGCGTAAGTGTGAGAACTTGCATTGAAGGATCTTTGTTAATCACAGTTATTTTGCTTTGTCATTGTAAGCATTAATAGCCATCAGAACATATATATTGCATAAACATTAACTGGAGTTGGGGTATGAGGGGCATTGTGGAGCTGGTAAAATAATCCAGATGTTTCACAAAGACTGGATCTATCAATTGGATGTGGGGTTAAGTGGAGGTTGTTGGAGTAAGGAAATGACGTGAAAACACATTACCCCAACTTAATACAGCTGGGCACACAAAGTCCTGCTCCCTCCAATCTGAGCACCGCGTCATTCAGATGGCACGGAATCGGGTTCAGGAAGTTCAGCTCAGCCACAACCTCACGATTCACGTGCACTTCCTGAGGGAGCTGAAGGATTGGACAATTGAATGAAATATCAGAAGAAGAAAGATAATTAAGATCAGTGAATCACATGAAAGGAAGAAGAGGAGAAAGGGAAACAGAGAGACTGCTTACGGAGATATGGAGTCGTGGAGAGCGTAAGCGGTATGTACGAAGGTGAAGCAAAGCTTGACCCGTTTTGGCTACTTGAACACTGACCGACAAGACCATAGAAAAGTGGTCCACCAGAAAGGAAAGATATTCTTTGGGTTTTACCTTCAGGCAAACCGATTTTTCTGTGGAAAAATGTAAAAGTGTTATTACCACCACCACCAAAGGTGGACGGAGGTTATCTTTTCACCCACGTCTGTCTGTCTGTCTGTGAACAGGATATCTCAAAAAGTTGTGAACAGATTTAGATGCAATTTCGTGGACAGGTTGGGTGTGAGACAAGGACAAAATGATTAGATTTTGGTGAAGATCCGGATCCAGATTCGAGAATTTTTAATTTTAAGTGATTCTTCACCCTTGAGAGGTGGGGAAAAACCAATATACAGCATGATATTTCGTAAAGTTGTGGACGAGTTATGACAAAACGAGGTGGATGAGTTGGGACCATACTCTGGGGCAAAGCATCGGTGCTGCCCCAGCAGTCTCCTAGGCTATTGGGCACAATTATGGACAGGTCATCACTTCAACACAGGATACCAAGCTGGTACTCATTTTGCCAACCTCAAAACAGATGACATGCTTAGTCAACCCCACCTGGTATTAATTAAACAGGAAAGCAGGATTTGAACTCAGGACCCCAGGATTCCAAGCCCACCACTCAAGCCAATAAGCCAACACCAGTAGGTGACACGAACAAGCCGATTAGTTTTTGATTCAGATCCGAATGCAGATTCGGCCTCTCATTGGGATATAAAGTGTAAACTGTTCAGCCTGGCGGATGTATGTGCTCGACCAAGTGCTGTTCTAGTTTTTGATGTTGTTATTATTATTATTAATATCATCATTATTATTCCTGAAATAATTTTGCAAAACATTCACCTTCCATTGTTGTAGAGATTTTGAAATCAAAGCATAATTTAGGGGCATGTGGGACAACCATGAAAGTCAGCTTTGGTTCTTATCTCAAGAAGCACCGATTTCAACAGTAAGAGTTCTTTTCTCTGACACCAAGCTAAGATCATCATCAGATTTTTCATATGTAAGGAGTCTCCAAGGATCTATATAACTACGTTTTTGATCAAACAGACAACAATCAAATGACATTAACTGCACTGGATCACATACACCGTAGCACATGGAAAACATGGTTTAAAGTCCTCACCCTCGCCTGGCATGATATCAATCTTCACGCATTCTTCTCGGACCTTGCCCAACAGCAAACCAGTGTATGTTGAGGCATAACCTCGTACACACACCTGCACTTCACGGCGTTTCCCTTTTGGCTTCGCATGAGAAAGCAACACAAGAGCCTCAAAATCACTTCCCAGTAGGACACCATCGTCTACCTTCACCATCATAGCCAAATCAGCCCCGCTATCTCTGGTTTCAGGCTCCGCAGAAATCAAGTGGTCAATCTTCTTCTGATGGATATTTTCAGCTGAAGATGAAACCACAGTGCTTTCTGCCCGCCTGGGTCCATCATGCTCAGGGTGGTTTAGTGAGGATCCGACTGCTTGTACGGCTTTGCGAACAGCCTCCCGCTCCTCGGATGATCCTGAACAGGTGAAATAGATGTTGATTTAGTAAGTGCTGCACCACTATATGTCGAAAAAAAAATCTCTCATTCGACCATTTCTCTTTTGATTTTTTTTTTTTTAGGAGTGTATTTTTGTGCGAGTGTCATCTTCAGAGCATTTATGCATTTTCGAGAGCATGACCTTCAGGATATTTGTACAAGTGTGTAATGTCCTCTCTCTGGTTGCTTCCCACTGCTTTGGTGCTGATAGCCTTTCCCACACCATCACTGTCTACAAGCAGGTGCTTCATGCTCCCATCACGCTTGCGCTCCCAGAACACGCGATCTGAGTTCACCTGTTAAGGCACGCAACAACAACTGGCAAGAAAAATCACAAGAGAGATGCATTTAAAAAAAGAGAAATCAAACCACAGCAACGTCGACGGTGTGCCATCGCAAATGCCCACGCTTCCCAACTCAAGCAAAGTTGAAAGATGTCAAAAAGTTCCACCAGGAATGACCCAATGTCAAACATTGAGTTAAAACTTTTTTTTTTTCCAGTTAAAAGAGTCCCAACACCCTGGAGTATGAACAGGCGGTCAAATGCAAAAAAATCATTGCATGTATCATGAGCCCGCAATGTTGATTGCATATACAAGATTTCATTTTTTTAAAAAATGCTTTAAAATACGTATGCCCGTAATTGCATCATCAGTTTTTTGGTTCCGTCCCCAGGGGGTGGGACCAAAATTTATACTACTTTCACACTTTCTTGCCACGTGGTGATCATAACTACCAAGTTTGGTAAATTTCTGCACAACCGTTTCGGAGGAGATATCATGACGGACGGACAGATAGATGAACGGATGCAACTACGGGCACACGGAGGGACAGAGTCAATTACGATGAATCCTACTTTTGCCACGACAGCTTTGTTATGATTTTTCTTTCAGCAGAGTGCTAATGCACAGACAGTCTTATCTAACCTTAAACTTCATCCATTATCCATTCTACGTCAACCCGAGTGCACCACAGGTTCGTTAATAAAACTTCTCTTTATTAACCTCCTTCAGTTCAGACTTTCTGCTTTACCTGCAACCACTTATTCCTCTCTTCCCCATCTTGAAAATTGCTTCCCAATTGTCAGTCCAATGTCAATTATCCCACCGGTCCTCTAAGTTGCAGCATCGCCTCTAGCCAATCCTCAGTAAATAAATAGCCTCGAGTGGGTTGACGGTCAGCTCTTGAGGTTGTAGTTCAGACCTCTGCTGAATCTAAAATCTGGGAAATGTCACAGACGTTAGACTGGAGTGGATTTGGGGGAACCCCCCTGGGAGCCTCCCCTCATCCAAAATCAAAGAATCTAAGACCGAGCAATCCTGTGGACCATCGAATAGAAGAGCTGTATTGGGTTTCAGAGTAATCAGTTAGTAAATAAGGGACAAGTAGGGATCCGAAACTTCAGGGGGTAACCCCACCACCCCCACCTCCCCCGGGAACCCTCCTGATCTGAAATCTAAAAATTGAAGCCCGCGTGATTGTGTGGGCTACTGTCTTGTATTCATGTGTCAAGTTTCAGAGCATTCGGTTTTGAAATAATGGACAGGTAGGGAATGGAATCTGAAGATTCGGTGGGTAACACTCTCTGGGAGCCCCTCTGATCGGAAATCGAAAATTAAAAAATATAAGAATGAGCGATCCTATGGACCATCAAGTGGAAGAGCTGTCAAATTTCAGAATAATCGGTTGGTAAATAAGGGATGAGTAGGGGTCTGAAGTTTGGGGCGGTAACCCCCCATGGGAGCCCCCACGTTCCAAAAACTAAAAATCGAACCCTGAGCGATTGTGCGGTATACTGTTTTGTATAAATGTGTGGGTCATGTGACCAGGGCTGTCTCTCTGGACATATCTCGACCTATCAATGCAGTCTGGTATCCTGCCTCACTCTCCAAACTATGGAATCCAAGGCCAACTACACTCTTGGATTGCTGACTTCCTCCAATCTCATAGTCAACGTGTGACTCTCAACAGAACCATCTCTGCTCTTCTTCCTTTCAAGGCTGGCATGCCCCAAGGCGGTGTTCTCGGACCCATTCTATTGCTAATCTTCATCAATGATCTCATTGACTCTCTGAAAAATCCTCTTTATCTCTTTGCTGATGACTCCACTCTCTTCTGTGACATCCCTCATCCTTCTGACAGAGAGACAGGCAGCAGCCTCTTCCTTTTCCTCAGACCTTGACAAAAATCACAAAATGGTCAAACACTTGGAATCCCTCTCTCGCTTTCCGAAAGGACCGTTACGCAAACCCTTCCAGCTACTTTCTCAACAACCATCTCAAAGAGGTCCAGTTACTCAAACGCTTGGGTCTCACTCTCAGCCATGATCTCTCTTGGGCAAGCCACATTTCAAAGCCAAATGCCGACTGGGCATCTGCCGAAGCCAAATGTCGACACCCCATCATGGAAATTCCTTTCTTGGCACACCTGAGCTCCTATATACCTACAAGTCTTTCAACTGCAGTTTGATGGAGTACTGCTCTCCCCTCTGGGCTGGCTACCCTGCCTCACATCTTGCTCAGCTTGACACCATGGAAACCAAGGCTTTCAAGATCATTGGAATCTCTTGCAATAAAGTCAAGTCGATGGGTCTACACTTCGCCATTGCTGACAGGTCAGTGGTCTCTCTGTCTTCTTTCGCCTCATTTCTGATCTTGCACCCTCTGACCTCTCCGTGCCCCCTCCCAAGTATCTGAACGATGCATGCCATCCACCAACAACCCCTCCGAGTGAAACTGCCTAAATCTGAACCACTGCTCACTTCCAATCATTTATTCCTCTTTTTCCCCACCTGTGGAACGGCCTTCTACAATCTCTTCAATCTCATTCTTCCCGACTGGTGTTTAAGACAGCTGTTCATCACCATCATGTCATCCCCCATCCAAAGCCATGATCTTCTCTACACCCATTAAACCACCCACATCCTTCCCAAATTTTTGCTTATGTATCCATCTTGTCCACACCTTGTGTTCTCCCCTACCCCTCATAGTTACTGCCATCCCTTGTTTGTCCATCTCCATCTACCTTCTCCCTCTGCCCTGCTATTGGTGTTTCCTCTCTCTCCGGCTGTTCCTTTTGTTATGTTGTGTCCTGATCTGTTCTGTGTCTTAACTCTTCTTCTTTCACGTATAAACAAAAAAGAAAAACAAAAATGTTCACTATTCCAGGGTATTGTATTAATTCCAAGCATTAATTCCAAAGCCAGCTGTTGACCAGGTATTTTCCGTTGTGCAAGGTACTTCCTTGGCCAATCTGAACTTTTTACAACCTCCTACAAGGCCTTCATTTGCAGCTTGATGGAGTATTCCTCTCCCCGTTGGACTGGCGCCCCTGCCTTACACATTGTCCTTCTTGATGTCATGGGAAAAAAGGCCCTCAAAATCATTGGGATCTCACATGATAAGGTTGGGTGTCCTGGTCTGTTACTATTGCATCACAGACAGGTTTGGTGGCCTGCGTATTCTACCCGCTCCATTTTCGGTATTGCACCATCTGCCTTCTCTTGGCGCTTTCCCTCCAAGTTTTATGCAAGGCGCACATGGTCTGCCAGTAACCCTCTTCTTGTTAAACTTCCAAAATCCATGTTCTGCTCACCTCCACTCATTTGTTCCTCTGTCCTCTCACCTGTTCCCCAGTCTGTTTAGTCCCATTCTTTCCTTCAGGGCTTCAAGACAGCTGTTCTCCACTATGTCAGTATTCAGGTTCATACTATCCCCCATCTACACTCATTATCTCTTCTACCACAAATTGTGATTTCTCTCCCCGCCCCCCTCCCACACCCCTTTTCGTCTGCTAGATGTTGGTCGGTTTGTTCCTTTTCTGTTTCATCGCCACTTTCCCCTTACTCTTCTTGCTGTGTGTTTCATTCAGCTTGTGTGTCGTTTGTTCACCTCATGTGTCCTCCCCTTGACTTCTCTCTCTCACCTGTACTCTGCCGTTGGTGTTTCCCCCTTTCCATTATGCTCTAGCTCTTCCACGAGTCTTGACCACATACTGTATACAAAAATAAATAAATAATTTATAATCGGCCTATTTTTTAGCTATAAAATCAGTGGAAATTTTACAATGTTCTTTTTACAAAAGTACAACCATTTTCATTCATCGTTGCCTTCAGTCCAATTGGTCGAGATAGAATGGGGAATCCCTTATGTGCAATGTATTGACTGACAATGACCAACAGACCGAGTTCCATCAAAGCATATGTTCAAAAAAAAATGGCAAAAACGGACAAAAACAACCAGGAGAGAAACGAAAATCAGGAATAGAAAAAAACACAACTCATGATGACACATTTTCATCTTCATTCTAAGTATAATTAATTAATTTCCCCAATTACTGATTCATATGAGAGCGCAACGGGTTACTAGTTACACAATGATATGGAATTTTTTTTTTAAAAACGAATCACAAACTCATTTGTTGGTCTCCACCTCGGCAAAAATGAAGGCAGTGTCGTAGGCTTGTTGAACATCACCGTTTTTCACTGCCACCAGGGAGGCTGGACCACACCGGAACATGCCTGCAAGGTATTATGGGTACACATTGCAAAGAAAAGTACTTTAAACGACAGAGTTATGTGAGAAGTAAAGTCCAGCCAAATTTCTTTGAAAAATGTTTATTTTGATGTGATAGTGGCATAGCCAATGCTTAGTTATCCTGTGATGTGTTTGGCTGGGAGAGAAACTGAACCCCTGATGCCTTTCTTGTTTGTTACCCCACACACGCGAAGCGAAAAGTTAGGTTAAACAATTGGTTCACTTTGTCTGTCTGTCTGTCCACAAACCTCAGGTTATGATTGAGCAACAACTTGACTTCAATTGAGTGTTATATTTTGAACATGAATCGAAACGTGAATCGGAAAACAAACCTGTAGTTTAACAGTACTTCGCCTCTTTATTTGGCCCGACCACACAAGCGCAGAGAGGAGTGAGAATTTTTTTTACTCTGTCTGGCTACCTGGCAGTCAAACAAAATTGAAAATAATTCTGAACTCGAGCCTTACTGTTTTTAAGGACGTCATAAAGGACACAAACAACAAGCATGAAGAACTAATGCAACTTGTTAAATAAGGTGGTGTAAAAGACGCTGCATCAATGGCCGTAAACTTCCGAAAAAAATAATTTCTACAACTTTTAAAATCTCTCTTTTATTTCAACGAATTATACATATAAACAATGAAGAAAAAAACCACCTTTTTGAAACTTTCAAAAACCTTTCGTTCAGCACTACTTGGTCAAAATATCATGAGCCTGGTGTTGGCTGAGTGGTTAGGGTGGTGGCTTGGTATCCTAGGGTCCTGAGTTCAAGCCCCGTTGGCCGCTGAATTAATACACCAGGGGGTTGACTCAGCCTGTCATCCTTCCGAGGTTGGTGAAATGAGTACCAGTTCCAGTGTGTGTACTGGTAGAGGGGCACTGCATCAGCGACACAGTTGCGCTTTAAGAAATGATAGCCACCCCAGCAGCTAAGCTGCCATATGACCACCACCAAAATATCATGGCATTTTACAACATCTTGACCAATCAAATTTGCTGTTCGCAGACCCCACCCATCTCCTTTTTTCTCAAGACTGTGCGGGGCAAGGTGGTCTATGAAGTCTCTAGTTACTCATGTAATAATATTTGTTGAGTGAAGGAGAGGTTTTTATGGGGAGGTAAATGAAAATCCGGATGCAATGCATGCCAAGCAGCAAGAAAGCAATGGAGTTGAAAACGAGGTGGACGGTATTGAGGGCAATGCGTTCGGGAATATACGAGTACGTCGTACCTATGAGAGAGCACCGTAATCCTATCGTTACAAAAAACCTGTAACCTACCAGAACTTGGTTCTTGAGGCGTCGCATCTACTACCTGCCAGCCATCATGACCCGGTGGCAGGTCTGGCCTCCTCATCCACACATCTGTCCAACTGTGAAAGTTCCTGCAAACAGTGAAGACATTGTATACATTATCACCTGAAATACCCGGCAAGTACAACAATTCGTAACAGGATTGAAAACAAGAACCAGTGAACCTGCACGTACCTATCATCAGAATAATACAAGGAAACTTCACGCAAGAGTACATTTGGTCCACCGTGCCTGTGCAATGTTCACAATTCAGCACTCATCTCCGGCAGGGTAATACAAATTACCCAGATAATTCCAGCAGGGAATTTGGTCAAGATACAAATACACAATGGCCTACTCTTTTCAAAAGTATTCTTGGATCTTTAACATTGGCAATTCAAAATCTGACAGCAGCTGGATTTACGTCCCAATGTGAGGCACGGTCTGCTCTAAGATGCAGCATAATGTCTGGCATTACAGTTGTTTTGGGGTTAAGTCCAATTAAGCGGTCAAGGATCGAATCCAGACTAGATGATAAAAATGGCAAGCACTCCACCAACTGAGGCATCCTGCCCCACAATGGCAAGCACTCCACCAACTGAGGCATCCTGCCCCACAAAAAAGTTGAAGTCGCGTACGTGCATTCACACGTCTTGCCATCCCAAAGCTGAAATTATACCATCCGACCCCGCATAAGTACCAAGCACTGCAAAATAATCTTATCCAAATGAAACAATTTCCCAATAAACAATATATTTATGAGGAGAGATGTGGATGTCATGATGGTGTTTCCAGATGTAGAATAGTCATCATCAACATCAGTAATACTGGTCCATGGCAGAGCAGAGACCGAAACATGACCGGGATAAGGAACATGAACAACAATCCTGAAAACTTGTTCTTTTTCCCTGCTCTTACCAGATGGAGTCTCGGTTAAGGTCTTCCAGCATATCCATTTTGCTGTCCACGTACACGTCGGTTCGCAGGTTTCCATCTGTGTCATGTGCTGATGCAAAGTTTGTAACAGTGCAGCAGGGAAGACCGAGGCACCGAAGAACTATACAAAAATAGAAAAAGGAAAATAATGGGATAGGTAATGTGGATATCAACTACCATGCCCTATTGTAGCATCAGTGTTGCTGAATCAGTCTCATGGGCAGGAATACACTGGGTTGTTTGCCTTTCCCTTCCCCGGTGGTAATCAAGGCAGGAATTTGTAATTTGCTCAGGATGCTGGCAATAACTCAGCTCTGAGCTCTTTATTGACATGACACCGTGGGATCTTTACCGTCCACCAGCTGATGGTCACAGATGGGACACCCAGTTGAAAGTCAGTGCAAGGGACAATGTACGTTGTGACACAACACCCTGCTTGTGGCAGTGGAGGGGGGTGGATAGGTACCTGGAGGCATTGGAGATAGAGGGGAATGGGCATATTGGCAGGACTTGTCGGTAACTTGTGTGTGGATGGGTATAATGGATACTGGGGTTGATGCAGCGCAGGCATGATGGGCCAAATGACCTCCTGTGCCAAAGTTCCAATTGTGTGTATCGTCGCGTGTAACACGTATTTGCTCTTATTTCAACCAAACGTGCAATGGAAATCTTTTAGAAAATTAAATTCTGTGACGATTAATATTAAACCATGAGCTTCTCTCAATAACAACTAGCATCCGTTGAAGACAAAGAGTTTTGGATATCCCCCGCCATAGTAAATGAGGATGAACAAACGTATTCCCTAAGCGTGTGCAATATGTATGTAAGTTTCCTTGATCTGACAGCCGTTCTGAGAAGAGAATGTTTGAAGGTTTTAGGGTAAATTAAATATGGCCCAAACCATGTGACCTATCAATTAGAAATTAACAAACTTTTGAAAGGATGTCTTGGGGAAAGTGTAGTGAAATTTTGCCTAATCTGTCCACCGTTCTGGAGAAGAAGATTTAAAATTTATTATTTTCAATCCAAGATGGCTGACGAACATGTGACCTATTCAATTAGAAAATATCAAAACGCACCAGTTCACCACTTGTTGATATGTGTACCAATTTCGTAAATATATATTGAGGGGATTTGTAGTTAAGCTCCGGAAACGAAATGTGACGGACGAACGCGGACGATGGCGGACGGACGGACGGAACCATTTCTATTCCCCGCCAACTTCGTTTGTTGGCGGGGATAAAAACAATTAAAAGGCTCAACGAAACTGAGAGCGAAGAGCCTGATTGATGGTCCTGCGAGATCTATCATGTGAGTGAATGGTACACACAATTATTTAATTTTCATTGCAAACATGTTCATGTTCCCCTGAATTACCCAACTGTTTGTTTGTGTTGGTTATTCTGATTCCCTTAGATTTACACAGGAAAACACTTTGTTTCGGTTGTTCTTCATGGCGTGTGTGTAATTGGGTTCCTGATTGGCTCAGTTTGCTGAGCATGAGTATGATGATTTGGTAAGTGCCAATTCAACTCTCAACCCAGAAGGCACAGTGATGGCAAACAATCAACCTTCCTTGCTGTGAGGCAGCTTTGGCAACACCTACCCTCCTATTAAGGGAAATGGAACATTATAGTATAAGATTGGAGGATACTTGAACTTTATCTCTACACGGCCAGTGTGGGTGTTTTCAGGACTTACCACAACTGGTGAGAATACCATCTGTAACAAGCTCAAATGAGCTAAGATCCTCGTCCCTTAATGATGACGTCATAAAACGAATATGACGTCATTGTGATGTATCAGGTTTGCGATAAATTATCTGTGCTAATGCCCGGCTTGACTCCCGCAAACAAAATTCAAAACGCTTGCCTAGTTTCGGAGATAATGGAATAGGGCATTTCCATTAGCGGCGATATTATGACGTCAACTTTTTTTCTAGGAAGAATTTTCCAAAATCGGAGATGGTTACTGGCCTGCGCGTGGGCTTTCTGCATATAACATGGCAAGTTTCACGAAGATCCGATGAAAACTCTGGTTGTGAAACAAAAAATGTCAAAAAATAGGAATGACGCCATAAAAATTGATATACGTCATAGTGATGTATCATATGTGCGGTAATTCATCTCTGCTAATGCCCTGTCGATTCCCGCAAACAGAATTCAAAAAAGCTTGCCTAGTTTCGGAGATAATTTTTGAGGCGATTTCCATTAGCGAGATATTTTGACATCATAACTTTTTTTCTAGGAGAATTTTCAAAATCGGAGATGTGTACTGTCTGCGCAGAGTTATTTTACATATTATGCAAAGTTTCAGGAAGTTTAATGAAAACTGTAGGCTGTGAAACAAAAAAGTCCACAGAACAACAACGTGAGTAAGACTTAGAGATCCTCACGAGATCTAAAAGAACAAATGAAGACCAATTCGCCATCTTTAAATCTGAACTTCACTGACCACCTCGATTAGCAACTCACGACACACAAAAAGCACAAGACAGCAATGCTAACACAAGCGTAGAGATAAAGTTCAAGTATCCTCCAATCTTATACTATAATGTTCCATTTCCCTTAATAGGAGGGTAGGTGTTGCCAAAGCTGCGCTCACAGCAAGGAAGGTTGATTGTTTGCCATCACTGTGCCTTCTGGGTTGAGAGTTGAATTGGCACTTACCAAATCATCATACTCATGCTCAGCATACTGAGCCAATCAGGAACCCAATTACACCACCGCCATGAAGAACAACCGAAACAAAGTGTTTTCCTGGTAAATCTAAGGGAATCAGAATAACCAACACAAACAAACAGTGTGGTAATTCAGGGAACATGAACATGTTTGCAATGAAAATTAAATAATTGTGTGTACCATTCACTCACATGATAGATCTCGCAGGACCATCAATCAGCTCATTCCTCTCAGTTCGTTGAGCCTTTTAATGTTTTTATCCCCCGCCAACAAACGAAGTTGGCGGGGGACATAGAAATGGGTCCGTCCGTCTCCGTCCATCCGTCCGTCCGTCGTCCGTCACATTTCGTTTCGCGAGCTTAACTACAAATCCCCTCAATATATATTCGAAATTTGGTACACATATCAACAAGGAAAGTGAACTGCGTGCGTTTTAATTAATTATAACATACATAAAAATAAAAGAGATTAACAATGTTCAGAACAGCCACTTGGATATGAAAATTAATAATTTTATAATACTATACTTCTACCAAGACGAATGAAAGAAACGAAAAAATTAAGGACATAATTACACAATCACTATAATCCTCCGAACATACCTATTACACAAAGATATATAGAATTATTATACTATTAAGAAAATGATCAAAATAAGAAAATATAATAGACAGAATATTGAATATTCCATAAAACCATTCAAATCTTCTTCTCCAGAACGGATGGTCAGATCAAGAGAACTTGCATACATAAATTGACACGCTTGAGGAAATACATATTGTTCAACACACATTTCAATTAGGCAGGGGATATCCAACAAGTCATACAGGAGCATAGAATTAGATTATAAAAGAAACTCGTATATATAAATCAGTACAGATTTATAATAAAATCAGAAAAGATTCCATTGCACGTTATAGAGTATGATAGAGCAAATGTTACACGCGACGATCCACACAATTGGAACTTTGCATCAGGAGGTCATTTGCCCATCATGCCTGCGCTGCATCAACCCAGTATCCATTATACCCATCCACACACAAGTTACCGACAAGGCCTGCCAATATGCCCATTCCCCTCTATCTCCAATGCCTCCAGGTACCTATCCACCCCTCCACTGCCACAAGCAGGGTGTGTGTCACAATGCACATTGTCCTCTGCACTGACTTTCCAACTGGGTGTCCCATCTGTGACCATCAGCTGGTGGACGGTAAAGATCCCACGTGTCATGTCAATAAAAGAGCTCAGAGCTGAGTTATTGCCAGAATCCTGAGCAAATTACAAATTCCTGCCTTGATTACCACCGGGGAAGGAAAGGCAAACAACCCAGTGTATTCCTGCCCATGAGACTGATTCAGCAACACTGATGCTGCAATAGGGCATGGTAGTTGATGTCCACATTACCTATCCCATTATTTTCCTTTTTCTATTTTGTATAGTTCTTCGGTGCCTCGGTCTTCCCTGCTGCACTGTTACAAATTTGCATCAGCACACACAGACGGAAACCTGCGAACCGACGTGTACGTGGACAGCAAAATGGATATGCTGGAAGACCTTAACCGAGACTCCATCTGGTAAGAGCAGGGAAAAAGAACAAGTTTTCAGGATTGTGTGTTCATGTTCTATCCCGGTCATGTTTCGGGCTCTGCTCTGCCATGGACCAGTATTACTGATGTTGATGATGACTATTCTACATCTGGAAACACCATCATGACAATCCACATCTCTCCTCATAATATATTGTTTTATTGGGAAATTGTTTTCATTTGGATAGATTATTTTACAGTGCTTGGTAATTATGCGGGGTCGGATGGTATAATTTCAGCTTTGGGATGGCAAACGTGTGAATGCACGTACGCGACTTCAACTTTTTGTGGGGCAGGATGCCTCAGTTGGTGGAGTGCTTGCCATTGTGAGCAAGGATGCCTCAGTTGGTGGAGTCCTTGCCATTTTTATCATTCTAGTCTGGATTCGATCCTTGACCGCTTAATTGGACTTAACCCAAAACAACTGTAATGCCAGACATTATGCTGCATCTTAGAGCAGACCGTGCCTCACATTGGACGTAAATCCAGCTGCTGTCAGATTTTGAATTGCCAATGTTAAAGATCCAAGAATACTTTTGAAAAGAGTAGGCCATTGTGTATTTGTATCTTGACCAAATTCCCTGCTGGAATTATCTGGGTAATTTGTATTACCCTGCCGGAGATGAGTGCTGAATTGTGAACATTGCACAGGCACGGTGGACCAAATGTACTCTTGCGTGAAGTTTCCTTGTATTATTCTGATGATAGGTACGTGCAGGTTCACTGGTTCTTGTTTCAATCCTGTTACGAATTGTTTGTACTTGCCGGGTATTTCAGGTGATAATGTATACAATGTCTTCACTGTTTGCAGGAACTTTCACAGTTGGACAGATGTGTGGATGAGGAGGCCAGACCTGCCACCGGGTCATGATGGCTGGCAGGTAGTAGATGCGACGCCTCAAGAACCAAGTTCTGGTAGGTTACAGGTTTTTTGTAACGATAGGATTACGGTGCTCTCTCATAGGTACGACGTACTCGTATATCCGAACGCATTGCCCTCAATACCGTCCACTCGTTTTCAACTCCATTGCTTTCTTGCTGCTTGGCATGCATTGCATCCGGATTTTCATTTACCTCCCAAAAAACCTCTCCCTCACTCAACAAATATTATTACATGAGTAACTAGAGACTTCATAGACCACCTTGCCCCGCACAGTCTTGAGGAAAGGAGGATGGGTTGGGTCTGCGAACAGCAAATTTGATTGTCAAGATGTTGTAAAATGCCATGATATTTTGGTGGTGGTCATATGGCAGCTTAGCTGCTGGGGTGCTATCATTTCTTAAAAGCGCAACTGTGTCGCTGATGCAGTGCCCCTCTACCAGTACACACACTGGAACTGGTACTCATTTCACCAACCTCGGAAGGATGACAGGCTGAGTCAACCCCTGGTGTATTAATTCAGCGGCCAACGGGGCTTGAACTCAGACCTAGATACCAAGCCACCACCCTAACCACTCAGCCAACACAGGCTCATGATTTTGACCAAGTAGTGCTGAACGAAAGGTTTTTGAAAGTTTCAAAAGGTGGTTTTTTCTTCATTGTTATATGTATAATCCTCTC
>CM068961.1:50735197-50745410 GCA_035128595.1 Eptatretus atami
TTCGGGAAGTTGTGTGGGCTATGTGTGGTATTCCTCTTTATTAGGAATGTTCCCTGCTCGTTTTTGTCTTTTCTTCCATTGGTCCAGCATGGTCCGAATCCTAGCTTAGCCAGGACTTTATTCCCAACGATCCATTCCTTTTAGCCGGTACATCCTTGGCAGTGTCGGCCGGCTGCATCCAATCGGAAAGTGATTTCCGCGGTCCGGTCGAAGGCGTACCGAGGGCGTGTTCCCCGGTAATTAAACCACTGATTAATTAGGTAACCCGTACCCATAGCGGGAGGACCCTAGGTCACGCGGTTGAGTTATTGGCGTCCACGGTCAGTTAAGCGATCCGCCTGTGTCACCGAATTATCCGTGTGTGAGCCTACAATTCGGGGAGTCTGGTGGAACCGACATAGCTTCCCCACCTAGTGTCTTCTCACCCGACCCCCGCCCGCAACAATATTATCATATAAAGTGATGTATGATTAAAGTTATTCATATGTAGTAATACTTTAAATAAAAGTAATAATTAAATAAGTTTGAATAAGGATATTGCATTGCTGTGTTGACTGACTGTCTGGACACAACTTTGAGGTTGTCGTCCATTGATGTTGAGTAATCTACGATGTGGACCTGCGGCCGTTGTTTGGATCATGTTTGGAGAGGTTCTGGGCTGAAAGGATCAAAACCTCAATGAAAAACGGTGCCCAGCTGATGATCCGACAGTTGGGAAATCAGTCAATTGCTAATAAGTTAGGTTATAACTTCAAATAAAATAACTTTTGTAAGTACTTATGAGTACATAATATCTTGTGTTTGTGTGTTTATATGTGGTTTGTATGTATATGTGTATGTATGTATGTAGTATGTGTGTGGAATGTGTGGGTGTTATGTTGTGTGTGTGTGTGTGTGTGTGTGGTGTGTGTGTGTTGTGTGTGTGTGTGTCTGTGTGTGTGTATGTTGTTATGTCTGGCTTCCTTCTTGGAACTACAGTTGTATAATTCGTCTTTGTTACCTGCCAGAGGAGAGGTATTGTGTTTGGGTCTGTTTGTTTGTCTGTCTGTTTGTTTGTCCGCACAAAACTTTCGTATTTTCTCTGCAACGCTTGTTGGATTAGACAAATTTCACCATGTGTGTGACTACTCATGTAGAATATTTTAATGATAATTATGACATCATAGGTAAGTGGTGTGGCAGCCATATTGGAAAACTTTGGACCTCTGTATCTCTGAAACTGCACAAGGAAAAAATTGAAACTTGGCACACAGCAAGTACTCTTCATGGGGAATGAGTGATTTTTTTTTTTACGACATCATTTATAGGTGCCCTCGTTATGACGTCATAATTGCATATGTAGAATGCCACATCCGATGAGTATGAAAAAATTTGAGGGTCATCTAGGGATAAATGGTCCACAGAAAAAAAAATTCATGACGTTATCGGTCACGTGATTCTGCAGCCACATTATTTAAACAAAAAAAAACTTCAAAAATCTTATTCTCATAGTGGACTGAACAAATCGAGGCGAAACTTTACACGTATGACTGCTTGTCCATGAGGAACAAAAGGTTCACACATATGATATCAGAGGTCACATGGTTTGGCAGCCATATTAGATTTACCCTAAAACCTATAAAGATACACCACTCAAAATAAGTCCTGGCGAGGGTCTGCAATCTCTGATTTCTCTTTTTCTTGTTTTGATTATGAATTATAAATGGAAGGAGAGTATTCCTTTATGTAGGTTGAAACAAAGAATAAAAGTTAATGTGATTGGAAAAGGCTCTTCATCATGATTAATCTGAAGAAAGACTTGGAGGTGAGATAAAAGAGTTAACGGAGGAGTCTCGGTGTGGATTTTGTGGAATTAAGAATATTTAAGAGCAATCGTAAAGTTAGATGGGACTGTGTTCCAGAGATTAAAAGAGTTATTTGAAGTGAAACATTTATTACATTTCACAATTATGGTTCCATAGATTGATATTTTATTCCTAGAGTTGGTAAAAGCATGAAAGAACATTGTATCAATACTCGGATAAGATTAATATGTTGTCCATGATTTGAATGCTTTGGTCTCTTTTAATCTCATGGTCTTTTTAATCAAATTATTGTATGTATTACATTCTTCAAGTTCATCAGATGTCACTTGTAAAAACGTAGCGAATGGCATCCTTTGGTAATCAATGCAGTGTATGTGTGGTATTGCAGGTCATAAGTAAGAAAAAAAAGGAATGGTAATTCAATAGTGTTGTCAATGGTTTCCCACGGTCATCACTTTTGAGATGATGGTAAATTATTTATGGTATGTGAATGGTACTTTTGTAAGGAGTGTGAGTTGCTTACCGTCTAAGAATTAAAATTCCTTCTCCAGTGTCACATTTATTATTTTACAAAGTAGGATCAAAAAGCTCCTGGAATGAGATTACATACACACTCTCGGCAATTAAATAAAAAAACCGAACATGTGATTGTTACCTCTGCCAACGAAGGTGGACAGGGGTTATGTTTTCACCTATGCCTGTCTGTCTGCTTGTTACTTGCAAGCAAGTATATTGGTTGGTCTGGTCTGTTATTCTGTTGGGTCGCCGAAATAGGTGACCCTTATTGTCAGTAATTCTGTTTGTTTGTTTTGGATGTTTGTTTGGATGTTTGTTCGTTTGTCATCAGCATAATTGGTAGTAAACGTGGGCCGATTTTGACCAAACTCGGGTGGTAGGTACATCTTATGACTAGTGCTTTGGAAATTGTGATGGTTGCTAGGGACGCTTTGGTTCCTAGCAACAGCCGAAAAACCTTCAAAATCGGTACCATTCACGCGAAATCAATTCCGAAAGCCATTATCCCACGTAGGGTTATGAAATTTGGCATGCATCATCTACAGGT
Organism: Eptatretus atami; assembly: GCA_035128595.1. Taxonomy (NCBI): domain Eukaryota; kingdom Metazoa; phylum Chordata; class Myxini; order Myxiniformes; family Myxinidae; genus Eptatretus; species Eptatretus atami. The sequence goes on from CM068961.1 coordinate 50,738,066, forward strand.
GATGCTCTACCAAATATATTCCGTTTTTTGTGATATATGGAATAGTTTACCTGCAGCGCCCCCTACAAATGGGGTATGCCCGAAAATTGGCGAAAATTGAAGGCCCCCTAGCGACCAGGTGAGTGCATCGATCCGAATGAAACTTTGCAGGTTCATAGCACGTAATGAGTACTACAACTTTGCCTCAGGACATATTGACCGATATTGCTTCGGGCAGGGGTCTAAGGGCAAAAATCGATAATATGCGAGAGCTGGAGGTGCCTTCGCGCCAAATGCTACTCCTCCTAGGGTTATGGTCAGATGGTCATGAAAATTCACACTAATCATCTGGAGTGCATTGTGCACAAACACTCGAGCCGGATTTTCGATTTATAACTTTGTTCACCCACAGCATCCCCTCGAACTTTTGGGATTTCCGATATCAACCGCATTTTCGGTACTTTTCATTCAAATTGATACCGAGTAGTTATCAGTATGATGCAACTCGATGAGTTTGGTATGCATAATCTTAAGGTGATTCCCTATCCGCTATATGACATCCATTTTTTTCTATATCTTATAGTTTCCAAATGGTCACCCTCTCAACTTGGGTGTCCGAGGGCCATTGAGCATTCCCGCTGAAAATTCAAAGTACACTAGCTCCAAGACGTTGAACCGAATCGAATGAATCTTTACATGCTTATAGACCGTAATGAGTACTACATTTTGCTCATTTGCATAATGACCTATCTCGAGTAGGTCAGGGGTCAAAGGTCAATAAGTGCATTTTTTGGGCGAATTACCATTCAAGGCACCCTTGCTCCTACACAGATTAACCGATACGAATGAAAGTTCATAGGTACAATAGTACTCAATGAGTACTACAACTTTGCTTCAGGACATATTGACCTATCTCGGCTAGGTCAGGGGTCAAGGTCAATGAGTGCATTTTTCAGGCAAAATGACCATTCAAATCCCCTTGCTCATACACGGTTTACCGATTCGATTGCAATTTCGTAAGTACTTAGTACTAGATTAACTCAGATCAGGGGTCAAAGGTCATCGGATGCTCGGCAACCCATGGCCGCCTACTGGCTTGTCTGTTTGTTTGTCTGTATGTAAATCACCTACAGGTCACAATTTTAAACCAATCTTTATGAAACTTCACAAAATGGTAGAGTTGGTCAAAAGCAAGAAGCCTATTCATCTTGAGGTCAAAAGGTCAACGTAGGCTAAATGTCAACAACTTTGTCGAATTTCTAAGATCATCTATTTTCATCCGATTGACTTGAAATTTGAAAAGGATTTGCACAACAGGACAGTAAATTCAACCACCAATTATTTTTGAGATCAAAATAGACCAAAGGTCCAAAACTTGGGTGCAATTTAGAAAATCCTCATTTTCATCAAATTGATTGGAATTTGAACAGGATTTGCATGTCAGGTCACTGAGTTCAACCACCAATTATTTTTGAAGTCGAAGGGGCAACATAGGCAAGATTTCTAAAATCGGCACTTTTCATCCGATTTACTTGAAATTTGAACAGGGTTTGCATATCATGTCGCTGAATTCAACCACCAATTATTTTTGAGGTCAACAGAGGACAAAAGGTCAAAATAGGCCAAAAGGTCAAAAACTTCGGTGAAATTTCTAAAATCCTAAATTTTCATCTGATTGACTTTAAATTTTAAGAGGATTTGCATATCACATCACTAAATGCAACCACCAATTATTATGGTCAAATTTGTTTTTGGAATTTCACAAGTATTGTGCTCTGCACAACGTCTTTCTTGTTTGTTTGTCTGCCTATGAACAGGATATCTCAAAAAGTTGTGGACGGATTTGGACGAAATTTGGTGGACAGGTTGGATGTGTCAAGGACTAAATGATTAGATTTTGGTGAAGATCCGGATCTAGATCCAGATACGAGAATTTTAAATTTTTTATAAGTGATTCTTCACCATTTCAGAAATGGGACCAAAGACGATATAAAGCACAATATCTCAAAAAGTTGTGGACGGATTCGGACGAAACTTGGTGGACAGTTTGGGTGTATGACAAGGAAGAAATGCTTTAATTTTGGGGAAGACCAAATGCGGATCCAGATCCGAGAATTTTAAATTTTTTATCAGTGATTCTTCACCATTGAGAAATGAGGCCAAAGATGATATATAGCATGATATCTCAAAAAGTTGTGGATGGATTATGACAAAACTTGGTAGATGAGTTGGTTAGATGACAAGAACAAGATGATTTGATTTTGGTTCAGGTCAGCATATCTGGCCTATCATTGGGATACAAAACGTGAACTGTTCAGCCTGGCAGAGGGATGTGTTCTACCAAGTGCCGTTCTTTTTGTTGATACAATTTATTTATGTGACATCAAGGGACACAAATGAGGTGTAAACCTCTGATAGTGATAAATGCTGAAAAACTACATGTCCATTTCATTGTGACCTAAACATATCATGCTGTGTTGTGTTGAAGGCTTTCACATAGAGATCCAACGTGGAAGTAACAATCTGAATACCAGGTAAGTCCACCTCTGACAGCAATCACTGCATTGCACCGTTGTTGCATTGACCATATGATCACTCAAATTTGAGCCTGGGGAATGGCATTCCACACCTGAATCAGCTCATGCTGCAGCTTATCGAGGGTCTGTGTCTGTCTTGACAAGGTTCAAACATGATGATCAATGATATCCCAGAGATGTTCATTGGACTTAAATATGGTGACGACAGGCTAGGCTGTCATAACCGGGCGTAGTGGCGTGCGCCTGTATCCAGCTACTCGGAGGCTTGGGTTGGAGGATCGCTTGAGGACGGGAGCTCTGCGCTGGGCTCTATGAGAGGGTGTAGGGCAGCCCGGAATCATGGCGAAACCCAATCCTTATCCCTGTGTCGTAAGAGGCGACCAGGGTTGCGTCAGGAAGGGCATCCGGCGTAAAACCTATGCCAAATCAGTATGCAGATCATAACGGATTGATCCGCTGTTGGCGACCCCTAACGGGAGCAGCTGAAAGACGAACAACAACAACAGGCTAGGCTGTCATAACATTAATGTTGGCATTGATAAGAATGTTCCTTGTTCGAAATAGCCCTGTGAGTCAGAGCTTAGAATGTGCTGTAAAGATTCCTGGATACGTTGTTGAAGGCTAGGCAACCCATGTTGCTGTGAAATCTCATTATTGTGTGGATCTGCCATCTGATTGCCATGGATATGGATAAACTTTGTGCAAAAGGTTACAGCAATACCACCCCACATCATGATACTTCCACGTCCAAAATTTCTGGCTTTCTAGACACAGACTGGGCATATCACTTCTGTATACCAGTGCACAACCACCATGTCTTTGAAGGAGAAATCTGGATTCCTCACTGAACATTCCATTGCCTCCATGTCCATCACACATACTGATTTGACCACTGCAAGCATGCTTGGCTATGTTGCAGTGCAAGTCTTAGACGCCAAACAGGACAACAAATATGCATCCCTGCATCACGGTTATGCCTTAGGATGGTGTTGACACTTATCCTGGGAGGTCCAGAGAGTATGTTTGCAGAAATTTTAGCAGTTTGAAACCGATTGAAACCGTCGATGGTTCATACAAGTTTATCAATCTTGTGCGGCAGTCATTATTCTGGGATCTCCACTTACTGGCATATCTCTTGTTGATCCAGTGGCCTAATAATGCCTTCTGAAGTCATAAACAGTTCCTCTCCACATAAGAGCCTTCCCACATGGCTAATGGAAGACCATGCTTGAAGATGTCCAATTATTTGATTCTACTCATTATCTGACAGCATTGCAATGGATTGTGGATGATCCACATGGTAGTGTCTTGGAAAAACCATTTCAAAGTTGCTCAAATTTTGTGTGACCTTCATAAACCTAAGGGTGCAAGACTTACACGTGCTGAATATGAGGCAATATCATTGCATGGCAACTTGCAATCAGGTGTTCTGCACATCCCTCGTGCCAAACAGTGACTTGTAATGAAAGCTGGAACAGTTCTTCAACAATTACACAATCAATTCTACATGTTTGGTTTTTTTATGGTGGATAGTATATTAAGTAACATCTATGACACTTACTAGCCCCTTTTCCTCTTAAAATTACTCTTCTCTACCTAGTCTAGCGTTCCCGCAACCTCTTGAAATGCGTTTTGAGTCATCTTTTTCTGCAGCCCTTGCAGAACTGGTATCTCATATAACAATTTGGAATTGGTAAAGTGCCGTGGAGAAAAGTCTATCGAGATGACCAGGACGGTGACAGCTGGAATGCCATGTTTGGTCCAACTATGGTGTGGACATTGCAGTGTTTGCTTGAGATTTGTAATCTTCCTGGCAAATTGTTTGAATACCTATTTGGGCAGCATTAGTATTTGGTGTCCAATTAAAAAAAAAACTTTGAAACATCAATGAAAGCCTGATTCATTGTTTCTCTATTGGAAAGCAATTTAAGGTTTCCATTGTTTTCATGTACAATTTTTACATGTGCATTGTCTTGTGTCTCAATAAATATGAGAACACTGAAAATTTGTAGAATGGAAGTGTGAAATGTCCAATTGCACACTTTTGTTTGAGTATTGTAAAACCTTCCATGCACGATGATCATCACTGTACTGAACGTGCAGCTACATGCCCCACGTCAGATGAAGCAATACCGTTGAGGACATCATGTCATCACATGTGAGTACATACCACTCTACTATGTAGTGGAAGATTATGTCAAAACGACCAGATAATAAAATCAATTTTGGAACCTTTTGATCACAACTTTTACAGGTTGATGAATTTTCAAAAATAATATTACACGATGTAGTTTGTTATTGCAGCAATGTAGTATTCAGTATTTATTAAATAATAGCAGGACTTAGGAGAGGAAACAGAGATTTGTGGCACCAATGTTATCGATCTAGGTCCTTACAGTCTGGTTACTCTTAATGTTGTATACTCCAATTACTCATACTACTACTATTATTACGGCCTGGGAAAGTTTTTGGGCCACGTCTTTCATGAAGTTGCTGGCCAGGAATGAAGTTCGACTGGAGTTCATTTGGACAGGAATTTGAAATTTGACAAAGCATTCATCTGACCATTTATATACTCAGGCTGGGAATTGAACAAAGAATAGACAGCTCAAAGGTAAATGCGATATCTCAATACTATTCTGTCAGACACCGTGAATGCTGTAATACCTGTCCATAATTCCAGCCTCGAGAGCCGATTTGCTTTGCAGTGCCATAAAATATTCTCCCCGTGTCGTTCAGCACGTATTCCTGCCTCAACTCCTCACCAGCCATATACTCTGGAGCATCTGCTTACAAAAAGGAAATAATATTATCAATTATTTTTACATCAACAATATCAAAGGGGAGATGATGAAATGACTAATTGTGTAACTCAGTTCATGGCAAATGAAATACAGTACAGTACTGCTAAGCACTTGTGAGGTGCATAACAGCAGGAACCGATGGATACATTTGAAAGATAGTAGAAACCAAGCGAGAAGAGCTACATTGGATCAACATTGACCCAACAGTGTCCATTCTGATAGGGCGTTGATTTGATCACTGGTTGACCATTATGGTCCATCGTCCCAAAGTTGGTCTGTCATTGGCATCTTAACATCCAGCATCGGCGGAACGTCATCGGTATTGATGTGGATTTTTTTAACCCACCTTGTTGTGATCGTTGAAGGATTCTACCTGGCCGATTTTTGTGAACCTATTTGACTTCAGACAGAGTTTAACGTTTGTCCGATTTGGTTAAAAATCCTGCATAAAACCCATTGACACTGATAACCCATGTCCAGACAAGTCCTTCCTTGTGAAACAATTTATTATTCTAATTATACACCATACACTTCTCACCCTCGTACAATGAACTTAAGAATCCCTATTGATTGCAATATTATTTGGTTCTATTTCATCAATTCTTACTTTTAGTTAACAGTTAGACAACCCATTCAATTCACTTCCACATTACATCAGAGAGTTTTATTCTAACTTGGTACTTGGCAGTTCCAAGGAGCACAAGCCACTGAGATTCTAATACTTCCTCAGGTACTTGCACTGAAACAATTTTACATTTCAAAGCATTTTATACTTTCATGGGAGAGTGGTGGGGGCTATCAACCAGACTGCAGACGTGTCCTTAAACGAGAATCCACTTTGTACATTTCGAGGCAAAGGTTCTGTTATCAGCTCAGGTCACACCGCTCCAGACCAAGACATTTATCAACATTTAGGGCAAAAGTCTCTTGGCCAGAAAGGACAGCCAATTCAACTTGTAGCATAAAACTTACATTTCTAAAACTCCATTTGTTACAATTTAGAATACATTAATATAAATTTTTTCCCCCACAGTATCCACAAGGCCAACCGTCTCTTTCCGTCTAAAAGTCAATGTGAACCAACGTTGGCAATGTGCGATCCCACATAAAAGCCAATATGACCAACCACAATGGTGCCAACCCAATCCAAATCCAACCATTGGTCCAACGTAGCTGTGCCAGCTGGGAAGATGTAAGACATGATAAATCACAGGACGATTCCACAAGCTGGATTTAAGACTGGGAGAGAGAGAAATAATTCAGGTAAAGTTCAGAGAACGTGATCCACATTCGGTATTGGGCAAAGAAGATGGAGTTGGAAAGATATAAAGTGAGAGGAAGTAGTTTGTGAAAAAGAAGTTTAGCAACCAGTATACCATAGGTTTAATGGAGACTTCCAAATTGAATAATGTGGAATTGTTTTCAAAGTTTTGCGATTTGGATTGTTTGTAATCTCCTACAAAGAGATAAGTAGGAAAGCTCCAACCCAAAGATTTAAGGACTCAGTGTCTTAAACTTAAATCGACAACAAATACTATTTGCCAAACTGAAAGAGACCAATTGATAAGAGTTTCTTCATTCTGTGAAAGTCAAATCGAAATCTACAGAAGTACTGTGTGTAAATCTGCTTACCACATCGCAGTGATATTCTACCCTCACTTTTATTGGGCCATGCACATAATCACGTGTGCAAAATGGGGAAATTTTAATCCCACCCAACCATTTTCATCTTTAGTTTCTCCCTCTCCTTTACTCAACGATTGTTTTCCAAACCTCCTTTCTTTGTCCTCTCCCATCCTTCAGGCCCTGTCACACCTTGAGATTTAGCCAGCGTATTGCCGACTCTATGAAAAATTTGTCACAAACGCTGGCACCACGCATCGAACTACGTTATGGAAGTAGTGTATACGTTAAGAGCACGCTGAAAAAAATTGACACCTGCATCAGTCGATACTACAAGCCGTAGTGAGCGCGGGCTGTTCCATCGTCACTGTACTTAGCGGGTTGCTCGCATCTCTCCTCTTT
>CM068961.1:50776332-50791073 GCA_035128595.1 Eptatretus atami
TGCAGTCATCTTTGCAGAGACTCTAGACATCCTTTTGGGGGCCCTCAAGATGCTAAATGAGGAGTCGGATCCACTGGGATTACGGGTTTCCTGGGTCAAAACTAAAATCCAGGCTTTCAGTGACATCTTGGATGCTGCTATCCTGTCTGTCAGAAATCCTTTTTTTTCTTTTATCTTTGTTTATAATTATTACTTCTCGAAATGAATATTTTATATTTTCAATATTGTATGAATTATATTTGTTTTGTTACAATTACTTTGATTTTTTGAATTATTAAAAAAAGATATCAGACATGAAGGGGTAGGTTGCGCTCCCCCAATGACCCATTCACCTCCCTCCATCCCACCCCTCCCCTCCTCCGTGTGTGTGTGGGAAGGTGGGGGTGGTAATTGAGGGAGGTGGTGGGTCAAGGTGGGGGTGCGCACAGGGGGGGGGAGGGATGGAGGGGGGGGAGGGATGAGGGGGGGAGGGGCTGTGTGTGGGGCGGGGCTTTGTTTGTGGCGTGTGTGGTGGTGGTGCGTTGTGTGTAGGCGGGGCTTGTGTGGGCGATGGCGGGCTTTGTTGGCGCCCCTGGGCTTGTGGTGGGCGGGGTTGTGTGGGAGAGATGGTGTAGGATGGTGGATGGTGGAGCTTGCGTCCGGTGAGAGGTGAAGAATTTTTTATAATTAAATAAACATGTTGTGTGTGGGGAACTAATTTAAACTAATCACTAATTATGTAATATGATGAATGTGGGTGGAGCTTGTGTAGGGTTTGTGTGTATGGAGCTTGTGTGCTGGTTTGTTGTGGAGCTTGTTGGGTGGGTTTTTGTGTGAACTTGCGTGGAGTTGTCTGTGGGGTGGGTTGCTGTGGAAGCTTTGTGTGGGGTGGGTTTATGTGGGTGGAGCTTGTTGTGGGTTTCCGAGGTGGAGTTTCAAAAAAAAAATTCAATTTATTCTTGTCTTTTGTAATTCTTGTGAATTTAAATGAACCTTAAAAATCTCCTTCCCCTTCCAATCATATATCTTATAAGTCCAAGGAACCTATCATTACAGAAACACCTTTTAAAAAGTTCGTTAGATCCATCGTTTACGAAAAAGCCTTTTTCAAAAATGAGATTTCCACCTGTTTTATTCTTACGATATCACCCAACTTTGAACTTAGGTTTTCTGACAATCTCTTTTTCATATTTTTTAATTTTGTAAATGTTTTGATGTTTCATATTTGTTGACGTATGAATCTGTTATTTACTTTATCCACCAATATCCTGAATAAAAGATAACCATGTTGTAAACCGAGTTGTGTATTTAACAGTCTCTCTTTTAAGGTACGATTAAAACGTTCAACAACAACCGCCTTCCCTTCATTTAAAGACTGATAATGGTAATACTGTTACCTTTTTTTTAGAAATCATAAATGTCTTGTTATAAAGCTCTTCTACCCCTCATCAGTCCCACAAAATTTTTTAGGGTTTTCTCTTACTTTTATAAATATCTGTTGGAAAGGGCTAACATAAGAGTATTACCTGTTTTGTTTTTAAAGGGGCAACCATGGCGTATCTACTCTCTCAAATCAATAACGGTTAAGCTATACTTGTACCCCTTATCCATTATTGAGTTCATCAAATTCAGCAGTACCAGATATAATCAATCTTCCTTGAATAAAACTTTCCTTCTCTGAAACTTTGTTGATAATTGGTTTATGTAATTCATCAGCTAATTGCTCTTCAGTCTTAATGACATCATTAGAGCCTATTACGTTTTTGATATTTCCAAGTTTCAATTTATCACTGATCATCTTCTTCACAGAATCCTATCAACTTTTTTCTCTCGAAGGTTGTGATTTTGATCAGAGACAAATTATTTACAACATTTACTCTATCGGCTTCATGCTTCTTCTAAAGTTGTGGTATTCCCATAATCAATATCGTGCCTCATTGCACCTTCATCAACCCTATTTGATAGGTTTAACTCCATGGTTTAGGATTGTTGCCTCATCTATATCTTATCCAGTTTGCTGCCTGGACCACAGAAAGAATACCCTGTAGATGTAATTTCCCCTGGTATTCCAGTAGTTGTAAATTTACTTCCTGATATAAAAAACTTTGTATATCTCCTCTCCGAGTTGTGTTTGGAGATAAATGATTTTTTTGAACACCACCCACGAAACATATACCTTTTTGTATAACCCTGTTATTTTTACTTTTAATATATTGAAATAATTTTTTTAGTATTAGTTTTCTTTTTACATTGAGACAATAAACTCATTTATTTATGAGAACAATTCCTGCAGAGTGGCAATAATATAATCTCTATCCAGACGATGCCACATTTTGAATCTTAATTTTTAAAACATAAAGAATCCTTAGAAATGCCTTTCCACTGCTCTCCTCCATTTATCAAGGAAAAAACTTGAAATTTAAAAGAATAGCTTTGACGATGTTCAGATAGTCTTGAGAAAAATATTTGGGCAATAGACTTGTTCAATTTCTTTGTTTTCCTCCTCGGTGGGTGATTATTTTTGTAATTACCACCAATCTTTTGAATCCACTGGTTTCCATATTTTGATATTTTTATTTTGTCTCGCTCTTTCCCTCCCTCTTCCTCCTCTCTCTCTTTCTCTCTTTCCTCCCTCTCTGTCTTCCTCTCTATCTCTCTTTCTCTTCTCTCTCTTCTCCCTCTCCTCCTTCTCTCTCTTCTTCTTTCTTCTCCCTTCCTCCTTCTCTCTCTTCTCCTTTTCCTTCCTTCTCTTTCTTCTCCCTCTTCTCCTCCTCCTCTTCCCTCTCTTCTTCAACTCCTTCCTCGATCCCTTACTATCTTGAATCACTTAACACCCCGATAAGAATATCATAAAACATATATTCATCAGGATTCTTGTTATTCCTGTTATCCAAAATAAAAAAATTTTTTTTACAACAGGAAACCAATAAAATTTCTTTTGAATTTCTAAAAGAGCCTTTCGTTTTTTCTTTAACTTTATTAATTTTTTCATTATTAACATTTAGTTAATTCCAAAGTTGTTCGGTTTATTCAACTCAGCATAAAGCCAATCTTTTATTGAAAATACATCATTCTTATGATTGCTAGAACTATTTAAAAATTATCCGAATTACCCTTTTCTTGAAGGTCATGCTTTGGACACAGAAATTTATAATTTTCTTGAAGCCTTCTTGCCTCATTTATTGTATTAGAAAATATATGTTAGGATAATAATTATGGACACGAAACAGCCTCCCATTCTTCCCATAGTTAAATCATTTGTATTTCCCTACTTATTACATATAATCCTGGTTTTTTCTGTTTTCATGAGATAAAACAAGGCAAACCATTTATTATATTTACCCTTATTAAATTGCTTGTTATTGTTGTTTATATATCGTGGCTCCACAAAACTCATTCTCTATACCAAGTGGATAATATTCTTTCCTTACTCGAGACTGATTTAATTGCTCCAGGTGTCTTCGAGGTTAATTTAACAGGAACCAATTATACCCTAATCATCATATCATACCCCCATTTTCTTATTCTCCATACAAATCATACGCCCTTCTTATAAAAATTATTTAATTCGCGAACTGTGAATTCTGTATGACCTGGAAGATAAAATCAACACTTTCTGTATTCTGTTGGAATACACAGCCGTTTTATTTAGATATATATTGTGATAAATCACTTAATCTCACAATCTCCGGCCGGTCTCCTTGGGTTAACCTGAGGTTTGTCCCTTCGATGTCAGGTCAGGTTTGATCTGAGACTGCTAGTACCATGAAACCTGTACTAACCTTCACGGTCGGGTTCGGCGGACTAAACCGGTCTCCCCACCAAGTTTTCTGGTTGAGGGGGTGTTTGATATGGACACCCAGCAGGATTAGAAAAACAAAAACCTGTCAAAGGCGGAGGAGCTCCTGAGCCACACGGCCATCCATATCTAGTGCCAACTGTGTTGCGGACGTCTCCTCCTGCAGTTGGGTTACTTTTTTATTAGGAGGTTGGTGGTAGGATTTGCACTCCGGCCACCGTAAAACCTTCATTCCGCAAAACACAAAAACGCAAAAAATCTGAAAACCTATCCGTGGAAGTACCTCCTGTGCAGCTTCCTTCGCAGGGCGCTCACGGATACGCGATTGGGGCAAAGCCTTCGGGATCCCAATCTTGATGATAGGAGGGAACACAGTGTATCATCCTGCGGTCAGATTGCGGAGAGATTGTGTCGGAGTGTGCTGAGGTGTCGTCCCAACCGACTGCGGTCTCTCTTGGTTAAACCTGAGGCGGTCCTTGGGTGTGGGTGCCTGGAATGTCCTATCCGAAGAGGAGGTGAACGTCATGTTTTTAATCTGATGCTCAAGCTTTGGCATCTGAGATTGCAGTCCTACTTCTGAGGTTGCCGTGACCCGGATTGCGGATGATATGGTGGTGGGATACACTACTATATTGGCTGGGTGCTCTGATGGTTACCATACCCAAGAGTTGCTGTGCTGATGGTCCAATAAGCTGACCCAAGGATAATTGGTATTAACACGGTCAAGAGCTTCATTAATGAGATGAAGGATCGTCACTCCTAAGGTGTGTCATTTCCCTGCGTCTCTCGTATATGCCTCATGACTGAGGTCGAGGTGTATTCATGTGAAGGATGCTTCTACTTGCCTGCTCGAGTCTGTGGTTGATCCACCTGTGCCGCCAGACGAGATAATTCTAAGTCTTGGGGATTTTCATATGCCCATCGCCACTCTGGGAACTGATTAGGGATGGTTATGATGGATGTGTTGGTCCCCATGGGTCTGGAACATGGAACCGAATAGCACTAAGTTGCCTTGACTTTGCAAAGAGTCCATGGATTTAGGGTGGCTGGTTCATGGTTTTTCAGCGCCACAAGCTCATCGTGGACTTGGTAGTCCAACGCTGGCGGTGTGCAAAGGAGATTGAAATGTCCATTGAGTTGTGTGGAGATGACCAGAGGTTGCGGGTCTTCCGGAGTGCTCGCTCGTCCAATATGACCACAGGCTTGTTGTAGCAACTCCTAAGAGTGCACTTAAACTAGGAGAATGGTACATCCAGCTGGTGGATGTTGGCAAGCTAACAGGAATTGAGCAGAGTAGCTGAGGATTTCGAACAGGCTGATGGACATTGGGGGTCTGGGTTGCTTTGGGGATCCTGAAGATTTGTGGAGTGGCCTTCAAGACCACGTCTCGATGTTGCCGGTGATGTCTTGGAAATCACCGAGGGCAAAGAAGAATTTTTGTCTCTCAAGGGACATGGATTACCATTGACCCAGAGTCGCAGGGCCAGCTCTGAAAGGTAGAGCTGAAGCTGTTTAGGAGCTGAGGTAAAAAACTGTACGTGCGAGGGTGGACAAGGAGCCTATGGTGCGAGGAATCTTGAGGGGTAGAAGCCAGACCTGTGGACAGGTCGATTCTTCGTCCCGCTTACGGGGAATTCGTTGCATTTGCGGAGCAGACTTATCCCATGATATCTTCGACAATCTTAACTTATGCTACGACAGGCACCATCACATACACACACACCATCCCGATGAAGATTAGATAGCCAGAAGGAAGGAGAGCAGATGAGGACTAAAGGCCTCGCAATACCTGGCGTGGTTGGCCGACCGCACAACCCAGTACGCTTTGGGGGACGCACCAGTTGAGCGATCCCACCTTAAGAGTTGGCGCGTTATCTCCTGCTTCATCACTTTGCTGGGGCTTGTGGAAACATGTGCTCCGCATTGGTCCAGAAGAACATCTGTCGCACACCAACTCCAAGTGTAGATGCAGCGACAGCAGACGAGGTGCAGTGAAGAGAGGGCGGAGCAGAGAGGCGAAGGAGAGGGCGACGCCAACATGCAGAGAAGTTGGCGAGGCAGGCAGGCGGAGCAGAGCAGAGAGAGAGAGAGGGAGGGCAGACGGCTTCGCGATCCGCCTTTTATAAGCCCCGGGTGAAGGGTGGGGTGACGACCCGAAGCAAGCGACGTGCCATCCATCCCGCCCGTCCTGCCATGATCTGGTGACTGGACGAGGGTCGCATCGGCCCCGCGCGCCCATTCGGAGCAACAATGGCGAGATGCAGCCGGCACTGCCAATGTGCCTGGCCCATCCCCGTGCCACTCGCCTGAGTGGCCTGGGCCGTGCAGCATGCCTCTGCTTGGTGGCGAACTGTATCGATGGCGAGGTGTGAGGAGGCGTGGGATGACCTTTACCGTGTGCGGGAGATGTTGCTGGTCACGGTGGTGAGCTTTTTGTGAGCGAAGGTTGAGCAAGGTGCGGTTGCCATTGTAAATTGGCATGCAGATTTGAATGAAAGGGCGCACATAGCGTGCCCTGTTCAGTGTTGGTGGTGAGTCTTTCACAGGGCTGCGCGGGTGTCTGCTGTTCACATCGTGTATGTGTGCTTGCTTGCTTGGTTGGATTTGTATCATGGATAAAAGGAAAGGGTTGAATGGAAATCAGAATTGAAAGATATGGAGATATAATTATTAGATCTAGCTATTAGACCATGCAACGCGCTTCGCCCCGTTACCCATTAGACATGAGGAGAAGGTTGACTGCGAAGTAACCGCCTGGGGATCAATGTATGTTGGGTACCATTACTTTCGAGGCATGCGGTTTAGCAGAACCGCAACACTAACCCCCTCCCTTTCGCTAGACTCGACCCGAGTCCTTTAACATTCCTGTGGCATATTGGTGTAGTTTCCCCTGGTATGCTTTACCTATGGATCCCTGAGTGCGACATTTCAAACACATGTCCCAAAAATAATAAAGTGCGTTGTGTATCCTGGCTAGCAGACTCGTACAGACATCCTTATGCTACATTTCCGGAATTGAACTAAACAAACAGGTGGGTTATGACTATATACATCTCAAATATATACATTACCCATGGCCCAGGACCTCTGACTCAAGGGAAGAAAATACAGCAAATGAAAAATTTGTGGATGAGTGCAACAGCAGGTGATCACGCAGCCTGGCATCTTTAGGGTCCAAAATCGTGCTTTGTTTCTCCCCCTCGCGTGCTTCGGTCATTGTATCACAAAATCGTGCTTTGTTTCTCCAAAATCGCGCCACCTCCTCTCTCCCCCTCTCTTGAATTTTCTTAATTTGACGCCCCCTCTCCTCAACCCCCCTCTCTTGCCCCCCTCTCTCCCCCCCTCTCCCCCCCTCTCTCCCCCCTCTCTCGCCCCCTCTCTTGCCCCACCTCTTCGCCCCTCTCTCTGTAAATGTATTCACAAATGTCTACCAAGCACAACAATCAATTCAAACCTGGGAAACAGCTGTTTCCCTTGGGAAAAATTCAAACCTTGGGATTAATGGGATTAATTAATATTTGAACAATTAATTCAAACCTTGGGAAAAAACAGCTTTCAAACCCTTGGGAAACAGCTGTTTCCCTTGGGAAATTCAAACCTTGGAATTAATTAATAATTTGAACAATTAATTCAAACCTTGGGAAAAAACAGCTTTCAAACCTTGGGAAACATCTGAAACGGATGAAGAACGATAACAAACCTTGAAAAGGCACATACTCAGGTCCCCAGCGTCGATTGTGACGTCATACCAAACGAAGAAGAAGAAGAATTGTGACGTCAATCATGCAAAAAAAAAACAAAATAAATGAATAAATAAGCATTAATTGTGACGTCATTCGTGACGTCATTGCACCGTGTCCTGTCATTGGTTGACAGACTGTTATTGGTCATTATTGGTTGACAGACAATATATGTTGTTATTGGTTGACAGACATTGGTCATTGTATCACGTTATTCTTTTTATTACTGCCAATTATTGTGCTATTATTATTATTATATATGCTGTTATCATTATTCTGAGATATCTTTGGGAAAAAAATGGCATGATAAGGTGGAACGACACTTCAGCTGCGATATATACACCTTTCCAACACTGAAAAAAGCAATAAAATGGCCGTAACTTGGGAACCGCTCGTCCGATTAATATCAAACCTTGAAAAGGCACATCCCGGGTCCCCGGCAATATTCCTGGGCAAGTTTCAATCAGATCGGACCAGTGGTTGTCGAGAAACGAGGTTGCAGACAGACAGACAGACACATACCAGACACACACACAACACACACAGATTGCTGGAATTATAGATCTATAAGTGATATTTTAAAATCTTTACATTGGGATACTTGGAGCATTGAAGTGTCGTGATGATGAGAGTGATGTGTTCAATTTACGTGCTTTGAACAACGAGCCTCATGGCTCCCAAATGCTGCATAAGTTGTAAGAGAGTAAGAAAAAGAACCAGATCAGCAGTTGCAATAATCAATTGATTATGAGAGCACGAACCACAGTTTCTGTAGTCCAACGATTTTATGCACGAGCCGATGTTGGTAATATTGTGAGGATTTAAGAGATAGGTCTTGGGACAGACAAGAATAAAGGAAAGTGCTGCTACTTTCTGGGTTGAAGTTAATTTTATTAATGGAGGAGAGGCAAATTTGAATTGATTATTCTTTGATATCTTTTGATTGAAATTGATCAGGCAGTGTGTCACTATCAGTCATGCAACAAATTGAACTATGAGTGAATCTGGAGAGAGATGGATGGACGAGACATCCAGAGATATACTGAGTAAAAGAAGTAAAAGGGAGATGAAACAGGGTGGTGGAGCATGGAGTGTGATGAGAAACTCACAATAAGCAAAAGACCAATATAGCCAAGTCTTGTGGCAGAAGCAATCAAGCAGCTCATGGAAAATAACTGGAGAGCTTTTTAATGAGCGCAAAGAGTTCTGAAACTTTTCTCATGGTGTGGGCCTCAGTCTAGTTTTAGAATGAAATCTGTTTATCATGTGCCCTGAGGCACCCTGCTCTTTGCTTATTAAATTTTGTCACTTGTTATCAACTTAAGCAAAGTGACTGTGAGTGAGCAAGAGGGTGTCAGTAGTGGATACTGCAGGGATGAATACATGGACCATTATTTATGTTATAATTTACATCAACCATTTGGATGGTTCGGCAACTAAACCAGCTCCCCACTCCAGGTCCTCCTGATGTAGAGGGTGTATGACATGGACACCAAGCAGGATTACATACAAAACTGCCAAAAGGCAGAGGAGCTCCTTGTGAGCCAATGGCCTTCCATATCTGGTGCCAACTGTGATGCGGACGTTCTCCTGCAGTTGATTACCTTCCTTAGGAGGTTGATGCCAGGATTGCACTCCGGCCACCACAAAACACTTCATTCCGCAAAACATACTGTCGTGTGTGTCGGGGTGGTGCTGAGGTGTTGTCCACCAGAGGGCAATCTCCTCGGGTTAACCTGAGGCAGTCCCTTCGGGTGGGCGCCTGGAATGTCTTATCCCTAAGAGATGGGGATGGGCCAGGCATCTGCCTGCTGGATGGCCAGACGGAGGCCTCCGGGGTACCGCTGGAAAGTGGACGCAGCAACGGGTTGTGGCGCATGCTCCCAATGTGTGTAGGTATGTATGGTATCGACTTGTCTACGTAGTTGTTTCTTCACCCAAGTTGACTGTTAACCTTCAATCAATTGTCCCCATTCATCAATGTGATTGGGTATTGTCCTCATGTATTGCTTTGTATGTGGCATTGCGTAACAAATTCAACTCGTCTTTCATTGCGTTTAATTACATGAACTTTCATGAATGTCATGACAACACCTGTGGTTTTTTTTTTTTAGCAGCTGCAGTATATTTATCTCTACCACCGAAGGTGTGCGAAGGTTGTATTTTCACACCTGTCTGTTT
This sequence comes from Eptatretus atami, assembly GCA_035128595.1. NCBI lineage: Eukaryota > Metazoa > Chordata > Myxini > Myxiniformes > Myxinidae > Eptatretus > Eptatretus atami. Next base: position 50,786,032 of record CM068961.1, read on the forward strand.
GTCTGTGAGCAGGATATCTCAAAAGGTGGTGGACAGATTCGGACGAAACTTGGTGGACAGGTTGGGAGCGTGACAAGGACAAATTGATTCAATTTTGGTGAAAATTTTGGTCCGGCCTATAAGTGGGCTACAACACGGAGGTTTGTGCTGTACCGGGTGCCGCTCTAGTTTAGTAATGCAGTACCTCCAAGATCTACATGCTTTCTGGAGGAATCTTAAAAAATTCCAGGCTCACCACAAATGAAAGGGAAATATTTCCACAAATCTATTTATCGTGGAACAAACTTGCTGGTTCTTTCTCCTTTAAAATAGAAGGGCCAGTTAGTTGTTAAAAACGAACATCAGTTGTTCGTTTTTATTAGTTGTTCATTTGTTCAAAGGTATTAAAGTGAAACAGCCACTACTAAGCATTTTACACCCAGGGCTGATGACATAATATGTACCATAACACTGAAGGACAAACATAAAAAAGATCAATACTTCACCTTTTGCACAATCTGTGTGACTCTCCTGTAAATTTCCTCCATTTCCCTCAAAGTGTTCAGCAAATTTCCTTCAACTGTTGTGACAAGGACAAATTGATTAGATTTTGGTGAATATATGGATCCGGACACTATAGTTTTTAAGCGATTTTTCACCATTGAGAGATATGTGAAAACGATATGTGCTGGGAGAAGAAAAAAAAATGAAAACGAAAAAAAAAACGACAAAAACAATTTGTGCTGAAGCATGATATCTCAAAAAGTTATGGACCTATTTGGACAAAACATGGTGGATGGGTTGGGTAGGTGACAAGAACAAGCTGATTCGATTTTGGTCAGGTCCGGATTCAGATCAGGCCGATCGGTGGGATACAAAACATAAACTATTCGGCCTGGTGGAGGTATGTGCTCTACTGAGTGCTGTTATAGTTTGTTACTTGCGAAACTGAAGATTCACAATGATATTGGTTGGTCTTGTCTATTATTCTGTCCGTCTGTCAATCATCTACAGTTTGCATTTTTACTCTGATCTTCACAAGATTAACCACATGATAGAGGGATTCACAAGCCAGAAGCTTCTTGTTTTTGAGGTCAATGGGTCAAAAGGCCAAAGATAAAAGTCACAAGTCATGAATTTTCAGCCAATTCTCTTGATATCCATATACAAATGTACTGCATTTAAAACGGAAAAAAATATGGGTGGAGGGTGAACCCTCTTCGAGGTGGTCTTGGTCGACCCGTGTGAGTACGTCTATTAATTAAGTACTGTATTAACGTGAGTTGGACTGTGAGTAGGTCTATTAATTATGTCTATTAATTACGGACCATTGGAACATACCTTTTGGACGTGGAGACCTTGACACCCCTTCCACCTTTTTGACCCCTTCGACCTGTCGAAGAATTCTCCAAGTCATCAGTACAATTGATACATTTATTCAACATACAAAACACTTTAATATGCGAGCATAGGAGATTCTGAACAGACAAACTCATTCCAGATTTCTCAAATACAAATGGAGAATCTTAGTCCTTATATAGTTTTCAGTAAGACACAGTTTTTTTTTTTTTTTTTTAATAATTTTCAAGCAGTGGCACCAACTTGTCTGGTCTTGACATCTTCCAGATGAAGCTTATCTTTGGGTCTCCATGCAGCCCCAGCTTGACCTGGTTGGATGGTTGTAACATATATTTCAAATCCAGACATGTTAATCCTCTCCTAATACAGAAAACACACAGAATGCTAGAATGATGTCAAACGCCAACTCTAATGGTCATTAAAACAAGTTTCCATCGTTTGTAGGTTAAAAGTCAGTCTGCTTCTCCCGAAACTGGGAAGATGTATTATCTTGAAGCGACTCGAACTTCGTCAATACGTCTGGACACCTTCTTAAATCCACATTCCAAATTGTATGCGTCTTTTATAAAAATTCCTTTCGATCGTTTTTAAAATGATAGGCAATTCTTCTTATATTCAACTTACCGGCAAAGTTCAACCTGATACAAACTTTAATAGTCAGCTGATCTTTCCATACAAAGGAAAAATATAATTATGATAATTCCAAATGGATACATAATTAAAAAGAATCATATCATATTTGAGTACATTTTATTTCAGGTTTAACATTTTCATTTTAATACCAAGTTTTAATTATCATCAATTTATTTATTTCATCACCTTCAAACCCATTATGATAAAAATGTATCTACAGACCCATTAGACCCTGTTTGGACCCTTTTGGACCCCTTACAGTTGTTTTTAGATACCTTTAGAGTTTAGACCCTCTTCGATCCTTTATTCCCTTTGGAGCCTTGAGAGCCAAAGGTGGGCAACCAAATTTTTTTTCTGGCCATGGATGTGGCCGGTCGATCACAGAAATGGTCACACTATTAATAAAACAGAATTTTTTTGCGAAATAAATTTATTTCAGGATTCTGATGACAGTTTAGATCAATTGTAAACATAACGTAAAAGTTCAAAATTACAAAAGCGTGAAATTTCAATGAGAGATTTGGCATGTTTTTCTTTCATGAATTCAAGAAACTGTGGCTCAAAATGCGAAGACAACGCACAACTCAGTACTGATTCCAGATTTATATCGAGGCAAGATCGGTTCCGCAACTTCATCTGTGTCATAGAAGAAAACGTTGACTCGCACAGCTACGTAGACCCGAACATCGAGAACAATTTGGCAAAGATGGCTTTCAGGGAAGGATACTGTTCATCTTCCAAGAGGTTTTGCCACATTTCAGACTGAGATTCATTGCGAATTCGCGGCTGTAACTGCTGGCTTTGTAGAAACAGCATGTCAGTCTCGAACTCTTGCTTTGTCACACCAATTAAATTTACAAGTTCTTCAGATAACTTTTCAACACTGAAACTAAACAGATCTTTCAAGAACTGAAATGTCAGGTTGAAGCTGTCGAAGTCAGTGAAAGGCATACAGCACAGTAAAACCTTGTAATCCAGCTCAAAAACACTCTATCGATGATTCCAGTAATTGGCCACACATTTTTGCGAAATGGCCACACATGGCCATTGGCCAATGGGTTGCCCACACATGCTGTAGACCCCGAAGATCCTTTAAAACCACTGACTCTCTCAAACCTATTATGACTGAGAACTCTTTGACATTTAAGACATTGTAGACCCTACAGAACGTTTGACCCCTGAGACCCTTAAAACCAGATTGATCCTTTAGACCTCAAACACACTTTAGATCCCCTTCGACCCCTTACACCCCATAAACACTGATACCTCTTAAAAACCCCTTTGACCCTTCACACTTATTCAACACCTTTAAACACAAACCACACAAACATCAATAGAGTCTTCTTGCAATATACAGCCGATACATTTTTCAGAAAGTGATGTGCAAACTTGACGAAACGGGAGGGTGGGTTCTCTGCAAGTATTATTGAAATGTGCGTTTCACACTTTTATTAGTTCCTGATGAGGATTGGATTTTGAGTACGTCTATAAATTACATCTATTAACTAGCAAATACCACTTGCCGCTTCGCTGATGGTAACACTAAAAAGGGGGCGGGGAGGGGGAGAGAGGGGGGATAGTGAGGAGGTGGAGGGGAAAAGAGAGAGGAGGGGAGAGGACAGGAGAGGTGAGAGAGGAGGAAGGAGGGGAGAGAGAGGAGGGAGGGAGGGGTGGAAGAGGCAGGGAGAGGAGAGAGAGGAGGCAGGGAGGGGAGAGAGAGGAGGCATGGGGGGAGAAAGAGGAGGGAAGGGAGAATAAAGGTGAGGATGGATGGAAGGGAGGAGAGGATGGAGGGAAGGGAGGGGAGAGGAGAGGATGGAGGGAGGAGGAAAGGGAAGCTAGGAAGGTGGGAATAGTGAGGAAGGGGGGGGAGATGGGGAGAGCGACGCCTCACCAAACATAACTTTCCATGATGGGAGGGAGGTGTGCGAGGAGGGTTTTTCAATGGATGCATGAGTTTTAGAGGATAGAGAGCTTGGAGTGGGTATGGGGGGGTGTGCAATTGTTCTATGTCTTTTGTCTGTTCTTTTTTCTTATATATCGTTTTGTTATTTTGGTTTGTTTATGTTGTGCTTTTTTGTTGTGATTGTTTTTGTGTATATTTGTTTTGTGCTTGTTTTTTGTCTATATTTTTGTGTTTTTGTTGTGCTGTTTTTCTAGTTACTCTGAGAGAGAGAGAGGAGCGCGGAGGGTGGGGGTTGGGGGGGGGAGAGGAAAAAAAAAGAGAAAGGTGAGGGTGGAGGTGGTGTTAACAGGGACAATGATTTGTTGTGCTTAAAGACCGAACACAAACACTCATAAAAACTCATGTCAGAACAGCTGTACACACAACGGCACAACAGAGTTTGTAAAGTGATCCGCTGGCACATCTGCAAAAGCTTTGATACCCCAATTCCAGAAAATTTGTGTGAACATGAACCAAAAGCAAACATTACATACATGGAAGTGCCGCTCACGTATGACCTAATGATTCTGTAGAGCGCGAACATCGAAAACAAAGCATTGCAACCAGATATCATTCTTAAGTACAAAATAAAATAAAAGAAGGCATTGGTAATTGTGGTGTTAATACCAGTGATTTTGGACTAAACGATGCAGAAATCAAGAAAATGACCAAATACCAAGACATCAAGAAATGAAGTGAAAAGATCCTGGAAAACTGAAGAATGCCAAAGTTGTACCAGTGATAGTTGGGGGTTACAGGATTGATGACAAAGAACCTCAACAGAGATATTAAAACCATCCCTGGAATATTACTGCAAACAAACTACAGTTGGAAAGCTTCCGGGGCTCAGTAGGATCTGAAGAAGCCCTCGGCACAAAACATTGACAACAGAAAACTTCACAGCTTGGTCCATGAATCGTGATCCCTTACCAAAATGAAGGTGGAAACTTTAAGCCCATCCTGAGAGGACTCCATTCTACATTCTGAAACTGGCATATGTAGATACCAATCAACGACACACACACACATGGAGGTGGATACTTTGAGAACTGGCAGGTCTCTGTTTCACCTCCTGAAACCCACCCACCACATGTGGAGATAGCAGTTGCAGGTGTACACACACACA
>CM068961.1:50800203-50812305 GCA_035128595.1 Eptatretus atami
AGGTGAACAACGAATAGCCAAGATCTTGTGAAAAAAGCCAAGGAGTGGTCACACTGCTCACGATACAGATTGAACAAGTAATGGGAAAGAATACACCCACCCCTGTGATGCACTCACTACAAAGATTGAACAAGAAAGGGGAGATAATACACCCACTCCTGTGATGCACTCAATATACAGATTGAACAAGAAAGGGGAGAGAATGAACCCCTGTCGAACCCCTTTTCCAATTCCAAACCATTCTGTCTCTCCAAACTCTGTTCTTAGTGTCAATTCTTGTTTAGTGAACAGGTTTCTTATCAGACATATCAGGTACTCTGACATCCCCATTTCTCTCAGCATAATCCACATCAATTCCTGATCAACACAGTTGAAAGCTTTGCTGTCTATTATATATTGCGACCCGTGGTATCTATCCATGCATCCATCTGTCTCCCGTTCATGGCGGCCACTTCCCATGCTGTGGTTGAAAAGATGCGCACATAAGCAAAGCTCAACATTCACGATTGAAAGGACGTCCATTAAATTTTAGATTAACATTTTAAAAAGTAAATGAAATAATTTAAATTGATGGATTAATTTAAACTTGTCCAGTCACTGGGAACAGGTACCCCTGCTAGTAATGTATAAAACAGAGATAAATCTTCCTTTGATATTTCCTTGCTTTTTCCATGATCCTCCTCAGATTTTCGATTTGATCTCTCGTACCTCTTCCTCTTCTGAAATCTCCTTGCTGAACGGGCATTTCTCGCTCAATGGAGTATTCTTTTCTGTGAATGATCTTTATTAATATCTTGTGAGCTTGTGAAATTCAGGCAATGGTTTGGTTATTTGAATAATCTCTTGGATCCCCTTTCTTTGGCAATGGTATGTAGACTGACTGCTTCCACCTTTTAGGCCATACAATCCCGCTCCAGATCTGTGTACAGATAGGTGTCGACATTTTGAATATCAATCAAAATATTACACCATTTTACCTCATTTGACCAATAAAATTTTCCACTCATGCTCTCAGCTTTGGGGAATATCGAGATTCAGACAAAATGACGGCAAGCTCGGAAATATCGATCATGCTCGGAAAAGCAAAGCAAGAGTTGAAAAGACCCTTCCCATGTGGTTTTGCTCAAGACTGCGTGGGGTAAGGTAAGGTGTGCTGTGAACTCTTTAGTTTTGATATGTTTTCAAGGTCATATCTGATCAGAGTTATTTTTATTTTTTTCACCTTTCTCAGTTTGACTCATGGCTTTGCCAGAAGGAGTTCATGATCTATCTCGCAGTCTGCATCTGGCAGGTTGTTGTCAGATTACACAGCACTTCTCCATCATTTATTGATTAGAATGTAGTCAATCTGATTCATATGTTGCCTATCAGGAGAAGTCCGTGTGCACAGTCTATGTTTGGGTTATTTGAGCCACGTGTTGGCAATTGTGGGATCGTTCTCCACTTGGAACTCCAGCATTCGCCCCCATAGCTCATTTTGGAATCCATGCTTTCCTGCAATCCCTTTCTCCTGCAACCCGAGGCTCGGAGTTTTGCCAAAGTCGTGACATTGAAACTTCCTTTGTGTCGGTCAATTATATTTTCAAGTTAGCTGATATTCAGAGAACTTATGAAGAATGCCTAAACTTGTCTGAACAAGCTCGAATGAGCTAAGATCCTCGTCCTCTTAATGATGACGTCAATAAAACGAAATATAACGTTCATTTGATGTATCAGGTTGCGATAAATTATCTGTGCTAATGCCGCGGCTTGATTCCCGCAAACAAAAATTCAAACAGCTTGCTAGTTTCGGAGATAATGGTATAGGCGATTTCCATTAGCGGCGATATTATGACATCAATTTTTTTCTGGGAAATTTCCAAAGTCGGAGATGGTTACTGCCTGCGCGTGGACTTTCTGCATATACATGGCAAGTTTCACGAAGATCCGATGAAAACTCTGGGTTGTGAAACAAAAATGTCAAAAAATAGGAATGACGTCATAAAATTGATATGACATCATAGTGATGTATATATGTGGGTAATTCATCTCTGCTAATGCCCTGTTCGATTCGCCAAACAGAATTCAAAAGCTTGCCTAGTTTCGGAGATAATTTTTTAGGCGATTTCCATTAGCGGAGATATTTTGACGTCATTACTTTTTTCTAGAGGAGAATTTTCAAAATCGGAGATGGTTACTGTCTGCGCAGGGTATTTTTTACATATATATGGCCAAGTTTCAGGAAGTTTCGATGAAAACTGTAGCCATGAAACAAAAAGTCCACAAGACCAACAACGTGAGTGAGACTTAGAGATCCTCCACGAGGATCTAAAAATGAGTTGCTTGAATAGTCCAGAAATCGGAATCCAAGAGCAGTCAATGGCAAAATTGTTGTACGGCTGCTCCTGGAAGGCATGCAAAAGATGTCATGATGTTTTTTTTGGTGTTCGGAATACGAGAATCTGAAGCCTTATAGATGGTCAACATTGCTTAAATAATTCGAAAAGAAATGTTTGAAGGTGATGCATTTAAGTTTTCAAGGTGCTTCCCAGCACACTGTCAGAACAAATCGGTGTCAAGTAGTGTCAAGATTGTCAAAATCGATGATATTAACTGAGCCTGACTTGTGAAATGACTGTGGACTCTCAATCTTACTTGACCATTTCACAATTAATGTTGTTAAACTCAATTGGAAGAGATCAGAAAAGGGGAATAACATCTGACGTTCTTTAGAGCGAAAACATCCTCTTCCAGTATACCTGAGTTTGAACATCCACTCACATGTAAGAAATAAACTACTGATTGAACAGTTCAACAAGATGTGTATTTCATTATCCTGTAATTGAGTCATGCAGCTGGAGAATTTGACTTTTTTGATGTGCAAAGTGCTTTCTAGGTAACAGTGCTGTTTGTCTGACCAACTTGTAGAAATAACTCTTTGTTGGTGCCATGTACAACATGGACCATAATCTGGCCTCTACATCTGCACAGTTATCTTTCCTTGGGCTGGGCATAACTGTAATTCGTTCACCAACAACAGATAACCCTGGAACCATCAAGGAGCCCCTACCGTTTAACACAGACATTCAGTATACAAAATCCCACCTTCCAAATTCATACTCGCCTATACTTGCTGTGGCTCTAACCCCAACAATGATCTCTGTGCCTAAAATAAAATTTCAGTATTCATTGGCAGCCTTGTTGAAGTTAAGGAGAGAAAAAAAAGAATGTTTGCAAGAATCCTCGGCATTGCTGGAGTGGTTAGAAAAAGGTCAGGCGTCATCATGGGCTGCATTTCTTGCCGGTCTCCAACCCAATCTGACAGACGCACCTGCCCTAACAGCACTCCTTCCAATATTATATGAGAAAACAGATATATTTGCAATGTGCAATCACACCAAAGCATGTTACTGAATTTCTCAATCCCAGACAGATTCCGGTTAGTTGACATGGCTTGGCACTTTCGGAGAAGATAAATTTGTCGTTATGCTGGGGGACTCACACCAAGACATGGCCATATGGACGGTAGTTGGAAATTACATGGAAAGCTCTGGTTGGATTGAAGCAATATTAAAATTAGGCTGGAATTGCTACTTCTGGGACCACAGACAGTTTCTTGAAAGCATCACATCTGAGAAGAACAGCACTGTGGTAGCATTACGAAACCTCCAGCATAAATGTCACATTTTCTGACCCCCCCCACCCCATCCTTCACTCCAAACCAAATATATTCCTTCCCCTTTACTTTCCCATACTCCTATTTCCTCCAAACCTCAATTCATTTCTCTTCTCACTCCTCCCACACCCCTATCCCTCTCTCTCCATATCCTTCCCCCCTTGTCTTCCTTTTTCTCAATTTCATACATCATAAACAATAAATAAATGACCTCTGATGGTAGTTGAAGCTGAAGATCTTAAACTGATGTAGATTCCAATCCAAGGATGCATAACTCAGTAAGTGCATATCCACACTGAGTTTGTCCAAAAACTAATTCGCATTATCTTGCAGGCTGCAATGTAAGAAGTGAAGCAGACTGTCTGTAGGATGAAAAAGATGGTAACAATACCATAGCTACCTAAAACCACACATGTGCTTTGAATTATGCAAGCTCTAAAAGCTGCTACAACAAACAGCTTGATGTCGCAGGTCCAAATGATGTGAATAAAACATTTGAGTGCAAGGCAGAGAGAAAGAAAAGGAGGGTGAAAAGGAAAGCAAATGGTATACTCCTGGTGAGCGAGTTTAAATTGAGCAGACACATATGGTGAACCATGTAATTTTGGGTTCTGCACACATAATGTAAATGTAGGAGATGAATACCAAAATGATCTCTGAAAAGGAAGACCATATTTCTTATGAGTGTCTTCTGTGGTTAATAAAAGAAACAAAACAACACATTTTATAGAGCAATTTGGAGGAAGTGAAGCAGAAGACTGTTCGAGTTTTCATATTTAAAAAAATAATAAAAAGGAGGTAAAACGAATACAGTGAAGAATTTTTTTAATCTATCTATCTGTCTATATATATGCTTCATCACTTTGCCGGGGCTCGTGGAAATGCGTGGTCCGCACTGGTCCAGAAGAACGTCTGTTGCACACCAACTTTGAGTTGCACACCAACCCCAATGGGAAATAGGTTCTGCAAAACCATATGCCTCTAAGGCAATGGCACCCAACATACAGTGATCCCTAGGCAGTTATCTCATTAGTCTTCTTGCAGTCAGACCTTCCCCTCACGTCTAATGGGTTAACGGGACAAAGTGCATTGCATGGGTCTTATAGCGAGGTATAATTATATCTCTTATCTGCCATTCAATCCCGATTTTCATTCGAACCCTTTCTTTTTATCCATGATACAAATCGAAGAAGGCACCGCACCCAGGCAGCCAACCTATGAGAAACTCTCCAACAACACTGTACAGGACCCACATGGCGCGCCCTTTCATTCGAATCTGCGCGCTGATTTACATCGGCGTCTCACCTTACTCAACCTCCGCTCACCAGAAGCATCACCTCGACCACCAACATCTCCCGCACACAGGAAAAATCACCCCGCGCCTCCACGCATCTCCGCATCAATGCAATTTGCCACCAAACGAGCGTGCTGCGCGGCCCAGGCCACTTGGAATGTGTGGGGTGGGGACTGGCCAAGCACGTTAACAGCACCAACCACAGCTCGCCGGGGGTGCCCCGGGCGAGCATGCGGGATCGACATGACCCTCGTCCAGTTACCAGAACATGGCCCAGGAGTTTCGTGAAAGGCTCCAGGCCATGTCATGCCAGATGTGCAAATGAGGCCACTTCCGGCCTCAGGAGCCTGTCAGGGTGGGGCCAGGATCCAATGGAAGGGCACGATTCGGATGACGGCGCGTCGCTTCGGGTCGTCACCTCACCCTTCGCCCGGGGCTTATAAAAGGCAGATCGCGAAGCCGTCCACCCTCTCTCTCTCTCTCCTCCCTCTCGCCTGTCTGCCTCACACTGTCTCCGTCTGTTTGCCACGCCCATTTATCGCCTCTCTGCTCCGCCCTCTCTTCACTGCACCTCGTTGTCTGCCTGTCGCTGCATCTGCACTCGGGGTTATCTCATGCAGCCCCTATCATGAAGTAAGAGAGAAAAAAAGAAAACGTTGATCAAAATCCTCCGGCATTGGCTGGATCCGTTCATGAATAAACGAATCGCGTCATCATGCACTCATTCGCCGGCCCAACCCAATCGACAACACCACCACCCTACTCACACCAGCACTCACCTTATCCCCACCACACTCAGCAAAAAAACAGAATATATTTGCAATGTGCATCACAGGACCCATAAGAAGCACTTTACCGGACAAGGGCGTGAATTTCCGAATCCCTAGATCGACTTCCGGTCAGTACAGCTGGCACGCTTCGAGAAGATAAACTTGTCAGTCGTACCGGACTCACCACGCCCAATGACTAGAGCGCCAAAACTCATTTACGCGGCGCATGTTGAAATAACATGACCTGGTGGCCCTGAAGCATATAAAAATAAGCCGCGAATTGCTGACCTCGCTGGAACACAGACAGTCTTGAAAGCACACATCCCAATGAACGAAAACAGCACTGTTCGCATACGAAACCTCCAGCATAAAGCACATTCTGACCCCCCACCCCCAGTCCTTACACACAAAGCTATAAAATCATACTCCTCCCCCTCTTACTCCCAGACCCAACGCCTAAAATCTTACAATTAATCCCAAACTCACACCTTCCTCACTCCTCCCACACCCGGGCCCCCACTACCCCTCTCCCCATCACTCCTCCCCTGTCCTTCTTTCATCACATTTTCATACATCATTCACAATCAATAACATAAAGCTCAATCACCCTCGGATTGAGCTGAAGACTTAAAACTGACATGTAGCATTTGCCCCGGCCTCCCCCCAACCAAGAGCATAACTCAGTAAGTGCACCACACTGAGTTTCCAAACTAATTCGCATTAAGCTTCGAGCTCACAATAAGAAGTAAGCAGACCCTCTCTAAACATGAACACACAAGAGTACAATACCACAGTACCAAAAACACACATGCCGGAATACAACCTCAAAACGCACAGCCTAAAAAAATTACAAACAAGCCTTGATGTCGCAGCCCAACAGAGTAATAAAGACACATTTGACCAAGCAAAAAAGAAAAGAGCGCGGAAAACGACGAAAGCAATTATACCCCTTATCGATTCCTTCGGCAATGAGCAGACACAATTAACCCGAATTGGTCGCTCAATCAGTAAATGCCTACGAATAAATACCACAGATTACCCTCCTAACAAGGACATGACTCAAAATTTGCTTGAAACCTGCTTCGTGGCTAAAACAAAACAACACATTAGAGAGCAATTGAGGATGAACACAACACGTGCGCAGTCTCAATCATCTTAAAAAAATAAAAAGAGAGTGTAAACACGAATATCAGCTGCAATTGAATTTGCCCTAATCATCATCCTGCATATAAGCTTCATCACTTTGCCGAAGGGCCTGGACACAATGCGCTTTCGCAGTCTCAGACAGACACGTATCTCTTCACACTCAACTTTAGTTTACCACACCAACGCAATGGAAATAGGTTCTGCAAACCAATGCTCTAAGGCAATCGCACCCAACATACCAGTTGAATCCCCAGTACGTTATCTCATTGCTTTCTGCATCAAACCTTCCCCAGTTCTATGGGTTAACGGACAAAGTCGATGCATGGGTCTTATAGCGAGGTTATAATCATTATCTGATCTGCCCATCATCATCCTGATTTTCATTCGAACCCTTTTTCTACCATTTGAATACAAATCGAAAGGCACCGCCGCACCAGCAGCCAACTCTCCACTAGATACCCCCCCCACAACCAGTCAACCACAGGTCATCCCAAAAACCGAACGCCGCCCTTAAAAATCAATGCGAATTTGACGTCTCTCGCTCAGGGATGTTAACACATCTCTTGCAAACCTCTTATCTGCACACCAAACTCCGCATCGACAGAATGCTCGACACTGCACTCTTCCTCGACACCAACATCTCCCGCACACAAAAAAATACCCCGCGCCTCCACCATTCTCGCGATCAAATGCAATCCGACCAAAACCTTCTTCACGAGCGTTCGCGCCGGGGTCACATACCCCCAGCCACCTGAATGCTGTGGGGACGCGCCCAAGCCACGTTAACAGCACCCAACCACAGCTGAGAACCAAGCCGGGGGAACGCCGCCGGGCGGCACGCAACTCGGGATCGACTATGACCCTCGGTCTCCAGTTAAACCAAACAGGCCAGGAGTCGTAAAGGCCCACCCCTCAGCCAGATGTGCAAAGAGGCCACTTCCGCCTAGAGCCTTCAGGGGGCCGGATCCAAAGGAAGGGCCAACGATTCGGAACGGCGCGAGAGTCAACGTGCACCTATAAGAGTTCGTACCCTTTCACCACCGTATTCGCAATCCAGAGCTTATAAAACAGATCGCGAAGAGATACAATGTTTCTTTGTTACACCGTCCCATCTTTTTGCCGTTCACCTACTACCCCCCTTCCAGCCTGTCCCCTCTTCAACACTGTCCCAGGTACAGTTGCCACTCCAATTTCACATGTCCAGACTACTCTGCGACGCCTGCTTTTCTATCACGCAATTGGCCCATCGTGACTCCCCGCATCGCACTCGGCTATGTGGTGCAAACAAGACGTCTCGGACCTAGTGCGACCATACTTTCCGCAATGACGCGAGGGCAAAAGTGAATACTAAGCAAAGATCATCCTCTCAGGCGGTAAAATGCCCGAATAAGCTGTATCTGGCTTCGAAACGCGCACGGACGCGAGTCCCACGCCAATAAAGCATACACTTCAGCTTGCGCGGTTGCCGACCACACGAGATGCTACCGAGAGGCCCGTAGTGTCATCGCTCATACTCTCTCGACGCTTCCTTCTGCACACACTACACTGCTACCAGCGGCCGTGGGTGTGTTGGTGCTCAAGGTGCGTGGTTACGTCACTGAGTCGGGTGTCGGCTGTGTGTTGATAGGCGATTGTCCTAGCATAATTAAGTCAGTAAAGATATAATGGATAAGTCGCTCGGTCGCTTTTGTATATTCTTGCTTATTATCGCACACCACAGATCTGCTAAATATCCTTGGCTGACTAATAATGAAAAAGCCACTTACTGTACCACGTACCATTCCTCGCTAATTAGAATAATAATGCTTGGTATAGAATTCCCAGCTCGCTCTTTTCCTTATTGGTCCAGCATGGTCTGGATCCAGCTTAGCCGGGACATTCACCCCCAACGATCTGTTTTCTCGCCGGTATGTCCTGGCAGTTTGCTCGACTGCATCTGATCCGGTTTGAACAAGGTGTACCGAGTTCGCCCGGTATTTGATCACGGAAGCACATTTCGGTAACCATTTTCCATTAGACGGAGGACCTAAGTCACGTGGTTGAGTTAGGCATTCACGGTCGATTAGTGACCTGCCGATAACTCATGGAGTTACCATGTGCGAGGCCTGCGATTCCGGAGAGTCTGATGGGAACCCGAGGTACTTCACCCCTCGTGGTCTTCTCGCCCGACCCGGGTCCGATACAATATATATAATATATATAATATATAAAATAATAGTAGCGGCTACGACCTGGTGTTTGCGCAGAGACGCGCGTGCGAGGCGACCGCCGAGTGGGGAAGTACTCGTCTCCAACACTCACTCCGCGGTAGCCGTCGCTCCGAATAATTCCGTGATGCGCAGGTCGCTTAGCTGACCGTGGACGCCATACCTCCACTGCGTAGCGTAGGGTCTTTTTGTCTAGAACCAATTTACCTAATAACCACCGGTGTCGTCTACCGGGAACCACGCTCTCGGTACGCCTTGCCCGAACCGGATCACTCTACCAACTACGGAGAGTACCAATTACCAACTCCGGATTGGATGCAGCCGGGTAAAACTACCAATGAGGTAACGCGCGAATGAACAGAATATCGGAATAAAGACCTAGCTAAAACCATATCCGAACCATGCTGGACCAATGATGGAAAAGATGAAAATAACTGGAACATTTCTACAATCATTTATCGGTATATTATTTCCGAGTTTGGTTTCGTGTCGCGCTATCTTCGACTTTGTTCTGCGCTCGAGTAACGTGAATATCGGCTTACATTATCTCAAAGACCATATGAGGTGCATGGTACAAAAAAAAGTAAATAAAATGGTCTGAAACAGTGAAATCGTGCCAAAAACGGTTACTGCATTGGCTTTGGTCCTTTGTGTTGTTGTCTGAAGTATAGAGGCATCTATGATCCCTTCCAATACGCTACAACAGCATCGATAGGAATGCTCAGGGATATAACAAGTGTAGCCGTACCATTTGGGCAAAATAATCATAATGGGTGAGATTTCCGCCAAGTTCTGCCAGTAGTACCAAGAAAACCACCAGCTGTCATCGTGGAGAACTGCATAAAACGCTCAAACTCTGGCCTGCTTTCCGTATACCACCGCTCATCAAAAACATGCGTGCACAAGAGGATGAACAGGACTTCGCACAGTGTTACTTCGCTTAGGCAATGGCAATTGTGCTACAACCATCCCGATATTCCCACTGCATTCAGATTCCACCTGATTGTGAAGTCGTCAAGGAACATTTGGAAACTGAAGTGTCATCAACCTACAAAACCTCGACTCCTGTCAAACACTGTCATCCTGACACCCCAAATCAGTATGCCCTTAGAATGAATGATGACATCACACACAAATTACCAGGCACTATCAAAGTATACTTAAGTGCAGACCAAGTCATTTGCGAAGATCCACGAGAGGCTGAGCAATATCCTTTAAATTCTTAACTCCATCCCCAACTGGCATGCCTCCGCACAGACTACTCTTGAAGCCTGGTGTCATTTCATGCTCTTACGTAACCGAGATATAAAAAGAGGGTTATGTAATGGTACACGACTGATTGTTAGGAATCTCCACCCATGTTCTAGATGCCGAGATCCTAACTGGGCAAACAAAGGTGACTATGTGTTGATACCACGAATCAAACTGGCCCATCAGATGTGAACGCCATTCATTCTTGAAAGAACACAGTTTCCAGTAAGAGTCAGCTACTGCATGACTATAAACAAAGCGCAAGGCCAAACCTTGATAAAGTTGGTTATATCTTCCACAGCCGGTGTTCACCACGGTCACTATATGTTGCCTTCTCATGACCACGTCTCTCGGACATTACGGTGCAAATTATACCAACTACAAAACAAGGGTTCCACAATGACAATGCTATAACCCAAAACATTGTGTATCAAGAAGTACTTTGAACATTGTATTCCACTTACTGCATTAAAATAAAATTACTACTGATACTCTGCATCAGTTCCTTTCTCAAACACACCCACCCCAACATGTCGCGCAGAGCACGGGTTATGCTAGTTTACAAAAAAGCAGAAAATTTATGTGGTACAGGAACAGGTTTATTGGGATTTATGCAGGGAAGATGAGAGAAAGATGAAGTGTGACAGTTTTACAGCAACTTACAAAGGAGACAACAGAGCAACTTGTCGCGAGAATAATACAGGCAAGATTAACAAGTTTCTACAGAAACTTATACAGTTTCTACTTAAAGACGGTGCTGCACACTCAGACGAAATATAACCGAGATGTTTGGCAAAGGACCTTTTGCAGTCAGAGAGGGAGGTGAGCTGAGATCACAGTTCTTTGGGGAACCTGAGTTCCGGGAAAGGAATGCTCCATGGTGTGCACCTGGCAATGGTCGTGCGGCTCGGTCCACGGCCGCCCGCGTGGAGACCGTGTCGGCGAAGGAGCCGGGTCGAGTAGAGCGGAGTCCGAGGCGGGGATCAGGTTTCCAGCTTACCTCCAAGACGACCACTTCCAGCTCACCAGACGACTCACTTTCCACTCACTCGCTCTCCCTCTCAGCACACCAGACTACGAACCCTCCGACCCTCTCAGCCTTCAACCAATGAACCTCCGACTCTCTCAGCCTCCCAACGCTCCTCAACCGACTAACTGTCTCAGCACACTTCATAATTTAGAGATCTCCCAGCGGGGAGGGCCTTGGTAAGCTGACGTCACTGTCCGCCTTGATTGGACGGGCTTCCATGGTCGCCTCTTTCTGGGCAGGGTTTCGGCCATACCGGAACCCGCCCACTCCACAATGTGCGGACTCGCCAAAAAGGAACCACTGCAAGAGGATTTGCCTCGGACAGCGAGTCGCCGGTTGGGCGAGTAGGCGAACAAGCGTTTCTTCAGCCCATGCGAGAGGAAGGTACTGGTGGTCATAATGGAGGGATATAAATATTTATTAATCTAACCAGAAAAACATCGCAACGCACCCTTGATTTCCCACTAAACACAAGGAGAGATTCTATCTACACAATATACTTAATGGAATAACTGACTTCGGCCAACTGAATGGTTTGAATGCAATAGGGTTCCTAGAACCGTAACAATATATATATATATATATATATATATATATATAATATATATATGTATAATACACACACACCAGGACCCCGACATTCGTGGAGGTACAGTACGTTCCGGAAAACCCGCAAATGTTGAAACCGCGAATGTGGGGGACATTGTTTCAATGGGAAATTGGGGGATAGTTCCGGAAAATCGTTGTCT
>CM068961.1:50812330-50840090 GCA_035128595.1 Eptatretus atami
TTGTGTGCAACAGACGTCTCTGGACCAGTGCGGACCATACATTCCATGAGCTTTGGCAAAGTGATCAAGCAAGAGATAATGTCCGACACTTAAGGTGGGATTGCTCAAGCGGAGCGTCCCCAAAGCATACTGGGTTGCGCGTTGGCCGACCACCAGGTACTGAGAGGCCGGTAGTTCCCATCTGCTCTCCTTCCTTCTGGCAAAACTAATCTTCATCGGTGTGTGTGTGGTGTGTGGTGTGTGTGTGTGTGTGTGTGTGTGGTGTTGTGTGTGATGGCGATTGTGCTTAGCATAAATTAAGATCGTAGAAGATATAATGGGATAAGTCTGCTCTTGTCTCTGCTTTGTATATTGCTTGCCTTTTATCGCACCCCACGGATTCCTTGCTATCCTTGGCTGCACATAATAATAAACCCCATTTACTGTACCACGTACCATTCCTCGCTAATTGTAAATAAATGCTTTGTATAGAAATGTTCCCAGCTCGTTTTCCTCTTTTCCTTCATTGGTCCAGCATGGTCTGGATCCTAGCTTAGCCGGGACATTACCCCCAACGATCTGTTTTCTCGCCGGTATGTCCTTGGCAGTTATGCTCGACTGCATCTGATCCGGTTTGACAAGAGTGTACCGAGGGTGTGTCCCCGGTAATTAGATCACGAGACCATTTTCGGTAACCATTTTCCATTAGACGGAGGACCCTAAGTCACGTGGTTGAGTTATTGGCATTCACGGTCGATTAGTGACCTGCCGATAACTCATGGAGTTATCCATGTGCGATGGCCTGCGATTCCGGAGAGTCTGATGGGAACCGAGGTAGCTTACCCCCTCGTGGTCTTCTCGCCCTGACCCTGGGTCCGATACAATATATATATATATATATTATATATATATATATATATATTGTTGCGGGCCGGGGACCGGTGGCGAGAGCGACCGCGAGGTGGGGAAGTTACGTCGTCTCCCACCAGACTCGGAATTGTAGCCGTCGCTCCGAATAATTCCGTGATGCGGCAGGTCGCTTAGCTGACCGTGGACGCCAATACCTCCACTGCGTAGCGTAGGGTCTTTTGTCTAGAACCAATTTACCTAATTAACCACGCGGTGTCGTCTACGCGAACACGCTCTCGGTACGCCTTGCCCGAACCGGATCACTCTACCAACTACGGTAGAGTACCAATACCAACTCCGGATTGGATGCAGCCGGGTAGAACTACCAAGAGGTAACGGCGCGAATGAACAGAATATCGGGAATAAAGACCTAGCTAAAACCAATCCGAACCATGCTGGACCAATGATGGAAAAGATGAAAATGAACTGGGAACATTTCTACAATCATTTATCTTGTAATATTTCCGAGTTTGTGTTTCGTGTCGCGCTATCTTCGACTTTGTTCTGCGCTCGAGTAACGTGATATTCGCTACATTATCTCAAAGACCTATAGGTGCATGGTACAAAAAAAAGTAAATAAAATGGTTCTGAAACAGTGAAACGTGCCAAAAACGGTTACTGCATTGCTTTGTGTCCTTTGTGTTGTTGTGTCTGAAGTATAGGAGGCATCTATGATCCCTTCCAATACGCTACAAGCAGTCGATAGGATGCTCAGGGATATAACAAGTGTAGCCGTACCATTTGGCGGCAAATAATCATAATGGGTGAGATTTCCGCCAAGTTCTGCCAGTAGTACCAAGAAAACCACCAGCTGTCATCGTGGAGAACTGCATAAAACGCTCAAACTCTGGCCTGCTTTCCGTATCCACCGCTCATCAAAAACATGCGGTGCACAAGAGGATGAACAGGACTTCGCACAGTGGTTACTTCGCTTAGGCAATGGCAATTGTGCTACAACCATCCCGATATTCCCCACTGCATTCAGATTCCACCTGATTGTGAAGTCGTCAAGGAACATTTGGAAACTGAATGTTCATAACCTACAAAACCTCGACTCCTGTCAAACACTGTCATCCTGACACCCACAAATCAGTATGCCCTAGAATGAATGATGACATCACACACAAATTACCAGCACTATCAAAGTATACTTAAGTGCAGACCAAGTCATTTGCGAAGATCCACGAGAGGCTGAGCAATATCCTTTAGAATTTTTACTCCATTACCCCAACTGGCATGCCTCCGCACAGACTACTCTTGAAGCCTGGTGTCATTATCATGCTCTTACGTAACCGAGATATAAAAAGAGGGTTATGTAATGGTACACGACTGATTGTTAGGAATCTCCACACCCATGTTCTAGATGCCGAGATCCTAACTGGGCAAACAAAGGTGACTATGTGTTGATACCACGAATCAAACTGGCCCATCAGATGTGAACTTGCCATTCATTCTTGAAAAGAACACAGTTTCCAGTAAGAGTCAGCTACTGCATGACTATAAACAAAGCGCAAGGCCAAACCTTGATAAAGTTGGGTATATATCTCCCACAGCCGGTGTTCAGCCACGGTCAGCTATATGTTGCCTTCTCAGTACCACGTCGGTTCTCGGACATTACGGTGCAAATTATACCAACTACAAAACAAGGGTTCCACAATGACAATGCTATAACCCAAAACATTGTGTATCAAGAAGTACTTGAACATTGTATTCCACTTACTGCATTAAAATAAAATTACTACTGATACTCTGCATCAGTTCCTTTCTCAAACACACCCACCCCAACATGTCGCGCAGAGCACGGGTAGCTAGTTACTAAAGCAAGGAAATTTATGTGGTACAGGAACAGGTTATTGGATGTTATGCAGGGGAAGATGAGAGAAAGATGAAGTGTGACAGTTTTACAGCAACTTACAAAGGAGACACAGAGCAGACTTGTCGCGAGAATAATACAGGCAAGATTTACAAGGTTTCACAAGAACTTATACAGTTTCTACTTAAGACGTGCTGCACACTCAGACGAAAATATACCGAGATGTTTGGCAAAGGACCTTTTGCAGTCAGAGAGGGAGGTGAGCTGAGATCACAGTTCTTTGGGGAACCTGAGTTCCGGGAAGAGGAATGCTCCATGGTGTGCACCTGGCAATGGTCGTGCGGCTCGGTCCACGGCCGCCCGCGTGGAGACCGTTCGGCGAAGGAGCCGGTGCGAGTAGAGCGGAGTCCGAGGCGGGGATCAGGGTTTCCAGCTTACTCCCAAGACGACCACTTCCACTCACCAGACGACTCACTTTCCAGCTCACTCGCTCTCCCTCTCAGCACACCAGACTACGACCCTCCGACCCTCTCAGCCTTCAACCAATGAACCTCTCCGACTCTCTCAGCCTCCAACGCTCTCAACCGACTAACTGTCTCACACACTTCATAATTTAGAGATCTCCTCAGCGGAGGGGCCTTGGTGAAGCTGACGTCACTGTCCGCCTTGATTGGACGGCGCTTCCATGGGTCCGCTCTTTCTGGGAGGGTTTCGGCATACCGGAAGCCGCCCCACTCCACATGTGCGGACTCGCCAAAAGGAACCACTGCAAGAGGATTTGCCTCGGACACGAGTCGCCGGTTGGGCGTAGGCGAACAAGCGTTTCTTCAGCCCATGCGAGAGGAAGGTACTGGTGGATAATGGAGGGATATAAATATTTATTAATCTAACCAGAAAAACATCGCAACGCACCCTTGATTTCCCACTAAACACAAGGAGAGATTCTATCTACACATATACTTAATGGAATAACTGACTTCGGCCAACTGTATGTTTGTATGCATAGGGTTCCTAGAACCGTAACAATATATATATATATATATATATATATATAATATAATATATATATATATATAATACACACACACCAGACCCCGACATTCGTGGAGGTACAGTACGTTCGGAAAAACCCGCAATGTTGAAACCGCGAATGTGGGGGACATTGTTTCAATGGGAAATTGGGGGATAAGTTCCGTGGTAAAATCTGTGTGTCGTGGAAAATGCGCGAGTGTTTGGCATTGTACAATGGAGATCGACAAGGGGGATAATGTTATCGTTCGCGATGGTTCTGGTTCATGAAAAAGGCCGTAAATGGCGACACCACCAAAGTCGGGAATTAGTTGAATGGGGACAAGAGGGATAACGTAATTGGTTCGTGGCGGTTCCTGGTTCAAAGGGGAAACTTTTTAAAGTTTAAAATGTTTCTGACCACGAATGCATGATTACAGTTTCTTTGAAGATGCTTAAAAAAAAAACATCAACAACACCAGGTACCATTTCCAATTTATTGAAGAATGCATTTAAAGTCCCTTAACCATATCGTATCGTACTGCGAAACGAAAAATAAACAAACAACATCATGTACCTTTCAATTTTTTATTAAACAAACACAGCAAATGAACTTTGCAAAATGATGAAGATGATGATGATGATGAGGATGAAATGCACCGTTCAGGTCCATGGGGTGCACAGGCGCATTGTCAAGCAGCAGGAGTACCTTGAACGAAAAGTTCTTTCCTGCCAGGTGCCTCTCGACCTGAGGAACAAAACAGTGATGGATCCAGTACAATAAAAATTTCAGACTCATCCACGCCTTCCTTTCCACCCTCCAGTAAACAGGCAGCACCTGCTTATTTTTGTTATTCAGCGCATGCGGGTTCAGAGAATGGTAGAGCATCATGGGCTTCACCATGAAGTCCCTTCGGCATTTGCGCAGAGGAGAAGGATACCTGGTACTTTGCAACCTTGAAGCTGGCGCTTTGCTCTCGCACTGTGCGATGAACAAGATTAACTCTCTGTCAGCACTTTTTCCAAACAAGCCGGTCTCATCAGCATAAGACCTGCTCCAGCAGGTTCCCCTTCTCCTTGATGAGGCTCGCAAGTTCTGCAAGGAATGCCTGTGCCGTGTCGTGGTTTGCGGAGGCATGCTCCCTCCAAGCTTGACGCGTGCATTGTGGGTCACTGCGAGAGGGATGAGTAGTCTGCGCATTGTTTGTGGGAGATTTTTTTACAGGAGATGCTATATTTGGCAGCTGATAATAGATGTGGTGAGCGATGTCATTGTGTAATTCGTCTGTAGTATGTAACTACTGCTATTAACACAATAGATATGCTGACCGTTTCCATTCTTTAAACTTACAGGACATGATACTTTCTTTCTGCAGGCAGATTATGCTGAGCGTTTTTAAAATGTAACGGTCAGATGGTGCTGTTTGTAGTAAGATGGTGATTTACACGAAGATGCACTGAATGTTTCATTCTTTAACTCACAGGATATGACATCTTTCCTCACAGGTAGATTATGCTGAGTGTTTTTAAAATGTAAACAGCTCAGATAGTGCTGTTTTAGCAAGTTGGTGATTTACACTATAGATGTGCTGAGTGATCCCATTGTGTAATGTCTGTATGTGGCGACCTGGAAATTACTGGATACATCGATAGATGCTGTTGTTTCATTCTGTAAGTAACTCACAGGGGATGGCATCGCAGGTGAGACAATGACGAATGAATGACGTGTACACTTGTGAGACATACTGCAAACCATGTTTGTGCCGTGAAGCTACAATTCATACTGTATGTTAAATTGCACATGGTGAGACGTCCATGAAACTGTTTATCCTGGGAAGCTACAATACACTGTACAGGAAGCAGGTCATTTTTCGCGGTTCGTGGAAGAATATTGTTGCGGATCCGGGTGGCGGGATTCTCACCCGACTCTTGGCACCACCTCACCAACCGCCGTCTCCGGGGTTTATAACGCCGGCTGGCTCGGCACAGGCCTCGGTCACGCGTCTTCAATCGCGCATACCAATGTAATCCTGTACCTTACCAGTTGGGGAAATAGAACCCGGTTACAGACTGGTTTTGTCAGATCCGAGCGTTTTCTGCCAGTCTGTAACCATTTTGGTTTTATATACCAATCGAACGGATCGTTCTCCGACGCGACACAAATAATCCATAGCGGAAACTTCATACGAACCAACCAGATTTATTGGCACATCGGGGAAACACGCGACACAAGCAAAATTCAGACAATGTTTTAATTAACTATAACCCGTTTTAACTAGAGAACTACGGATTACGGTTTCGAGGGGTCCCTACGAGATATACCTTAAATAACATGCAGACAAGACAGACAGACAGACAGCATGCAGACAAGACAGAGTACTTGGTGAGTTTCATGGACGAGAGGAAGTGCAAAAGACACGAATGTCGCTCGTAACAAGCCGATGTCACGATTCGAGCCCCAAGCTCAAACACGCCGCGTGGAAAGATGGCATCGCCTTCCTTTTTGCACGCACGCGCCTCCGCGCAAGGTCGATGGCACAAGACCGCCAGATCGACGATGGGTCCCAGCTGTTTCTCTCAAGTCCAGCATACAGTCCAGCTGGCTGTTCACCAGACACAGGCAAATCGAGGTGCTGGCCTCCTGCAGACTGGGTCCATGAGATTCCAAGATGTCGTCGAGCCGTGAGGTGAGTAGGGACAGTCAGGGCTCCGTCATTAGAGCAGGTTGAACCTGTCGATAACCCCGTCGAAGCCGACCAGACTCACACAGCAGCCAGTCCTCTCCCTGCCGATCGCACCACTGGCTTTCCTTTTTCGTTTCGGCGCTCGTGACGTCAAAACGCGACTGCCATTTTTTGTGACTTTCCCAAACTGAACCACTCCAAGAGGTCTCCGTTCGCTGCCCACCGGCTCCTGGCTCACTTCTCCGGCTTACAGAAGGCAGACCGGCGCGCCCAAGTCCAGTTTCTCTCCTGGCAGAATCACCACTGTCTTCTTCGTCGCTCGCTCGAAGCCACTTGCTCCCCCCCTTTACGAAGCCGACAAACTCCTCCCTTAGTTTTACTTCCTCTTTTTGGCCACTCCCTCTCAGCCGACTGGGCGGCTCGTCCGGAGAGAGAAGGAAGAAGAAGCCCTCGGCACACACCAACTGTAGACGAACAATAAACATGCATCTACACTCCGACACACATGTAAGTCCATTTACCGAACAACCTGACTAACATGCATTTATTGGGGATCTGGGCTATCCTATATTTTAGTAGCCTATAGGGCATTTCGCACAATGATGTTTTAGAACTGTGTTAATTCTGCGCGTCTCGTGAAGAAAAAAATACTGGCGAAACCGTGAATATGCATGGCAGTTTCTGCGAATGTAGGACATATTGCAAATTATCAATCATGATAGGGGAACCCCAAATGTTGGAACGACGAAAGTCGTGGTCCGGGTGGAAACATACACTAAAATTCCTCACCCGTCACTGTGTAGGTGAGAGCTAATTGGTTATTCTTCCATTCACAGGTGAGAGATGTGAATGGGTCTTTTTATTTATTTATATGTGACGTATTTTGACGTTTACATATGATACATGCTTGAGAGCCTCGTTGGTGATGTATTCAGTCTGTGCGTCACTGATGTGATGCAGAAGAAGTGATGAAACTGGTTCGGCAGCTTAGGGGTTGTTAGTATTGGGATTCTCATGTGTGTACATTTATGACGTCTTTACAGCTGTGGAGGAACTCTGGGAAGGGTTTGAAACAGCAAAAGGGTTCCTTGAGTGGCCTTTCGTGGTTGCTTTATGCAGCTTTAGAAGAGCATGGAAGGAGTCAATTAATTCAAATAAACTAGCCACCTGGGTTTAATTGATGAGGTGAGAGGTAATTGGTTATTCTCTCCATTCACAGGTGAGAGATGTAAGTGGATCTTTGTTTTTCATTCATATATATCAAAAATTAGTGGAGCGTGATGAGCACTCTCCAGTCTCCATTTTCTGCACCAAAGCATCACCTCTAATCCATAGGCCTTCAGCCAGTGACTGTCACAGACAAAGATTTATAGTCACATTGGCTAAATATCAAATGAAGCCACATACCAGATTTCCGGCTTATTTGCCCTCGTCAGGATTCATTCCGTATAAACAATGGCCTTATTTAATTATATCCTTTATCAGGCGATCTCGGATACTTCATTCTCAATGGGCTCAAGGCGCATACTGGGTTACCTTCGCTGGGTCTTAATTCACCATTTTGTTCAGTCTGCTCAACAATGCTTTGAGTTGGAACAGCCCGCAACGATTTATTAATGATGAAGTGCTCAAATTTTTTCTTTTCACTTTCCTCACTGATATCTCTCAAATGCCTGATCTTCATACCTAGGAATCGCTGTATCCTCACTTTTTTAAGCGCTATATTGTTTCAAATTGGGAGCTTGGAGCGATTAAATGCATTATATGATGTGATTTTCCATGATCTACTCTCACGGACTAATACATAAAATCGAATATAATTTGAGTTTGGAGTATCAGATACATGGAAATAAACTTGAAATCTGCAGGGAAATCTGAAAATGTTAAGAAATTGGAGATGTTAGTTTTTTGCATGTATGTGCCATGACCAATCAGCTTGCTACGGCTACACAAGCCAGCCATTTCCTTATCAACCATTAATTTGGAGTTCTTGCTTGAGTGCTTAAGCACTGCCGAGCACTTATAGCCGATAGCAGTCAGTTCGTATCCCGATCGGGATGTACAGTCGATTAGTTGCTACAAGGTAGAGGTACACATGGATAGCTTTGGATCTATAAAGGGACTCTCGTGGGTGTATGTGCACCCTGCATGCTTGGTTATGGCACCGTGGTGGCAAATATTAATCCGGTATCTTATGATGATGATGGTGGTGGAGGTTTTAACTTTTAACTCAACAGCAGCGAGCGATCATGTTTTCCTTTGTCCTCATGACTGTTTCTAAAGCAATTGTTAAAGGAAAAATGCGCGAGTGTTTTGGCATTGTTACAATGGAGATCGACAAGGGGGATAATGTTATCGGTTCGCGATGGTTCCTGGTTCATGAAAAAGGCCGTAAATGGCGACACCACCAAAGTCGGGGAATTAGTTGAATGGGGACAAGAGGGATAACGTAATTGGTTCGTGGCGGTTCCTGGTTCAAAGGGGAAACTTTTTAAAGTTTAAAATGTTTCTGACCACGAATGCATGATTACAGTTTCTTTGAAGATGCTTTAAAAAAACAAATCAACAACACCAGGTACCATTTCCAATTTATTGAAGAATGCATTTTAAAGTCCCTTAACCATATCGTATCGTACTGCGAAACGAAAAATAAACAAACAACATCATGTACCATTTCAATTTTTTATTAAACAAACACAGCAAATGAACTTTGCAAAATGATGAAGATGATGATGATGATGAGGATGAAGATGCACCGTTCAGGTCCATGGGGTGGCAAGGCGCATTGTCAAGCAGCAGGAGTACCTTGAACGAAAAGTTCTTTCCTGCCAGGTGCCTCTCGACCTGAGGAACAAAACAGTGATGGATCCAGTACATAAAAATTTCAGACGTCATCCACGCCTTCCTTTTCACCCTCCAGTAAACAGGCAGCACCTGCTTATTTTTGTTATTCAGCGCATGCGGGTTCAGAGAATGGTAGAGCATCATGGGCTTCCTGAAGTCCTTCGCATTTGCGCAAGGAGAAGGGATACCTGGTACTTTGCAACCTTGAGCTGGCTGCTTTGCTCTCGCACTGTGCGATGAACAGATTAACATTCTTGTCAGCACTTTTTTCCAAAACAAGCCGGTCTCATCAGCATTAAGACCTGCTCCAGCAGGTTCCCCTTCTCCTTGATGAGGCTCGCAAGTTCTGCAGGAATGCCTTGGCCGTGTCGTGTTTGCGGAGGCATGCTCCCCTCCAAGCTTGACGCGTGCATTGTGGGTCACTGCGAGAGGATGAGTAGTCTGCGCATTGTTTGTGGGAGATTTTTTTTTACAGAGATGCTATATTTGGCAGCTGATAATAGATGTGTGAGCGATGTCATTGTGTATTCGTCTGTACGTATGTAACTAGCTGCTAATTCACAAATAGATATGCTGACCGTTTCCATTCTTTAACTTACAGGACATGATTTTCCTTTCTGCAGGCAGATTATGCTGAGCGTTTTTAAATGTTAACAGGTCAGATGGTGCTGTTTGTAGTAGATGGTGATTTACACGAAGATGCACTGAATGTTTCAATCTTTAACTCACAGGATATGACATCTTTCCTTTCTACAGGTAGATTATGCTGAGTGTTTTTAAAATGTAACAGCTCAGATAGTGCTGTTTGTAGCAAGTTGGTGATTTACACTTAGATGTGCTGAGTGATCCCATTGTGTAATGTCTGTATGTGGCGACCTGGAAATACTATGGATACATCGATAGATGCTGTTAGTGTTCTCATTCTGTAAGTAACTCACAGGGGATGGCATCGCAGGTGAGACAATGACGAATGAATGACGTGTTACACTTGTGAGACATACTGCAAACCATGTTTGTGCCGTGAAGCTACAATTCAATACTGTATGTTTAAATTGCACATGGTGAGACGTCCATGAAACTGTTTATCCTGGGAAGCACAATACACGTACAGGAAGCAGGTCATTTTCGCGGTTCGTGGAAGATATTGTTGCGGATCCGGGTGGGGATTCTCACCCGACTCTTGGCACCACCTCACCACCGCCGTCTCCGGGGTTTATAACGCCGGCTGGCTCGGACAGGCCTCGGTCACGCGTCTTCAATCGCGATACAATGTAATCCTTGTACCTTACCAGTTGGGGAAATAGAACCCCGGTTACAGACGTTTTGTCAGATGCCGAGCGTTTCTGCCAGTCTGTAACCATTTTGGTTTTATATACCAATCGAACGGATCGTTCCTCGACGCGACACAAATTAATCCATAGCGGAAACTTCATACGAACCACCAGATTTATTGGGGCACATCGGGGAAACACGCGACACAAGCAAATATTCACGACAATGTTTATTTAACCTATAACCGTTCTTAACTAGAGAACTACGGATTACGGGTTTCGAGGGGTCCCTACCGAGATATACCTTAAATAACATGCAGAAAAGACAGACAGACAGACAGCATGCAGACAAGACAGAGTACTTGGTGAGTTTCATGGACGAGAGGAAGTGTCAAAAGCACGAATGTCGCTCGTAACAAGCCAGATGTGTCCACGAGATTCGAGCCCAAGCTCAAACACGCCGCGTGAAAGATGGCACTCGCTTCCTTTTTGCACCCACGCGGCCTCCGCGCAAGGTCGATGCAAGACGCAGATCGACGAGGCGTCCCAGCTGGTTCATCTCAAGGCAGGCGAGAACAATATTCGTCGCGGCCTGCCTGTTCACGACGCAGAAATCGCAAGAGGTGCTATTGAGCCAAGATCCGAGGTGCCTGGCCTTTCCTATGAAGACTGGGTTACCCCAACACGGATCTGCAGAGTCGTCGAGCGAACCGTCGAGGTGAGTAGGACAGTCAGAGCTCCGTCATTAGACGCAGGTTGAACCTGTCGATTACCTCCGCTCGAAGCGATCCAGACTCACACAGCAGCCAGGTCCTCTCCCTGCGATCGCACCACTCGCTTTCCTTTTCGTTTCGGCGCTCGTGACTCAAAAGATGCCATTTTTTGTACTTCTCCCAAAACTGAACCACTCCAAGAGGTCTCCGTTCGCTGCCCACCGGTCCTGGCTCACTTCTCCAGGCTACAGAAGCAGACCCGGCGCGCCAAGTCCAGTTTCTCTCCTGGCAAGAATCACCATGTCTCTTTCTTCGTTCGCTCGCTTCGAAGCCACTTGCTCTCCCCCTTTACGAAGCGACAAACTCCTCCCCTTAGTTTTACTTCCTCTTTTTGGCCACTCCCTCTCAGCCGACTGGGCGGGCCTCGTCCGGAGAGAGGAGGAAGAAGAAGCCCTCGGCACACCACCACTGAGTACGAAACAATAACAATGCATACACCTTCCCGACACACATGTAACGTCCATTTACCGAACAACCTGACTAAACATGCATTTATTGGGGATCTGGGCTAATCCTATATTTAGTAGCCTACTAAGGGCATTTCCGCAACAATATGTTTTAGAACTGTGTTATTCTCGCGGCTCGTGAAGAAAAAAAATACTGGCGAAAACCGTGAATATGCATGGCAGTTTCCTGCGAATGTAGAGCATATTGCAAATTATCAATCATGAATAGGCGGAACCCACAAATGTTGGAACCACGAAAGTCGTGGTCCGGGTGGAAACATACACTAAAACTTCCTCACCCGTCACTTGTGTAGGTGAGAGCTAATTGGTTATTCCTTCCATTCACAGGTGAGAGATGTGAATGGGTCTTTTTATTTATTTATATGTTGACGTATTTGACGTTTACATATGATACATGCTTGAGAGCCTCGTTGGTATGTATTTCAGTCTGTGCTGTCACTGATGTGATGCAAAGAAGTGATGAAACTGGTTCGGCAGCTTAGGGGTGTTTAGTATTGGGATTCTCATGTGTGTACTATTATGAACGTCTTTACAGCTGTGGAGGAACTCTGGGAAGGGTTGAAACAGCAAAAGGGCTTACCTTGAGTGGCCTTTCGTGGTTGCTTTATGCAGCTTTAGAAGAGCATGGAAGGAGTCAATTAATTCAAATAAACCTAGCCACCTGGGTTTAATTGATGAGGTGAGAGGTAATTGGTTATTCTCTCCATTCACAGGTGAGAGATGTAAGTGGATCTTTGTTTTTCATTCATATATATCAAAATTAGGTGGAGCGTGATGAGCACTCCTCCAGTCTCCATTTTCTGCAAAAAAGCATCACCTCTAATCCATAGGCTCAGCCAGTGACTGTCAAAGACAAAGATTATAGTCAACATTGGCTAAATATCAAATGAAGCCACCAATCCAGATTTCCGGCTTATTTGCCCTCGTCAGGATTTCATTCCGTATAAACAATGGCCTTATTTAATTATATCCTTTATCAGGCGCATCCTCGGATACTTCATTCTCAATGGGCCTCAAGGCGCATACTGGGTTACCTCGCTGGGGTCTTAATTCACCATTTTGTTCAGTCTGCTCAACAATGCTTTGAGTTGGAACAGCCCGCAACGATTTATTAATGATGAAGTGCTCAAATTTTTTCTTTTCACTTTCCTCACTGATATCCTCAAATGCCTGATCTTCATACCTAGGAATCGCTGTATGCCTCACTTTTGTAAGCGCTATAGTTTTCAAATTGGGAGCTTGGAGCGATTAAATGCATTATATGATGTGATTTTCCATGATCTACTCTCACGGACTAATACATAAAATCGAAATATAATTTGAGTTTGGAGTATCAGATCACATGGAATAAATAACTTGAAATCTGCAGGGAAATCTGAAAATGTTAAGAAATTGGAGATGTTTAGTTTTTTGCATGTATGTGCCATGACCAATCAGCTTGCTACCGCTTACCAAGCCAGCCATTCCTTATCAACCATTAATTTGGAGTTCTTGCTTGAGTGCTTAAGCCACTTGCCGAGCACCTTATAGCCGATAGCAGTGCAGTTCGTATCCCGATCGGGATGTACAGTCGATAGTTGCTACAAGGTAGAGGTACACATGGATAGCTTTGGATCTATAAAGGGACTCTCCGTGGGTGTATGTGCACACCTGCATGCTTGGTTATGGGCACCGTGGTGGCAAATATTAATCCGGTATCTTATGATGATGATGGGTGGTGGAGGTTTTAACTTTTAACCTCAACAGCAGCACGAGCGATCATGTTTTCCTTTGTCCTCATGACTGTTTCTAAAGCAATGCTTATTTTATATAACCAGGTGTGCTTTACAAAGGTTATATGGTTTCTCTTGAGTTTCAAAGCAAAATATATTGATAACACCTGATTTCGAGCTGTTTGCTGTATTAACGTGATTTATAAATTACAGAGCAATTTTGTTTTCCACCGTCACATGACAATTGCCAGCTGTTTATAAAGATTATGTTTATGCACATTCCCTGAAACGTCTAGATTGCAACATTGTTTTTTTTCAGTTGTTCTTGAAATTCCCTCAAAACAAGCATGAAAGCTACTCAAAGTTTTTGGGTTGTGTACAGTACGTACTGTAGTCGGTAATCATAACTACTCCAATCTGCCAAGCAATATACTGTATAATATATTGTTGCGAATTCGCGCCCTCGGCGTGCGGACGGCCACGTAACTCGGATCGCGCACGTCGCCCACCGGACGGACAATTCAGTCGTGACCCTCCGGGAACTATCGCCCGGAGCCAGTCACGGGTGGCCTTCGACCTCACCACAATCGTGCCAATCGGCCACCCGCGTGGGATAGGGTTGTTCCGCCAAACTCGACCTACCTAAGTACCCACGCGGATGGTAAACCGGGCGATCGCACCTCGCCGCAGGTCGACTTCGGACACGGACCGCTTAAGCGGTCCGTTCCTTGCTATCGGATAACCGAGCGGGTTTATCGTCGGCCTCGACGGTTCCTGATTAATTATCGGGCGTATCCAGCCCACTACGAACCCTTTTACGTGAAGCAAGATGGAGGTTCAATTAAAGAAAAGACGAAGCGAAACGGGAAAACAGTTCACACAATGCACATTTATTCCGCGGCACGCGGAGCACACATATAGCACGTATTTACAGCCACAATTAGCAAATGCACATATATCACATAGAACAAAAGAAATGCACATATAAAAGAAGGAGTTAAACCGACTACACGACACACGGACCACTTATACAGTTTCTACTTACAAGACACGGCGCCACAACACGCATTCACACCTAAGCAAAGAAAAGACCCCTCAAAGGCAAGGGAGTCAGACTGGGCCCGTGGGCCTAATGCGCGTGGAACCTGGATGAGCGGCCAGGTCCACGAGACCGAAGGGTCCTACCCGCGCCCTCGTGGCGAGCCGCAAAATGTCGCTGCACGGCGGTGCCCAGTTTCTTGGCACCTGCTTGGAGTAAAGTGGGAACGGGGCCCCCTTGTCGCACTCTCTCAGCGCGGGGGAAAGGGGGAATTGTTGATGCTCTGGGGAGGGAGTATGGCTGGCTTGCTCGAGTCCGCGACTCAACGCGACCTCGTCGCCGACCTCCTCGTCCCGGACCCGAGCCTCCAGGTCCTCCTCAGCGATCGCCCTCCGCAGCCGTTCGCCCCCGTAGCCGTCTGCCCCACTTCTGCTTCGAGCTCCGTCTCCCGACTCTGCCCCACCGATACTGCTCGAGCTCCGTCTCCGACTCTGCCCCACCGATACTGCCCGATCGACTCACTGCGCTCGTCTTTTTTATCGGCTTCAGGAACCCACCTATGCAAATTCTCGGATCCAAACGACCTCAGGGCGGAGCCACGCTCGCCGATTGGACGGAGAAAAAGGGGCGTGTATCATTCCTGATCCTCAAATTTGCATATGCCGATTTTCGTCAGGCGCGTCTGGAGGCGGGGCCAAGCCGCCCCGCGTTCCTAATTGGATGGATCAGATGTGGGCGTTAGCATTCCTGATCCGAATTCTCCTCGGAAAACCCGCCATCTGCACTCGCGGCTCGCACGTATCGCTGAAGACAGCCCGACGCTCGGTGCCCACAGGTGGTGCGGGAATGGCCGTAGGAGAAGGTGGTGGAGGGTTTTCGGCGGTGTCCGATGGCCATGGAGCTGCTTTGAATGGCGGTGATGTGAGGTTTGCGTAGCGAGGTGAAGGTAGGTTGTGGCTGCTGGCGTTGTTGTTGTTGTTGTAGTGGTGCTCAAAACAAAAGTAGACAGAAAAACGCCTAACTCAAAGGATCGCAGCCCGAATGAATCACATTAATTCCCTCTAAACAATGGGTTTGGGCTAACTACACATGTACTTAAGAAATATATCTCACCTACGGGACCTTTATGGTGTAATTGCGAATTTCCACAGCCGTAACACTACCCCTCCCTTTTTACAGACTCGTCCCGAGTCGTCAAATTATCGTGTGCCATCATGTGTAGTTCTCCCCTAGTACGTTTTACCTACGGATCCCTGAGTGCGACATTCAGGGTATTCGTGTCCCCAAAATAATAAACTGAGGGCTGAGTAACTTACTAAACAAACTCACTCACACGGACGACTTAAATAAAATTGCCGCGCTAGACAGACATGCCGGGGGCGCACTCATATTTACAATACAACTTACACAACTTAACCTTAACCTTATAATTACACTACTCCATGGCCCAGGATCAATGGACTCTGCAGGGAAAAGGTAAGAGTCAACAGAAAAACCGGTGCACGGGCCGCCATTGCATGCAGCCCGTGTTGCAGCTGCCAACAGGACAGTTCCTGCAGCTTGCAAACTGTTGCTTGCGGATCCTGGCGCGCATGGAAATGAACCGGGGGGCAAAGCAAAATTGAACGGGGCTGGTGAACAGGGGCAGTGGCATGACATGGCAAAGGTAAAGGCAACATAGCCTGCAGAAAGGCCGTTGCAGGCAAACACAGCCGGCAGACGAACTGGCCGGCACAGGCCTTGCAGTAAAAACAGCCGTCGGACGATCCGGCCGGCACAGGCCTTGCAGCAAAACACAGCAGACGATCCGGCCGGCACAGGCCTTGCAGAAAACAACCAGCCGATGAAGTTGGGCGGCACAGGCCCCGCAGCACACAGCCGCAGACGATGAAGTTGGCCAGCCTTTGCCTTGCAGTGGAGGTTGGTGGAGGGAGTGCGGTGGTGTTGGCCACACAGAAGGTGGACTCGGACCTACCCTACCTGTCTCCCTCCCACCTATCGCCTTTGCCTGTCACTGTACCTACCCACTCCCTTAATTTGTAAAAACCAATTTAGCCCCCAACTTATTTTTTTTTTGTTTTTATTTCACCCTCTTCCCCACTATAAATCGTCCCTAACCCCCTTTATCGTCCTTGTTCGGCTAACCTATTCTGTCACCTAGCCTTCTCCCAACCCCTACGTTCCTTCCCGGAGGGGAATAAGGGAGAGCTAGCGTCCTGTGTCGAGGACCAACTCGAGCCTCAGGATGGCCTCCCCAGATCTCAGCGATCTAACCCAAAGTGGGTCCAGCGGCCCACAACGAGAGCGAAGGATGGATGGTGCGGGGGGTACACTTCCTAATCTACCCTATCCATTAACCTTTAAACTACCCCGGGGCTTCCAACAAGCGCCTCGCGCTTACACTATTGGTTCTAACAACCCAGTTCCCGTCGCCTGTGTTGGTGTCCTTACAGTTCGGGCCTCGCCCTCGAATTTTCCCTCGTGCCCTTGCACGGTCTCATGGCTGGGACGCGTGGCTCCCTTTGGCAGGCACGACCCTCTGCCGAATCCCCTACGATGGCACCCCCGGCACTACACTGCCTCCGAGCCTACCAGCTCCCTAAACACCGGGAGTGCCCCCATGGCAACTCCCCTGAAACGCACACGTGGCAGGCTGGCGCCCCGGGCCCCTTTCCGAGGGTCACCCGTGCCCACGACACTGCCCACGCGGCTAACGGCGCTCCGGGCCCCGCACCAAGCGGGCGCACCCGTGCCCACTACGCTAACCCGGCCCCCCATGGGCCCTTGGCCTACCACGGCCGACTAGCCCGTGCCCGGGGTACCCACTCGCGATACTCACCGTTCGCAGCCACGCTCCCAGCCCGTCAACAGGGCTCCTGCACCCCTCCAAACAGGTTTCGAGCCTACACTCCCCACACCAGCAAAACGACCTCCATTTTGTCAATTTAACTAACCCCGCTAACTCACTTTACACTGACCCGGGGTCCCTTGGGCGGAGTCACTCCTCCCCCCAATCACTCATCGCACCATGCATTCCACATTCGCTCCATACACACAGACCCGCTGGCCTCACTCACTCAACACGTTTCCACACAACTCACCAACACACACATCGCTGAACTCTGCCATCCTTCTCTCTACCTCCCTAACTAACTCGTGCTCCCACGTCGTCCCTTACACTATAGCACGTTCCTTTTAACACTACGTAGCTAAGCTACGCCCCACTACACATCCACAGTCTGTCACTGTCTCCAAATCTTATTTCCCATCTCCCATCCTAAATCTGACTACAATCCCTCTACCTAATCCATTCACGGACTCCATGAGGACTTACCCCTGCCCCATGAAGTCGGTCTAACTAACACTAACCCTTCCCCCTAACTAGTTTCATCCTGTGCCCAGATAAGGGGGTCTTCCACCCTTACCGGGAATCCTGTTCACCCGAAAGCGAGGCTTGCTTTTTGTTAATTTTGTCTTTCCAATTATGCGCAGCACCAGCGCGGCAACTCACAGCTCGCGCACTTTGCACCTTGCCCGTGACGTCATGCAGCTGCACGTGTACCTCGTCCCTCTTGGACGGTACCATCCGGCAGGATTCACCCTCCTGCGGATTCCAACCCTACGTGCAGCCATGACGTCACCCTGCGCACCCCCAAAAACAAACCCTCGCACTCCGAAGGCTCCCCACGCGAACACATTTGCTCTGCCCGTTGGAGCTTCACACAAGCTTGCGTGGAGAACCCATCCGGTCCAAATCCGTTTACCTGCCTTAACTTTGTCCGTCCGCCGGATCGGCAACATCCACCGCTGGCGTTTCCGGACCGGGCTTCACTCCCGCAAGCGAGCGCGTGGGGGTCTCGTGCGTTGCACGGCACGGACCGCGCGCTCGCTGCTGGGTGAACCCGGCACGGTGCCCAAAACAGCTACGCCGCTACCCGGCCTCTGTCCCTCTGTCGCCGTCGTCTCCGTTCCACCCACGCACACCTGCGTGTCACGACGCACAGACTCCACTCCATCACACTCACATTCACACCGGGAGACGCGGCGCATGCTCACGCATGCCGACCGACATCTCCCTCACATACAGAGACCTCACACACACGGTCTCCCTCACACGACCCTCTCACTCACACCCAACCTTTCACCTGCCCAGGGGGTCTCACTCACACCATGCGTGCCGGAAAGCACGCATCTCCGCACACTCGCAAACACACACCCCTGCACAACCACACTGGGGATTCGTGTCCCCACAAGGGTTCCCGGGGCCTCTGTACCCCCCAAGCTACACGTGCACCTATCCACAGCACTCGTCCCTTCAACTCCGCTTGGCACGACCGAACCCACCTGGTCGTGATTCGCCTTAAGGGGCATACTCCCTCCCCTCGTTCCTGGAGGCGGCCATCCAGCTGCTCGCACCGGTCTCCACACGCTCGCGAGCTCACCCCCATTAAGCCTCGCTACTCTGTGTGTGTGTTCTTTCCTTTAACCTCGTCATTATCGTGCAGGTCTCTCCTCTACTTTCTCTACCTCCCGCGTCTCTGTACATTTGTTAGTTTCTGTTGTCTCCTCGTGTCTATTAGACTCTGCTTCTTTCTGGCGTCTTTCCCTTATCTTACATAGGTCAACCTTGCTTTCTTCTTAAGTCGCTCCCGTCCTTCCCTCTGTTTCACTCCTTGCTCTTTCAGGATCTCCGCGTACCTCATCCTTGCTTTTCGTCTTAATTGTTCTTTTCTCTCCCTCCCAATTCCTTTCACCTCGTGTCTTATACATTATTAGTTTCTGTTTCTTTCTGGAGTTTTTCCATTCTCTGGACTTCAATTTCATTCTCTCCTTCAGTTCATTAATTTCAAACTCGTATAGTTTTTGTTTTCTCTCCCACAGTTTCTCCTGCTCCTCATTTTCCAATCTCATCGTTCTTTCAATTGGCTCATTTCCTTCCTGTGTTTCATTCGCTGTTTTCTCATTACCCTTCCTTGCTTCCTCTCCTGTCCTTCCTTCTCCAGTTTCATTTGGTTTATCTCCTTCTTGTGTTTCAGTTGCTGCTGTCTCATTACTCTTCCTTGTTTCTTCTCCTGCCGTTCCTTCTCCAGTTTCGTTGTTGCTTCATTGGTTAATCTCCTTTTTTGTGTTTCAGTTGCTGCTGTCTCATTGCTCTTCCTTGTTTCTTCTCCTGTCTTTCCTTCTGCAGTTTCATTGTTTTCTTCATGTGGTTAATTTCCCTTTTGTGTTTCATTCGCTGTTCTTTGTCTACCTCTTCGCACTCCAGCCTTGCCTTTTCTTTCAATTGGTCAACCTCAGCTTCATGTTCTTTTTGTTTTCTATCCCATTGTTCTCTCGTTCTTCCCTCTCCAATCTCGTTGTGTCCTTCAATCTCCTGATTTCTCCTTCCTGCTTCATTCGTTGCTCCTTCAACTTCTCCTCGTATTCCAACCTATTTTTTCCTTTTGTCGTTCAGTTTCAAATTCATACTCTTTCAGTTTTTCATTCCACTGTCTTTCTTGTTCCTCGTTCTGCAATCTCGTTATTTCTTTCGTGTGGCTGACTTCGTTCTCCTGTCGTAATCTTTTCTTTCAGACTCTTTCTTGTTCCTCATTCTGCAATCTCGTGGTTTCCTTCCATTGATCGATTTCCTTCTTCTGTCTCATTCGTTCTTCCATCATTACTCTTTCTTGCATCTCATTCTTTAATCTGGCCTTCGCTTCCAGCTGTTCGATCTGTACAACGTGGTTCCCTTAACGTTTCATTCTCCGTTCTCGTTCTTTCCTCTCTCAACATCCTCAACTCGTTTCGTAATTCCGTCTCTTCGTTCTGGTGTTTCTGTAACTCAGTTTTCTTCTCCAATTCTTTTCTCATCCCCGCACACTCCGACCTTGCTTTGGCTTCTAACTGTTCTTCCATCTGCCCTTGTGTTTGTCTATCAGTCTTCCCAGTTCCTCTGTCTCCGTTTTTACCTCCCGTCCCAGCTTATCAACTCTCTTCGTCATGTCTTGAAGTCTTTTCTCACACTCCACTATTTTTATTTCCTTCGTGCACGACTCCGTCACCCCAATTAATTTTTCCCTCTCGGTTACCGTCACTTTTTCCGTCACCTCCACACTTCTCGCCAACACGTCTCCCGAATTATTTTTTTCTCACCTGCCTTCACCGCGGGCCTGACAACCGTTGCACCCCTCCCAGCTCGTTCGCTCCACACGTGGCGTCGCCATTACGCACTTTGCTGTTGTGGCCTTCATGCCCGCCTGCAGGCTCCGGCCATTTGCTGCGTTTCACCCCGCATTTCTTTTATTTCTTCCTTCATTTCGTTTTTGTTTGTTTCCATTTTGAGTGCGTTTCCATCCATTTTTTCGTTCAATTCGTTATTCATTCCTTCCATTTTGAGTGCGTTTCCATCCATTTTTCGTTCATTCCATCCATTTTGCCGTTCATTTCATTTGCGTTTCTTTGCATCTCTGTTATTGCCTGCAGAATCCTGTCGAGTGTACTCGGTTCGACAAGGCTCGGGGGTTTTGGTGGAGAGGGGAGGGGAGGTGTTATACACCGCGGCGCCGCCGCACCCATTTCGGGCCCTGGGTTCAGTTGGGGGGAAACTGTTCCTGCACACCAATGTCCTGCTCGGCGTCGACATCCTGGGCCATGGATTCTAAACACTACTCATTTCTATTACCCCGGCACCCGCTCGCCTTGAGACGCCATCTTATTCCACATAAGGGATTAATTTAGCTCGCTCGTAATTTAGAGAATCGGGGTCGCTCTTCTCACCCTGGACCGATTCCCTGTGAATTTAGCTTGGAGACGGGAGGATTAGAATCCCACTCCTGTACACCAGTGTTGCGAATTCGCGCCCGTCGGCGTGCGGACGGCCACGTAACTCGGATCGCGGCACGTCGCCCACCGGACGGACAATTCAGTCGTGACCCTCCGGAACTATCGCCCGAGCCAGTCACGGGTGGGCCTTTCGACCTCACCACAATCGTGCCAATCGGCCACCCGCGTGGGATAGGGTTGTTCGCCAAACTCAACCTACCTAAGTACCCACGCAGATGGTAACCGGGCGATCGCACCTCGCCGCAGGTCGACTTCGGACACGGACCGCTTAAGCGGTCCGTTCCTTGCTATCGGGTAACCGAGCGGTGTATCGTCGGCCTCGACGGTTCCTGATTAATTATCGGGCGTATCCAGCCCACTACGAACCCTTTTACGTGAAGCAAGATGGAGGTTCAATTAAAGAAAAGACGAAGCGAAACGGGAAAACAGTTCACACAATGCACATTTATTCCGCGGCACGCGGAGCACACATATAGCACGTATTTACAGCCACAATTAGCAAATGCACATATATCACATAGAACAAAAGAAATGCACATATAAAAGAAGGAGTTAAAACCGACTACACGACACACGGACCACTTATACAGTTTCTACCTTACAAGACACGGCGCCACAACACGCATTCACACCTAAGCAAAGAAAAGACCCCCTCAAAGGCAAGGGAGTCAGACTGGGCCCGTGGGCCTAATGCGCGTGGAACCTGGATGAGCGGCCAGGTCCACGAGACCGAAGGGTCCTACCCGCGCCCTCGTGGCGAGCCGCAAATGTTGCTGCACGGCGGTGCCCCAGTTTCGTTGGCACCTGCTTGGAGTAAAGTGGAACGGGGCCCCCTTGTCGCACTCTCTCAGCGCGGGGAAGGGGGAATTGTTGATGCTCTGGGGAGGGAGTATGGCTGGCTTGCTCGAGTCCGCGACGCGCGACTCAACGCGACCTCCTCGCCGACCTCCTCGTCCCGGACCGAGCCTCCAGGTCCTCCTCAGCCGATCGCCCTCCGCAGCCGTTCGCCCCCGTAGCCGTCTGCCCCACTTCTGCTTCGAGCTCCGTCTCCCGACTCTGCCCCCACGATACTGCTCGAGCTCCGTCTCCCGACTCTGCCCCACCGATACTGCCCATCGACTCACTGCGCTCTCTTTTTATCGGCTTAGGAACCCACCATATGCAAATTCTCGGATCCAAACGACCTCAGGGGCGGAGCACGCTCGCCGATTGGACGGAGAAAAAGGGGCGTGTATCATTCCTGATCCTCAAATTTGCATATGCCGATTTTCGTCAGGCGCGTCTGGAGGCGGGGCCAAGCCGCCCCGCGCTTCCTAATTGGATGGATCAGATGTGGGCGTGTAGCATTCCTGATCCGAATTCTCCTCGGAAAACCCGCCATCTGCACTCGCGGCTCGCGCGTATCGCTGAAGACAGCCCGACGCTCGGTGCCCACAGGTGGTGCGGGAATGGCCGTAGGAGAAGTGGTGGAGGGTTTCGGCGGTGTCCGATGGCCATGGAGCTGCTTGGAATGGCGGTGATGTGAGGTTCGGTAGCGAGTGGTGAAGGTAGGTTGTGCTGCTGGCGTGTGTGTTGTTGTGTTGTAGTGGTTGCTCAAAACAAAGTAGAACAGAGAAAACGCCTAACTCAAAGGATCGCAGCCCGAATGAATCACATTAATTCCCTCTAAACAATGGGTTTGGGCTAACTACACATGTACTTAAGAAATATATCTCACCTACGGACCTTTATGGTGTAATGCGAATTTCCACAGCCGTAACAATTGTTACGGCTGTGGAAATTTGCAATACACCAGAAAGGTCCTCAGGTTAGATATATCGATAAGTTCATGTGTAGTTAGTCCACACCGTTGTTTAGAGGAATATGTGTGATTCATCCGGGCTGCGACGCTTTGAGTTAGCCATTTTCTTATTCTATCATTATTTTGACCAATCACCCCCCAACAACCAAATCGCCACCACAACAACGCCCCCGAAAACTACACCAAACCGCCACTACCTTCACCTCCACAACCATCGCCTCACCCCCATTCTCAAACGACGCCCGCCACAACCAAACCACCACAGCAAACCCCCACCACCTTCGCCTTTCTCCTTCCACAACCATCAACCACACCACCTGTCAACACCGAACGTCGTGCTGTCCAGGGCCCGTTCGGTGATTGTTGCCGAACGCGTCGAGCCGTGAGTACAAATGGATGCCTTTACGGGAGAGGAAATCGGATCAGGGAGGTTCATGCCCCTTTTCCTCCGTCCAATGGGCGAGCGTCGGGCGGTGTGGCCCCGCCCCAAGCGCGATGCATGTGGATTCCTTTTAGGAGGAAATTCGGATCAAGAGAGGCTCACGCCCCCTTTGCCCGACCAATGGCTGAACATCGGGTGGCGTGGCCCCGCTCCAAGCGCGATTTGATCCGCGAATTTACATACACGCTCCTCCCCGGTCTATAAAGACGCGAGCACAAGGCGACTCGCTTGGCTGGTCGAGTGAAGACGGAGGTCGTCGTCGAGGTTGTCGTTGTTGGGCGTGGTCGAAGTCGTGGAGTCTGAGTCGTGTGTTTGCGGGATCGGACGGCGAAGGGGACGGAGCTCGGAGTTGAGGTCGAGGGACGAGTCGCGGAGTGAAGCAGGGACACGGAAGAGGCTCAGGGGCGAGAGTTCGCCGGAGTCGGTGCGGTCCCAAGGCCCTACTAGCGGGACAGAGCGTCCGCCATTCCCCTCTCTCCACCCCGAGCATCAACAATTCCCCCCATCTGCGCTGAGATAGCGCCGGTAACCCCGTCCGTTCCCACCCCAACCGTGGTGTCGACCGACCAACACGTGCCTGCGCAACGCATGCCTAAAGTAGCTCACCGACCACGCCAGGGCACGGAGTCAGGCACGTTACGCTGACATTACGGCTAGCCCGCCATCGCGCCACGAGGGCACGGGTAAGACCCCTTCGGTCTCGTGGACCTGGCCGCTCACCCAGGTCCCACGTACATTTGGTCCACGGACCTGGTCTACCCCCTTGCCTATGAGGGTGCTTTTATTTGCTTTTTGTGTAAATGTGTGTGTGGCGCCAGTCTTTTAAGTAAACCTGAATAAGTGCTTGTACATTGCTTTATTCGGTTGTAGCTCTGCGTTGTGTTCTTGCTTTGACTGTATACGTGCATTTTTGTATGGCTGTAAAATACGTGCTTGCCTTGTGTGTTGGTGAAATAAAAGTGCTTGTCAAATTGTTTCCCGTTTCGTTGCGTCCTTTCCTTCATTTGAAAGTGCCATCTTGCATCACAGAAGGGATTGGTAGTGGGTTTAGACACCCAGCAGTAATCTGAACCGTCGAGGTCGGTGATAACTCCGCTCGGTTATCCCCTTAGCACGGATCGAGCCGCTTAAGCGGTTGACCGACGCGGTCGCCATTCGACCGATCGACCGACGCGGTCGCCATTCGAGTCACGTGGCCGATCGCACGCCGGGCGGGCGAAATTCGTAACAATATATATATATTGTGTGTTTTTCATAAAGCTCCCCTCCCCCCACTCCCCTCACTTTCTTTTTCTCACTCCCTCCCCCCACTCTCTCTCTCTCTGTCCCATCCTCACTCCGTCCCCTCCTATATAGTGCAGCACTCTCCCACACATCTGTCTCTGTCTCTTTTCTCTGTCTCCAGACGTATCCAGGCAGTGATTATGTCCGGATGGTGTTTGTCACCGGACGTGTCTCGATGGCGTTTGTGTCCGGGTGTATTTGTCTCTGGACATATCCATGCAGTATTTATGTCTGGGCGATGTTTGTCTCTGGACTTGTCTGTGTTTGTCTCCGGATGTGTCCGTGTTTGTCTCTGGACATATCCGTGTTTGTCTCTGGACGCGTTTTTGTCTCTGGACCTGTCAGGGCTGTGTTTGTCTCCAGACGTGTCTGAGAGCTGTTTTCGTCTGGACGGGAGTTTGTCTCTGGACATGTCCACCCGGTGTTTGTCTGCAGATGGTGTATGTTTCTGGATGTGTCTGGGCGGTGTTTGTCTCCGGATGGTGTTTATCTACGCATGTGTCCTGGCAGTGTTTGTTTCTGGATGCTGTATATCTCCGGACATGTCTGGGCGGTATTTATAGTTTGACAAAATGGATTTCATGCATTATTTTGTTTCCATATTCACTGTTATTACATGCAGAATCAATTTGATGAGACAGTATGAACCGAAGTTAACGCTCCACCGCTCTTCTGCCTTTCCTTTCTGCATAACCTCATGCTGCCTTCCTTCCCCCACCCCTCCTCGCTCCCCTACTCCTCCTTGCTCCCCCCCCCCCCTCTCTCTCTCTCCCTCTCTTTTTATCCCTCCCCTTAGTATTCCCATCAGCGAAGCGACGGGTCATATTTGCCCGTTCAATACATAAGCCGACTGCAACCATTTTTTATCCATGCCTTCAACCACTTCTGCTTTTGTATGCAGCACAAGTCTGCGGGGTAGCATTATTGGCTGAAGGTGTGGCTGTGCAGCCGATGCATTGCCCTCTGCTGGTTCGGGCAGGAATTTGGAATTTGATCCTGGTGCCGGCGATAGCTCGCCGACTCGTCGCAGAGGACACCGTGTGATCTTTGACGTCCACCATCTTATGCTGGCAGATGGAACGCCCAGTCTACCGTCTGTCCGAGGGATGGCACACACATTGATGAATAACCCTGCCTGTGAAACACTGGGATGACAATTTATTATCTGGGTCAGGATTCAAAGTCTGGCTGGACAGGTTAGAGGCGAGTGTGCATACCTCAAGGCCATCCTGTCAGCCCCCTTAAACCACAACACGTTAATTGAACGTTCCTACACGTTGGGCTGAATCAGTACTCGATTTTGAATTGATGGACCCAAATCTTTGATGCATCACTGTTCTCTTTCTGGTGCATTCTTCTTTCTGCTCAGCTTGTCAATTGATTCAAATGATTATTTCAACTGGCATCCCTCTATCTTCCATTAACTTTGCCATCTGCCTACAAAAAAAGAGAATAATGAATTAGACTTGTGTTGAATCGCTAATCGTGTGATTATCACCCTTTCAAAGATAATCGCCAATCGACAAAGAGTGATTATCTAATATAGATCAAATCCTAATCACAAGCGTTTAAATAACAAAAACTTTTACACGCTGAGAAGGGCATGTTTAAGAGTGCATTTCAGGCCTTGTTAAATGAATGCAAACTCTCTCTTCTACTTCATTCACACTTTAACATTTGGCAAAAATGGTAGGCCTGCAGTTAGAACTGCTGCAGTTGTACTCTCATTTCATCTACTTGCTAGCAGTTTAAGTTGCCTTTGGAATCACCACGTATAGGTTACACTATTGTGGTTTATGTACTGCAGTTAGGATTGCTGGTAACTGAAGTGATTCTAATTACAGTAGTCTGCAGATAATTACTCCTTAATACTGGAGTTAAAACTATAGTTGGTTGCCGTTCCAATTGCAGTCATCTGTCGAGAATTACTCCTTAATAGCAGAGTTAAACTATAGTTGATTACAGTTCTAATTACAGTAGTCTGCTGAGAATCACTCCTTAATACTGGAGTTAAAACTATAGGTTACAGTTGTAATTCCAGTCATCTGCAAAGAATTACTCCTTAATATGAGAGATAAAACTGTAGTTGATTACAGTTATAATTACAGTTGGCTGCAGAGAATTACTCTTTAATATGAAAGATAAAACTGTCGTTGTTTCCAGTTATAACTGCAGTAGTTTGCAGAGAATTACTCCTTAATACTAGAGTTAAAACTATAGTTGGTTACAGTTGTAATAATAGTAGTCTGCAAAGATTTTCTCCTTAATACTGGAGTTAAAACTATAGTTGGTTGCAGTTCTAATGACAGGAGTCTGCAGAGAATTACTCCTTAATACTAGAGTTAAAACTTTGCTTGTTTACAGTTATAATTGCAGTAGTGTGCAGAGAAGTACTCCGTAATATGAGAGTTAAAACTATAGTTGGTTACAGTTATAATTATAGGAGTCTGCAGAGAATAACTACAATAAAGGGATGTATAAGAATTACATGATTTACAATTGGTAGTTTACATGGGACATTTGCTTGAATTAGCTCAAGAGGAAGCAGAAGATGATAGGAATAGGCAGAAGGCATTCGCCGACGTGCATTGAGAATCTT
This sequence comes from Eptatretus atami, assembly GCA_035128595.1. NCBI lineage: Eukaryota > Metazoa > Chordata > Myxini > Myxiniformes > Myxinidae > Eptatretus > Eptatretus atami. The sequence goes on from CM068961.1 coordinate 50,839,781, forward strand.
TGAGGATGGATGCAATCTTCTGGAGAAGTATGACAATATCAAATTTGTCCGGGGTTACAGACTCTTGAAGGAATCATTTTGTTGGCTGCTGAATCTAGTGCAAGATGATGTGGATCAACCTACGATGAGGAGCAATGTGCTGAGTCCTCTCCAACAATTGTCCGTGGTGCTGTGGTTCCACACAAGTGCATCATTTCAATTGATTGTTGGACATAGGTGCGGTGTTTCACAGGCTAATCGGCTGTTTATCTCCCTTCGTAAGTTGCTACTTATTAGCTGTGCGTGTATAATGATGTTTTTGTCACTGTTT
>CM068961.1:50847381-50890501 GCA_035128595.1 Eptatretus atami
AAAAGAAAAAAAAACGAGAACGGCACTCGTAGAGCACATGCAGTAGTCTCACCTCGCACATTCATTCTGAAAAAAATACCATCGTTAACTAAACACGCTACTATTATGGCCCACTGCTATTATGGGCCATATGCCCATATCATATGTGCACCCTATTATGTCACAGTTTCTTGGCATGGGTTATGAACGTCATAAATTTAATTCTTCACTCACATCGGGTCATAGATCAGATAAATGAAATTTCAGATTTTTGGATAAGAATTTCAGTTCAACCAATTATGGCTGGAATACCACATGACCTATGACGTCATAATAATTATTAAAATATTCTACATGTGTAGTCATTCCTATGATGAAAATTTAGTCTCAATCTGACAAGCGGTTGTGGAGAAAAACACTCCAGTTCTGTGCGAACAAACAGATAGACAAACGGACCCAAATGCAATACCCTCTCCTCTTGCGAGGGTAACTAGGCGGTTCATCGGACACCGTACCCCCACACAGTCTTGAGAAACAGGGACAAGGGTGGGGTCTGTGAGTAGGAAATTTGATTGGTCGAGATGATGTAAAATGTCGTAATATTTGGTCCAAGTACAGGTAAATGTAAGGGTTTTTGAAAGTGTCAAAAGGTGATTTGTGTTCTAAAGTATTCGAGTGTACAATCTAACTGAAATATAATAAAGATTTCAAAGGTTGCAGAAAAATAAATTCTTAAGTTTACTGCCATTGACGCAGTGTTTATTACACCACCATATTTAATGTGTTGCATTAGTTATTTGTGCCTCTTTGTGTCTTTAATGATGTCCTAAAAACAGTAAGTTTCCTGCTTGGAATGATTTTAAATTTTGTTTGACTGCCAGGCAGGCAGAAAGACAGAGCAATAAGATTATCTCACTCCTCTCTGCGCATGTGCAACCGGGCCAAATTCAGAGCCAAAGAACTGCTACACTACAGGTTCGTTTTCCGATTCGTGCTCAAAATATATCATTCAATTTAAATAAAGTTGTTCCTTGATCATATACTGACGTTTTTAGACAGGACAGACTGAAGTGAACCAAATGCTTAACCCCGCTTTTTGCTTTGCACGTATGGGGTAACCAGTTGTTCAGGATCTCAAAGGAGGTGTAGAAATGGAATCAATCTGGATCATTTCTCACTGAACTGTTGAATATTCCGACACTTCATATGTCACCGACTTCTTCGGATGTAAAGGTTTCGGAGATGAAGGAAAAGTAAAGGTAATAAACGAGGGGTCAGAAAATAGGAAGCTTTGTAAAAGCAATAACAACCAGGAGAATGATAAATATCACAGGATAAAAGAAGATCCAAAGTATGAATGACTCCAAACGTGAATGGTGCAAAAAAATATATGGTTCCAAGGATTATAAACATCCTTTGAGAAAGATGAACATGGGTGATCATCAACATGAATGTTAAAATGCCTTGGGATCAATATATTTCCTTGATAAATAAATATGATTGATAAAAAACACAAAATCTGAAAAGTCTTTAAAATAACATGGGTTCCTTGATAAGGAACTTGAACGCAGCTCAGCAGAGACCATTAGACCCATCAAAACCTGTGTATTGCCAACTTCTGGTTGTTTGTCTGTGTTCTATCCTTTTTAATGCTGAGTGTCAAGCAAGGAAGCAACACATATAATTTTTAATTAATGTTCTTGGAATGACACTGTCCAGGGTTCAAACCACCAACCTCCCACACTCAGAGCGGACACCATTGAATCTGGTTTGAGGGCAAGTGGAAGACTGCTGGTGTCCTTCCCTCCCCCATCCCCCCCCCCAATCACAAGGCTGTGCAAAAGTCTTCGAGAAATGATGTGATTTGTTTCAGAGCTCTGCAAATGGTAGGTAGTTAAGGTAGTTTTAATTTTTGGGGGTGAACCAACAACTGTGCATAGGTGCTTGGACGATGGATAAGATATGTAATAGAATCAATTCAAGTTTAAAGAGCATGACTTCGACGCATGTCATCAATTTGTTACGTCTCAATGTTCAGATCAGATCAGATCGTGAACCATACTCTATAGAGAGTGTCGGTGCTACCAAAGCAGTTTCTTGGGTTGAAACCATTGATGGGTCGCCACGCCGACACAGGAAGTCAGGGCAAGAAGTTATTTTAATTGGCCAGGGTGCCGGCAATAGCTCTCCTACTCTTCGATAAGCACACCGTTCGATCATTGATCCACCATCCAATACCGACAGACGAGACGCCCAGTTTGACATCCATCCGAGGGACGGTACACACATTAAAGAATCACCCTGTCTACGGAACACCGGGATGATAGTTTATCGCTGGCTCGGGATTCAAACCCAGGCTAGACAGCTTCAAGGTGAGTTTGCTTACCCCTAGGTAGGCCATCCTGCCAGCCACAATGTTCTCAGTTCTATATAATTTTTTATAAGCATACTAAGCATCTTCTATTCTCCTCGGCCTGCTGTCAGATCTTCCATTGGCAATTGAGTATAGAGTCTGATTACGATGCTGTCTGGATAACCAGCTGGGATAACTTTACAGGGGTCTTTAGGAAATGTATGGGGAAGAGAAATTGTGGTAAAATAGCTTGCAGCGTCGGGCATCTGGCAGTCGGCATTTTGGCACTAATGGAGCTATTTACCTGATGTACAATCTCGAGACAAATAAGCTTCGCAAGCACAGGATGTTACGCCTCGGGCTTCTTGTTGTCACGATTAATATATTTCACATTGGCAATAAAATATAAATATTAATGAACGTTTATACGTCGATAAAGTTCACTGTTTTTTATAATTGCTTTAAGGAATACCTTGCAAAGAGCTTTCACAATCTTTTTCATAATAAAGGCAAAAATATTTTTCAGTCATTTTAAGGTCATAAAGAGATTTCTTTTTGAGGTCAATTGTAAAGATGATGTATCAAAGACGATATTTGTTGATAAACTGCAAATGTATAATCACAAGAGCGAAAATTGCTTTGCAATACATGTCCCCTACCGATGTGGTTTTCTTAGTCCAAAAAGGGCATAACTCTGTGAAAAATTGACGAAACGTCTTGAAACTCCAACTTGTTCTGTAACTTATCGTAATACAGCCTTGCACCAAGTTTCAGTTCAATATGTTGAAGAGTATGGGGAAAAGTCTGAAAAACCACAGGTGGGACAGACAGACAGAGAGCAAACCTACAGTCCCCTCCGGTGAAATTGGTAGGGGACTCATAACTTAATGTCGCCTGCTTGTAGTTGAGTCATGGCTTTTTACCTCCCAATTGGTAATCTCTGTTTGTGAATGGCTAGTGTTGTCAAACTTGCTACAAGTTCCCCTCGAGGTGAGCCTTTTCTATCCTGCCAATATTGACAAATTTCAAGTTATGCTTATTCGCTTATATGTTGAGTAAACAGTGAGCAAATATAAAATCAATTTTGTTTTGGATCACCTTCAACTTCAAGCAAGATGACCATCAGGTCCATTGGAATAATTAAATTCCAAGTTGGAGTCACAATTCAGCTTATGGCTCACCTGTCTGCCCAACGATGTACTGAACATTTGAATCGAACATATAGTAGTTCTGTCGTTCTTTAATTTCACTGTTAAATAGGCATCTCATAGTGATGGAAGTACTTTTTGTCAGAAACACATGGAGAACATAGAAGTCGTGAAGGATGGAATGGAATGCTCCGCAGGGGTGCCGAGAGCCAGAATGGGTCCCAGGGCAATACTTAGCGTCGGCCCCCTTCATCCGGTTTCAGATAATATATAAAGATAAAATCTGACCATGTAATATTAGGTAAACCTGCATTCCCAGGCCCCAGCAATGATGCAACCAGCAACCATAGGATGCATACGAAAGGAGAAAAGGAGGATCTTTCCACGTATATATATGTATCTCGGCGAAGGAATGATCAGTGAAGTCGAGAGAAAGCGAGAATTGGTTTATTTATGTAATATTCATCGCCGACTGCCAGTTTCACCGTTTGGCGTTTTGAAACTGAAGATATTGGTTGGAAATTTGTGACCCTGTCCATCAGTCGGAAATTTTTTCGGATATTCCTGATGGCCTCCTCTCACACAGTTTTCTACTTCTGTCTGGGGTAGAATTTCAGAGACTTGGCCGACGTCAAAGTTTGCACATTGGAATTTGAGACTGGTCTCAATGTTCTGTGAGAGTTCATGGCCTTGTGCTTATTCTCTGTTTCACTTTCAATTCCACGAAGAAATTGTTCTTTTATATCATCAATAACATTACTGCTTTGAGATGTCTCACAAATTGTTTCCGTCACTTGTGGAATCATAGGTCTCCAGTCACTTGATAGAGAGCTACTGGCCTTAATTACACCAACATGGAACAGAGTACGAGAGCCTTTCTGTGCTTCTTTATCCCGCTGCTCCTGCTCATGTCTTTGCTGAGCACCGGACTTGTGTTGGTAAAAGGCAGACAGACATGGCTTACTTTTTGCACGTTACGATAAGTACAGACTGCATAGTACAGTACAGTGTACAGTATGTTCTGCATTCAGACAGAAGAAAAAGAAGACTGTGTTTCCACCCCCTCTCCCTCTTTTCCTGTTGGTTAATTTCCTCCCTAGTTTTGTCCAACCGTCGTCTCCCTGCCACACTGTCAGTAACAATATTATTTCCCTTCGATATCACCTCCCTCTTCCATGAGTCTCTAGATTTTGCTAACAAGAAAAAGGAAACCTCTTACACGTGCACCATATATGAACAATACCCTTCCTCCTCTCCCTCCTACTCTTGCAAGATTTTCTTACACTTTTCAATTCATTCAGATAATCTTAACCTTTCAAATTCAGCAACTAATCCAAACCTCACAGAAGCCTTTTAATCAAAAAACTACAATTCACTCTGTAATGCTCCAATTAGAATATGATCCTGGGTGCTTAGCTCTGCCATGTAATAGGAAACCTCCATGACATTTTACCCAGACCCAGAGAAAAGGTTTACAACCACTATATTGAGCTCCTTCTTTATTAAAAAAAAAACATTAAATGGATTAATTTCTGGCCACCACCTCGAATCTCTCCTTCAGTGGGAATCAAAATTAGAGGCTGGGCCCCACCAGGGCCCAAAGTATCCACCTCGTTTTCATTTTTGGATTACGTTACAGGAACCAAGTGGTGAGGTTTTCTCATTTGAGCTTAAGAACATTTCAGGTGTTCTTTATAATATAATGTCTCTGCTCCAATTGCTCTTTCAAGGACGTTCACTGATCATCAGACAGCTTGTCGTTGCAGCTCGTTTGCTTTGATATTTCCTGGTATCTTTTTCAATTACTTTATGTGGTCCTTTTAGAAAGCAAGGTTCTGGACTATGTTCGGGGATTCCTTCATTCTGGTCCAAGTTATTTTTAATCGGTGATGCGATGCCGATTAATCAGCGATGACAATTTTCTTCAGATTACAGGTTTTCTTTATATAATTTTTAGGTGATGGTACTTTACCACTTTTTTATTTCCGAGATATTTACACTGAAGTCATTAGTTACTGATAGTTTAGTTATCAACACCGGTCTTTGCGTGTTTGCTTGTATCACTGGCTTAGTTATATATGTTTTGCTGTAACATGGCAGTACACCTCATATGTGTATTTCTCATGAATATTCACGATTATATATATATTTTTTTTTCCCTTGTTATCTCCTTCTTTCTACTCGCTTCTCATTGTTCTATAGTCTTGTGTTGGCTTTACGGTTAAGGTGCTTGGTTCAAGATCTTGGAGTCTTGCGTTTCAGCCCCTGTTGTGCTGTTGAAATAGCACAAGGTGGGTTGACTCAGCCTGTCATCTTTCCGAGATTGGAAAAATGAGTACCAGTTTGCTGGTGATGGGCTGTTAGAGATTCTCTCTCAGAGAATCTTGGACACAAGCTTATGCATCAGTGGCACAGCCGTGATTCCAGAAATGATGCAACCAGATGCCATAAGCTGCATATGAAACAACTACATTGTATCATGACTACTGTACAGCAGTTGCAAACATTTAGCATGGTGTGATGCAGTCCTGCAGATCAGTGCAACAATGGATTGATTGACCTTGACTGAATGATGATCTCAATCATTAAGTCTGGTTTGTCAACATTTACGGATTCATTAAAAATTATTGTCTTGCTGCTGTAATGTTTTACTGCACTGATATGCCACCGATTCTGTGTGCCAGTAGATTATGATTGGAATTTGTAACTTGGCACACAATGGACTACTCTTTCTGGAAGGTACTACATGTTGAGTCTTTAACATCCACAAACATGATGATCATGGCGATGCTGTAAGGATAGGAAAAAAGCAAAAACATTTCAGCCCCACCTTGACAAAAGTTATGTCATACTTGGTGCTCCATTCTTCCTTTATCTATAAGATATAACTGCAATAATTTTCCAATGAATTTCAAGCAGGTGACTGCACATGTAACGATTCAAACTCGAGTTTAAATAAGATTATTCTGAAGGCAAGAGATAAAAAGGCTCGAGGAAGGACCGTGTGTTTCTGGGGAAAAGCGATAGAGAAAGTGTTTCTGGGAATAAGAGATGGAGAGGGTCAAGGGAGTCAAGAGTCGAGCATCAATCCTTCTTTTGAGAATATCTCAATTTGATGGACTCATTCTGAACAACCCTAGTGGTCCCAATAACCAGCTCAGATTAAAGCATGGAGAGTACTGCATATGCTTATACTATATATTTATACTGTGCAAGTTGGGTCACCTGATCAAGATCGGGTTATTTGGACTTTAGTAAAACATCTGATCAAGAAGATCGGTTTCAAAGCTGTAACAAAGAAAATTGACTCGGGAAGTGCAATGCGGCAACAACGGGCAAAATGGCCTTCTCATTTGCTTGTTTACGGACAGCTCCATACACTCAATGTAGTCCCGTGGAGACTTTGGATCATTTCTATATTACTTTCCATTCTGCATTCGGAATATAAATATTGAAATGCAAGTGGTTTGATTCCAGTCACCTTCCAACACCACAGAAGTGAGGATGTGCAAGCCAAGCTCCTCCCCTCTCCCTAGAGAAGGGCACACCCGACAGGTCAGATCAGGTATGGGAGCATGCGCCAGAGCAGCGAGTCACTGCATCCACTTTCTGCTGGTATTCCAGGGCCTCCATCTGGCCACCCCCAGACAAATTATTGGCCCTTCCCCCATCTCCTTGAGATGCTGATCAACCTGTTGCAACCATGAGGCATGTGGTCTGCTCATTCACCTCCTCCACTCACGAGGCTTCCTCGCTGAGATAATCTGGTGAGCAGGATCAGCGTCAGGAAAATGAGCCATGTGTCCATACAGCTCCAGCTGACACTCATGGACTATACAGGTAACAAGTCTCATCTGAGTCTACCTCAGCAACCGCTCATTGGACACAAAGTCTGCAGTGGAAGCCAAGGAGTCTCCAAAGAGTCCTGTTACTGAAGAAGTAAAGTCTTTGCTTCAGATCCTTGGTCAGGGTACAAGTCTCACATCAGTAGAGCAAGACTGGAAGGACCAAGGACTTAAAGACTTTGACTTTTGTCCTCTTGCATAGGTAGCGACAGCGCTACACCCCACGATCCAGTGAATCCATGACTCCCCAGACTCATCCTAGATGTCTATTGACTTCTGGCTCACAACATGCAGACATGAATATCACTTCCAAGGTAAGTGAATCTCCCCGTGACCTCAACATCCTCACCACAAACAGGCACAGACAAGATAGCAGCATCCAAGATGTCAATGAAAGCCTAACTATGAGTTTTGACCAAGGAAACCCATAATCCCAGTGGCACCGACTCCTCATTCAGTGCCTCGAATGCCCCAATAAGGATATCCAGCGTCGCTGCTAAGATGTCTCAATCATCTGCGACATCAAGGTCAAAGATCCACCACACCTCACAGCACTCTCAGTACCAGAGTGTTGTTCAGAAATCAGATTGATCAGTTTTGGTGGCGCCCCACGAAGAACGAGAATCCTCCAGAGGGCATCCCGATTCACTGAATCGAATGCTTTGTGGAGATCATCATAGGCTGCGAGCAGCCCCTCCCGAAGAACCCAAAGGTAAGAACACAAAGAACCCAAAGAGCAAGAATACAATCAATCGTTGACTTCTTTGGTGTAAAGCCTGACTGCTCTGGGCGCTGGTGCTCGAGCAGATGGTGGCGAACCCCATCAATAATTATCCAAGCAAATACCTTTCCTGGCGCTGAGAGCAGTGCCACACCACAGTAGCTGTTGCAGTCCTGGCGATCACCCTTCCCTTTCTAGAGAGGGCCACCACGGCCCCTCTTCCAATCAGTTGGGATGATGCCTGTGCTCCAAACAGAGCACAGAACTTCATGCAATTATTTGAGTACAGCATTTCCACCAGTCTTGAGATGTTCAGCATGGATGACACGGACCCCAGGAGCTTTACCCCTTTCATCTGGTTCACTGCAGCCTGTGTTTCCACAAACGAAGGTGGTTCACAGTTGATTGGAGGGTCAGCAATCGGGATGGTTACATCCCTGCTATTCAACTCAACAGCTGGGGGGTCAGCCTGATACAGCCACTCAAAGCAGTCACTGTACTTTATGGAGTACTGCTCTCCTCTCTGGGGTGGTGCTCCTGCCTCACACCTTGCTCAGCTTCATGCTGTTGAAACCAAGGCTTTTAGGATCATTGGTATCTCATACGATGAAGCTGTCTTTGGGTTTTTCACTTTCTCACTGCAGTACAGGCAGGTCGGTGGTCTTTCTGTCTTCTACCATCTCCTCTCTGGCCTTTTATTCCTGCTCTGGCTGTTCTCTGCCCCCCCCCCCCCCCCCCCCACCTCCTATATTTCTGCAGGGTGCTCAAGGTCCTCAAACAACCACCTTCTGATAAAACTACCAAAATCACGAATCACTGCTTACCTTCACGCTTTCATTCCTTTTTTTTTCCTGCCCTCTGGAGAAAACTCCCACTCTCTTTAATCCCACTCCTCCCTCCAGGTCTTCAGAACAGGTGTTCTCCACCATCTCTTGTTTTCTCCCATCCACAACCATGATGTTTTCTACCCCTGTTAATCCACCCCAAACCCACCTCCTTAAAATTCCTTGCATTTCTTCCTGAAAGTCCCTGTAGTACTATCTTGTTTACCCCTGTTGTTTCCTTGAAGTAACACCAGGTGGGTTGACTCAGCCTGTTATCCTTCCGCAGTCAGCAAAATGAGTACAAGCTCACTGGTGTAATAAGCCATTCGAGTATCCTGCGTCGGAGTGGCGACCCATCCAGGACTGTACTCCTTAGCCAAATGAAACTGCCCCACCAACTCTATGCACCTTACGGCGTGAAAGGAATGATTATTATGTTCTGTACATTCCCTCTTATCACTCTTTACACCATTTTTATTAATCTCTGGTGCTGAGAATCTTGGAAAAAAATGTTCTCACACTTTACTGCAGCATGTTATCGCTGGAAATTTACCCAGACAGCCTGAATGCAGCCCAAACACCCTTTGTGATGCTCACATCCCTTCTGTTTTTATTATTATTTATTTATAGTGGAGCTTCACATAAATCATATGCAGGAGAAAGACAATATAGATACCACTGTACTTTTACATTGGACACAAAGATAATAGTGGTAGACAACAGAAAAAACACTGCATGCTATCTGGGATTTGAACTTTGGATCCCCACATCATGGGTTATATTAAGCCATTAGGCGATCATATGGGAACACATGAAGGCCAACCAATCTACCTTCAGTGCATGTGGGCAATGTTTCTCATGTGTGAGGGGCTGATAAATCCACCTGATCTCACCTCTTGGCACCTTCTCATCGAACTTTGTTATTCTCAGAAGGACAGCAGCAAGAGCTTGTGCCTCGACTTCATCCCTGTAAACATCACACATAATGGGTACACACATTACGACAAAGTTCATATTGCAATACTTTTAAACACCTGGGATTAGTAGCCTGGTATTGGCTTCGCGGTGAGGGTGGTAGCTTGGGACCTTTGGGTCATGAGTTCGAGCCCCGTTTTTCCGCTGAATTAACACCAGGGGGGTTGACTCAGCCTGTCATCCTTCCGAGGTCGGCGAAATGAGCACCAGTATACCGGTAATAGGGGCACTGCATCAGCGGCAGAGCCCCTATTGCAACGAATGATGCAACCAGCAGCCAAAAAGGCAGCACACGACGGGAACCTGGGATTCATAAAATTGTCATCTCCAATTAAATTAGCATGTGACGGCATTTGTTGTTGGCTCAGCGATATCACCAACAAACCTCTCGAGGAAAGGTGTGTATGCAATGTGCCTGTAAAGAGCTCAAAGGTTTTGGGGATGACAGGTGTTTGGGAATAGCTGCCAAACCAAATCCATTCGCACTTTGAGATACTGTTTGATATGCGGAGCATTCACATAAAACACACTCTTGTTGTGGTTGTTCTTTTGCTTAATTAAAGCAGAATTATCTTTCATTGCATATTCTTCAAATGACTTTTTATGTTTTACATCAATACAAAGCGCATATAGGGGTTCAGCTTATACATGTATTGGATATAGGACAAATACATGGACAGACATCAGTATACCTTTGCATGAATTCCAAGGCCGGATGTTAGTAGACAATAGATAACACACATATTGTGTATAGCATGATATTTCATATATAGCATGATATTTCAAAAATGTATTGGGCTCGATATGTTCTCGTGGATCAGGCATTACGTGGCGGAGGTATGCGCTCTACCGAGTACCCTTCCAGTTTATTTATATTTTCATTTATGGATGCTTTCCAACAGTTCAGTGATCTTTTCCAGAGTACTGGCTTCGATGTCTGTTGGCACACAAAATTACCATGCTTCCTCATTGTTTTATTATATGCCTGGTGTTGGCTTAATGGTGGGGTGGTGGGCTTTGGATCCGAGGATCCTGAGCTCAAATCCTGCTCAGCTGTTGAATTAATACCAGGTGGGGTTAGCTCGGCCTATCATCCATCCGAGGTCGGCAAAATGAATGCCAGCATGCTGGTATCCTGTGTCGGAGTGGCGACCCGTCCGGGATTGTGCCCAATTGCCAAGGAGACTGCTTAAGCAGCACCAACGCTCTGCACAGAGTGTGGTCCCAATCTCCTCTCCTCCTATATACATACATATTGTTATGGATCTGGAAACCATTTGCATTCAACATACAGGTCCCAAAAGCCAGTTATCCCGTTAAGTACATGTGTAGTCAGATCCCTTTCCTTTTGTCTAGTGGGAGAATCAAAAACGTGCATTGCGACTTCTTTTAGTTCAGTTATTCAATCTTTACATCTAACAACCAACAAGCCATTTGCATGACCCCAAGGTCCGTCACGATCCACCGCCAACCGGCTGCACCACCAATGTACCTTTGCAGCGTTATACTGTTACTCATCAAGTTTGACCCCGCGTGGAAAGAGCGGTTGGGGTTTCCCGGCAGGGGCCAAGGCCCCGCCCCGGAAAGGTGGGCCGTAGGCCCTGTCCAATCAGAGGTGAACAGCAAGGTGTGTTGACCAAGGCCCCTCCCCACTGAGGGAGGTCCATAAATTCCCGAGCACTCTCTGAGGCGTGCTTGGTGGGTTGCACAAGAGTTCTTGTGTGGTTACGAGGAGTTTTCACGGTGTTTGGGTCAGGCAGCTTTTGTTCACGGTGGCTGTGAGCAGTCTGGTTCGTTCCTCACGGTGGCTGTTATGGGGAGAGGAGTTCTGTGGACCCCGACTATTCGTCACGCGAGCTCTGCCACGAGCCACGAGTCCCATACGTGTGACTGGGACCAAACTGACGACCTTTGGCAGGTGCCGCACTACAGAGCACGCTTTCCCTCTGACGACCAGGTACCCACCGAACTCTGACCCCCAGCTTGTCTCTCTTCACGGCTGTGAGGGTCAAATAAAGACTCTGGAGTTTCTTTTCAGTGTGTGTGTGTGTGTGTGTGTCTGCATGTGGGCCCGTCTTTAAGTAGAACTGTGTAAGTGCTTGAATCCTTGTAAATATTCCTTGCATATTCGCGTTAAGTCTTGCCTGTGTCTTTTTATTGTAAATAAACATTTGTAGAAATGTTCCCAGTTCGTTTCCGTCCCTTCTTGAATTGGTCCAGCATGGTTCAGATCTGAGTTTTAGCTGGGTTTTTATACCCGATAATCCGTTCATTCCAGCCGGCACGGCTTTGGCAGTTTCCGCTCGGCTGCACCCGAACCAGAGTTGGTAGTCCGTAGTTGGAACTCTACCGCAGTCGGTAGAGTGACCCGGTTCGAGCAAGACATGCCGAGGGCATGGTTTCCCCGGTAGTCGAAATCGCGTAGTTAATTAGGTAAATTGGTTATGGACAAATAGACCCTACGCTAAGCGGTTGAGATATTGGCGACTACGGTCAGTTAATCGACCCGCCGGCTCGCGGAGTTATCCGAGCGACGGCCTACAATTCCGGGGAGTTTGGTGGGAGACGATGCAAGCTTTCCCCACCTAGTGGTCGTTCTCGCCACCGACTCCCGGCCCGCAACAATATATACATATACAGTATATACATACATATATAAACATATATATATATACTGTATATATATATGTATATATACATATATCCCTTTTTAAGGATGTTATGAAGGACACAAGCAACCAATGGAACATGTTAAATAGGTTGATGAGTTCAAGGGCCTCTCAGCCATTGAATTAACACCAGGTGGGTAGACTGAGCCTGTCATCCTTTTGAGGTCAGCAAAATGAGTTCCAGCGTGCTGGTAATGGAAGCATTGCATCAGTGGCACAGCCACAACCCCAGAAAATTACACAACTTGCAGCCACAGGCTTCATCTGAATAAACAAAATAAAATCAGTATGCTGGACACAAGTAATGTATCACCAATACCCTGAACACAAGTAATGCATCACCGGTACCCTGAACACAAGTAATGTATCACCGGTACCCTGAACACAAGTAATGTATCACCGGTACCCTGAACACAAGTAATGCATCACCGGTACCCTGAACACAAGTAATGTATCACCGGTACCCTGAACACAAGTAATGTATCACCAATACCCTGAATATAAGTAATGTATCACCGGTACCCTGAACACAAGTAGTGTATCACCGGTACCCTGAACACAAGCAATGTATCACCGGTACCCTGAACACAAGCAATGTATCACCGGTACCCTGAACACAGGTTACAAATTTATTTCAGCTTCAGTCAAACGTCAGGCATGGCCAGCCATGAAATTAATTCGGCCAAAACACCAGAAAGACTTTTGGCAAAACTTACCCTACAAAGTGGGATTAACTGGAGCCATTGAAAAAAATAATAGGAGTAGTATTATATCAGTGACATTGAAAACTACTGTGAAGGATAACTCAGTATCAGGATGTTGTAGATGCTGTGCATGATGTCCTCCTGCGATTGTGTCCTTGGTCCCAACCTTGGACCACACATTAAATGTGCCCCAATCGAACATTTTCCAACAATGCCGGCATGATTGCTCATCTCAGGCCCAAGGGTTCTGGCATTCTTCTAGAATCTTGCCTGATGAGCCATCTTGCAGTGTTTTGTTCATGGCATTGTGCTGCATTTCTCTGCACAGATTTCCCATCACCATCAGCATCTTACATCTCATTTCAAAGCTTCAGATAAAATTTGTGTGTGGATAATGGATCATCCCCAATTCCAGTGCATGCATGTCGGATGAGAGTAAAGGCAGCCATTACAGAATCATTTCACGTTTGATTTAAGAACATCCGAGGGACAGCACGGCATACACAATGATGAATCTTCCTACCTGTCAAACACTGGGATGACAGTTTATAGCTGGGTCGGGATTTGAACCCAGGTGAGACAGCTTAGAGGAAAATGTGCATACCTCTAGGCCATCCTGTAAGTGCAAAGGACATATAGGTAAAACAAAGGGATGTATGATTGCCCATACATATGAACTAGTGAGCAAAACAGTTTATGTTAAGATGGACTTTTCTTAATTAGCATCGTATATACTTTGGAAAGGAGAAAAGGGGAAATATGGTGGGATAATGGATTGAAGGACCCATCCTCCCCCAAACTCCCAGCTGAATGTCGACAGAGTATTGCATATATCGAGCTGTACTACGAGTACTAGGGTGTGCTATTGTTTATAAAAGGCAGAGGAATGTTTGTAAATTAATAATTTTTGAGGGAGTTTGTATTTGTAGTGTTAATAACGCATACCCATAGGCCATAATCACATGTTTTCTGCTTTAATGCGTGTATTGAAAACCAAATTCGAATCAAATTAGTTGAATCGGTCTTAAAACGACTGATCTTCACCAATGATCTCTCTGACTTTGGAAAATCTTCTCTGTCTCTTTGCTAATGACTCTACCCTCTGCCGTGACATCCCTCATCACTCAGACAGACAGGCTGCAGCCTCTTCCCTCTCACTCAGACCTTGAAAAAAATCACAAGCTGGTAAAACACTTGGAATATGTTTTTCAAACTTGATAGATCTCACGCTCTCACTATCTCTCTCCGAAAGGACTGTCTGGCAAACCCTCCTATACACCTTCTTAATAATCCTCTTGAGGAAATTCAGTCATTCAAACTCCTGGGTCTCACTATCAGCCATGATCTTTCTTGGGCAAATCACATTTCAAAGTTGGTCTTCAAAGCCAACTGCCAATTGGGCATCCTCCGTCATACAAAGTCCTTCCTTGGCATACCTGAACTCCAATCCACCGATAAGGTCTTCATCCACAGTTTGATAGAGTACTGCTCTCCCCTCTGTGCTCACATGGTCCACGCTCATCCCCCTGCAGATGAAACTACCTAAATTCAGGATCACTGTTCACCTCCACTCACTTGTTTCTCTTTTTCCCAGCTGTGGAATCAACTTCCACATCCTTTTCAATCTCATTCTTCTCTCCAGGTCTTCAAAACAGCTGTTCACCACCATCTCAGATCGTCCTGAATTCTAAATCATGATATTTTCTGCCCTCGTTAACCTACACCAATCCCTCCTTCCAAATGTCCCGTTTTCCCTCCTGAGAGTTTGTTTCTGTATCCATCTTGTCCATCCCACTCCTCCCCACACCCATCGTTTGTCCACCTCCTATCTTGGCCTTCGGCATGTTCTGTTGTGTACTGATCCGTTCAGTGTACTAGTACTAGCACTTCCATGAGCCTTGACTATGCATACAAAAAATGCCAGCAAGGGAGATAAGAAAGAAGATGGAACAGTGAATAATTATGAAATATCTGGTCAGTGAATATATCAAGCCGATGAAATTTACGGAAGTTCGGCCATAAAATATTGTGATTGATTGCCTGTAAAAGATATCTGTGTTAAAGAACACCTTGGAGGCAAAAGGGTTTTTGATGAACGAGACTTTTTGAGAGTGATGTCCTGCACTTATTTGCCACATATATGTGCTAAATAATTGTTATACTGAAAGCATATAAAAACTTCCACTTTGATGCGACAAGTAGTTGTACTAATTTGGTGAACATGTAGCATTATCTAATACTCATTTTTACATCACATGTTCACAGCAATATTATAAATTGTTATCAAATGAGAACATCCTACTATATTAAACAAGAGAGTTCATCAAACACATTACCCCATGCTGTCTCAAGAAACAAGGACATGGGCTGGGTCAACGAGTAGTAAATTTGATTGGTCATGATGACGTAAAACGTCGTAATATTTTGTCGAAGCACTGCGAAACAGAAGGGTTTTGAAAGTGCCAAAAAGGAAATTTCTGTTCTGCAGCGTTCAAGTATATACTTAAATTGAAATAAAACGAAGATTTTAAAGGTTGAAGAAAAAAAATTCTGGAAGTTTACCGCTTTTGATGCAGTGTCTTAAACGCCACCTTCATTTAACACTTTACATTCGTTCTTCATGCCTGTTGTTTGTGTCTTTAATGATATCCTTAAAAAGAGTAGGTTTCCTGTTTGGAATGATTTTCAATTTTGTTAGACTGCCAGACAGGTAGATAGAGCAAAAAAATTATCTCCTTCCTCTCTGCGCATGTATGATCGGGAGAAGTCTAGAGCCAAAGTAATGTTAAACTCCAGGTTCGTTTTCACGTGACCAAAGACAATGGTGTGCCACATGATCTTGCATGGGCACGATGACCAGTGGGTGTTTCTAGGCTAAATGGCGGTATGATTTCAGAAGTGTCTCTGTGTTTTTGTCATTTATGGACGATGTACAGTGGTAGAAAATCATAAATACTGTATTTATTGTTTACAGACAGTGTGCAGTAGTAAGTGTACAATGCTTATTAGCTTATCTGGAATTAGAATTCCAGATAAGGTATTGTCATTGTGCACTGTCCATCTGTCTGTCCTTCCCCTATTTTGACTTCTTCAGCCAAACCACTGTGCCAATATGGCTGAAATTTGGCAGCAATGTCAAGATCCTGACTGGTAACAGGGATGAAAAGTTTGGTCTGGTCACATGACTTTTAGTCGGTCAAAATGGTGAACTTGTAAATTCCTTCAAAAATCTTCTTCTCCAGACCCACTAGTCAGAATGCTACCAAATTTGGGTTACAACATTAGGCCAGGGTAGGGATGTTAAATTGCAGAGGTCATGCCAATCACGTGACCGGAAGTGTCTTGAAATGGCCGACTTTGTCATTTTGGGGGGAAAATCGTGTAAATTCCTTCAAAAATATTCTTCTTCAGACTCATCAGTCAGAATTCTATCAAATTTGGGTTACAACATCAGGCCAGGGCCCAGATAAGCTATAGGTCCAGTGGTCCTATGTTTTTTGGATTGCATATCATACCTCTGTCTCAGGTACTCTGGGTAAAACAAATATTCAGAACATGTTGTCATAAATACATATTTATCCAATATTTATGATACACATTACTGGAAAAGCCGGATATAAAGAACGCTTTGTCCCTGCAAGTTGAATGCAAACACATGTAAAATCATCAAAATACAGATGTTTAGTGAGTTATTTAGTTCATCCTGTCCCCGTTTTGGGACATTTGGCAGAGAAATACTGATGAGATTGCCAAAATTAATTGTCCAAAATATCAAAATAAATAATCATTTTCATTATTCCCTGCATTTCTTTGTTACCCTGGTGGCAAAATACACCACCCAAGGACACCGTGGAGTAAGATGAACGGAAATGCTCAGCTGGATGAGGGTTGCTTGAATGTGCCCCCATGGATCAGTTAAGGGAAAAGTTTCAGAGAGAACACAAAATGAAATTTATATGTTTAGGAGGGAAATGAAAAATACTGGTTCAACAAATTGCGTTGTTTTCACAGCCTGCTGCACAGTAGGGGCAATTTATGCCTCTGAGAAATTGAAGGGAGACTTCCATGCAAAAGCTTGTTGCTGCTCCGGAATTCTGTAAGGATGAAGTAGATGAGCATCTCATATCTGTTTGAAGGTCAGCAACTTGTCCTCAGTGGTAGCTTAAAAAACTCTCAGAGGTCAGTTCTAGTAATCATCTGAATCCCCTGAAATCAGATCAAGAGGAAGTAGACACGAGACTATTATTTCACACACAGCACGCATCTCATGTGCATAAGAGGATTGTAATTAATTCATGAGACACAGATGTTTTTGTCCTCTGTGTCACTTCCTACATTGGTCTCAACTGCCAGGAGATGTGGTTCCTCACAGGAGTAAAGGACAAGGTTAGGAATATATATATATGCACAGTCGAGCTGGGGGAACTAAGACCACAGCTGTGCAAGGTTTTGCCAGGATTTCATGCACTGACAAGTTGCGACTCCAACAGCTCACTGTCGAGAATTGGCAAAAAGAAAGCCATCAACACCAGGCCAATCTAGCACAGCTTGGAAAATAACCAGAACCGAGTCCTGCAGAGGCATGTGATATTTTCACATGAACACACGACACAATGGCTAGGAAGGCGAAAAGTCAAATCGATTATGTGAGGTATTGGCTGTTCTGTCAGAAAGGACAAAAAATGAAGGTCTCCCCCTTGTGTCAGACAGCCCACAGCAACACATGAAATTAGTAGACTACCAGGCTTATGGAGCCTATGCAGAATCTGCCACCAGCTGCTGGATGTGGTGGCTGGGAAATAATGGATAGTTTCTTATACAGCCTATGCTCATGACGAAAGAGCTCGCACCACAGGGACTTGTAACACTGAGTGCCTGGCACTGTCAGCAGTCCTCATGCAGCCAAGTAGGTTGTACCTGCAGAAGAAAGAGCATGCGATGCACTGAGGCTTGTGCTTGCATGGCTGATGAATGTTGTCAGAACCCAAGGACATTGATTGACGATTTCAATGATGATGAAAACACCGACTAAAAACTGCAACTGATAATCATTTCACATTACTGCACCAAAATATATAAATGAGATACCTATAATTCATTTTAAGTTACATCCATTCATAAAGGATCGTCAATTGATATAAATATGGATTGTGGATATTGTCTGGATGTTTACTCAATATCATAAACAATGTATGACAGTTAATATAATCCTTGATCACACATATTCACCTTGGAATATTAATTTGGAGGGCTATCCTGTCACGGCCTACGTGTCCATATTCTTGAATCAGAATGCTCCAGGCAGTTTAACCAACACTTGCAGAGTTTTAAATCACTTCTTATTTATTTCAAAAACACTACAAAAGTGTCGGTAAAAACCGTGCCTTGTCCACAACAACCACATGTCCTGCCAGATAGAGTAGCCTGCTCTCGCCCGCTTTCAGCGATGACGTGACACATGGGCGGAGCATAAGTATGCATGAGGCAAAACATTAATATGCATGAAGCAAGACATGCGTGGAACATAAAAAACATTTTACATTCAAACTTGGTTACATCACAGGGCTGCCTAGCTGAATACTTCAAAAACGAAGCATTCCATGATATTTTGACTTCCAGTGGCATCATATAACAATAAATAACTCAACACTGTACAAATTCTGATGGAGCTTTGTAATTTTGTTGCAGGGATGGCCATGGGGGTAACTGGGTTAAGGCAGACTAGTTATTTCATAAATAAATGTCTACGCTCGGTTTTTGGTTGCTGTGTGAAATGGTAGACCATGTGTCGCAGAAAAGTAGTCTTTCCTGCCCTTCTGTGATGTGTCTAAAAGTTCGGCAGATGACATGACAGTTCCTAGGACTCTCTGTGGCTAAATTTTTAAATCATTGCCATTGGTGATCTGTCTGAATGTGTTCCTTTGAAATGGTCATAAAAAACTACTGTGTGCATGTGGCTATTCCCCCCACCCCTCCCACTAAGGATGTAAAAAGGGGAGGGGTACATCACCTCAGCGACCATGCGAGAGGTCGGGGAACATCCCCGAGGGTTCAAAACCTCGAGAAGATCAGCACGTGACCAATCAACACGCCTGATTGAGCACGGTCGCGAGAGAGTATAAAAGCTGTGCAGAGAGAGCTGCAAGGAGTGGTATGAAGTTGTTGTTGGGGAGTGGTAGAGAGGTGATCACCACCACCACCACCACCACAACCACAGAAACCAAGATGCGCAGGCGTTTCGCAGGGAGAGGTCCATTTCAGTGTTGTCACCTCTCTCCTGTCTTTAGTCTGTGTGTGTGTGAGTGGGCCTCAGCTGTTCGGATAAGCTGTTGGCATTGGGATTATGTGAGGAATGTGGGGGATTGTTCGTCACTTTGCTTTGCAGTGTCTGGTGTGCATATGTGTGTGTGTGTGTGTGTGTGTGTGTGTGTGTGTGTGTGTGTGTGTGTGTGTGTGTGTGTGTGTGTGTGTGTGTGTCTCTTTTTTCTCCCCTCTCTTTGTCTCTCGCTGTCTTCCTCATCCATTTTGAATAAATCCTGTTCTGTTTCACGATCAAAGTGTTGTTTGGTGGGCAGTCTGGAATTGGAACATGAAACCATGGTACAAGTAAAGCTGAGGGTGTTGGAAATTGGTGTCAAAACCTTGTTAAGAGGGTACAAACATTGTGGCTCATCAATGTTTTTTTCCTCAGCCCATCTTTTCGAACTGATGAAGTCAACAGAGGAGACAGGCTCGTTGGAGTTACTATGTGTCAAATATGGAAGAAAAGATCTATTGGGCTTTCCTGGCAGAACATTACAGTTCCAAGGACTCTTTGTGGGTAAATTGGTGACCGACCATCCGGGTGAGAGATATATGACAATGTCTTCCCGGATCACTGTTGCAATATAATTACATTGATGGCTCAATATTTAATATTGGTTGAGTCTGTACAAATATACTCACACTTGCGTTAACCCGACTCTTCATTTTTTTTATGGTGGCCGTCATTCCAGCTCCCTTGCTTACATCGTAGTGTGTGCGCTTCAAAGCTATAACAACAATTTGAAACCACATACTAAAGTGGGGGGGGGAAGTGGACACCTGTAGGATTTTCATGATGAGAAGGTGCCACTTATTTTAATTCATTATCTAGGTACCAAAGTACATTAAAATGCATGTTGCCATTTTTGGAAGTGTGGCAGATGGCAGCCATCTTGGATTTCAAAATGACCGATGTTTTGCCACTATTTTTCGCTTGGTTAGTTTCAATGAAAGTATTTTACCTCAATTTTGAAAGCAAAATAATAGGTTTTCATTGTTGTTAACACTTCAAAATCAATGTAAGTAATATTTTGTTCAAATTACATACGATATCACCCATCCTGAAATTCAAAATGGCCACCAAAAAGTTACAAATTGCATTTAATTTTAAGGGCCATGGTCCGATAAACAGCTTCATCCTAACATTGACCCCCAGATTTAACCGGACGTGGTATAAATTTTGATATGAGAAGAAAGCTGCTATTCTTCTCATTGACCCTGTGAAATTGTCGGTGCAAGATGTTTAGTTTGGATTTTGTACGCCAAAACTTGCTTACTATTGGTCAACCAATTAGTTGAACCACAGTATTCTATGGGGCTTGCAAATGCACATTTTTAGCTCTCTTGTCAAAACGATTGAAATACCAGCATGAACTTCACAGGTGGGGTAGAGGGTCAAAGCCATTCAATCAATGTGAAAACTGCATGTGATGAAATCGGACCATCCCCTTAAAATATTGTGGTAACAAGTGTTATCTAAAAACGATACCTAATGGTATTTTTCTCAAACTTTTTTTGCACAGTTAGAACTCACCTAAGCAACTGGTACTCAGATACACACCTTAGCTCGTATATAAAACGAAAAAAAAGCTTCATCAGTTCGGACTTTAAACAAAGGGTAGGTTTTTGTAGATTTACCGTCACAAAAGAACACACATCACTGTTGTATGGTTTTGACTTTGATCTTGTGAAAGCACTAGCACTGGTGGTTGGATTGGCAGGATCCAAAGGAGTGTGGGAACTTCCCGATTTGGGATTTGCTTTATGAAACACGTGTTGCTCAAAACGTTCCTTGGCTCTTTTGCATTTGTCACGGTGACATGTGTTCTGATAACAACTTCAATGCCAAGATGCGGCAACTGCTTTAAGGCTGTCTGCTGTTGAATCGCGAAGCCGTCATCTATTTCTGGATATTCACCATCACCATACCCTGTGCGTTCTCTGATGAAGTCGATAACATTTTGGTGGGAAGTTGGTTTCTTAACAAGTTCTTCATCAGTCTTTTGCTGACAGATAATGCAGAGACAAAAATTTGTTTCCTGCCTTGACGTCTTTGCACCAGGTGGTCCAAAAGCATCCATTTTCCATTAGCACACACGTAACTGTTTGGTTTACTCCAAGGTGGGTCGGCTCACTAGAAAATTAAGAAAAAGAACAAAACTGCACTAATGAGTTATTTTTACAGCCTTTCTTTTTAACTTTTTGTTAAACCTTTTTGACATTCTAAGCACAATTAAATAAAGTACTGCAACTTACCTTACTAACAATAAGTCGTGGTCACTTTGCATAACATTATTTACAGTATAAACTTCTGTCCAATACCATGTGCATGTCGTACACTTCGCACCGGGTGGTTCAAAGCATCCACACAGTAATCTAAAGGTTTCTCCAAGGTGGGTCAGTTCACTAGAAAAAAAAAAACATAAATCCATAATATGTGTACTGGGGTAGTGTTTATGTGTCCATGTGTGGTTATGTGGGCCAGTGATTGGAAGATTTCTACATGTTAGCATACTGTGTTTTAATAGAGATATATTTTAATTTAAAAGTATCCAGAGTATCCCATACGGCTTTCCGTAATTACCAATTCGTTAGCATTGTTGACACCTTGTTGGCGTTGTTGCCGTGTTTTAAAAATACAATTTGTTTAGAATACTATTGAGGGAAGATATGTACAGACATTTTATGTTTATATATTTCAGTCTATGTTACAACTTTGCCAATGGTTATAATGGATGATATAGGCCTATGGGTGATAAGCTTTCACATTAATTCATTAGCTTCTTATAAAAGCCTTTCTTTAAACTTTTTGCTGATATATTCAAAGCTTTCTGGACATGTAAGCACAATTAAAAACAAGTACTGTAACTTAAACTTACCTTAGTAACAATATATGCTTTGATCACTTTGCATGACAATACAGCAGAAACTTCTGTCCAATGCCATGTGCTTATGGATGTAGTAGAGGCAGCAGGTAACCCAGATGCTACCTTCTATAGCTAATTATTTGTTACGGATACTCAAAAGGGCCAATTTATTAAATATTATTGTCTGTTAGAAGTAGCATCCCAAAGTTTCTTAGAAATAAAAAAATACTCTATTTCAATGGATTTAGAAGAATATTTAAATAAATAAACAGCTCATTTCAAATGGTGGCCATTTTGAAATTCCAAATGACCTTATAATTATTTTAAATATGCATACAATAAATCATAATGTCTCTCCTATTCATGTTCACTCATATTATGGGATAAAATTTTGATATTATTTAAAAAATAGAGCAATAATTGTATTCATTGAAGAAAAAAGCATGATCATGGCAGCCATTTTGGAATTCAAAATGGCCGCCATTTGACAGCTCCAAAATTGGCAACATCAATTTTCCTGTTCCTAGACATATGTAGAACATATCTAAATAGGTGGCAACTCTCATCATGAAAGTCCTACGGGCCCATTGTCTAGGACCACTTGCCCCCCCCCCACCCCCACTACTATCTGGACTGTCCACAGGGTCCTTTCTACCAAAATATCAAAGTAGACTAAAGCTGGAGGGGGTGTTTCAAGATGACCATCTGCCATGGTCTTTGTTCCTGGACAAGGGGTGGGGTTGTTGAAAGTCAAACTTGTTGGCTTTGGTGCCATGGTGTGAATGAGACCACCACCATCAAAAATTATTTCATCATACCTGGAAGGTGGGACATCACTTGTCTTCTCTTGTCTTCCTATAGATTCTGACCTGCTTCCTCAATGATGCAGTGATGGAGTTCAGTCTTGTTGCCAGTAGTCTTCATCACTGGAGGAGGCAAAGAGACCACTGGGATTGCAGATTCATGTTAAAAAAAGAAGAAAAAAATTTCCTTGCCGTGTGTGCAAAGAGACAAAGAGTTGACCAAACAGTGATGTTTGATGTTTGAAGAGAGTCTGCTCCTTCTGTGTTGCTGCCGACTGTTGCTTATTATGTTTAAAAAGTTCAGCTTATTTATTTTGATCAGGACTTGCAATTCATGTGCTCTGTTTTCCAAAACAGAAATCTTATAGTGTTGGTATTATGCTTGACCCAGCTGCTCGATGGACTTGATGGCATTTATGGAGGACGTTCCTAAGCATACAAATCGATAAAGAGACATTAGTTTCTGCTTCTCCTTCTTGAAAGTGGCTCCTGCTTCGGTGAGCAACATCCAACATGTTTTGGACATGCATCAGAAACCGCTTCTGGTGTGACTTTCCTTCGTCATGGTGAGAGAGAACTTCTTGTGGTTCGCCAACATCTAGCTCCTCTTCTTGAAATTAGATGGGCAAGACTTGTTCCAATGAGAATCCATTTTGAAAGTGATTCAGGATCTTCAGTCAGCCCAATAATTCCTCCCACACCCTTCACTTTCTTATTATTCTGCTCATGAGCAACTTTTGCTTTCAAAATTTGTCAGCTTGTGGAGAGGATTTTTTGGGGAAGTAGTTTTTGTTTCTTGCTTTTGGCTTCTGTCCTTTGTAGCCTGTTAACCGAAAATATGGGACTTTTGAAATGATGAAATCCACTCCAAAATGCTTTGCGCGCATTTGCAGAAACCTCAAAAAAACAGCGGTCATTGGAGCACGCTGAAGTATTTTGGGTGTGCGAGATAAGGATTGCTAGCCAAATGGCTCACAAAGCTTCCAAAGAAGTAGAAAATACTTAGAAAGGTACCTGAGAGGAAGGGCTGTACCTCTGCACAATGAAAGAGTTGGAGAACTTTCTCAGCTCACCGACAGGATTGAGATCTTGTAGCTGCTTGCACTGCAGACTCTTGCTGTGGACTGGTACAAGGCTCGAATAAATGTGGATGTGCGCGTTCTACTCAAACACTCGGCAATCGCTGCCAATAAGTGGACTTGCAACCTTGTGGGAGAATCTCCTGTGAACATGGCAGGCTTGGTGATTTATTTAATGAAGGTCTGCAATTGGAGAGACCATCTCTTCGACAAAGGACATCTTCATGATGTGAAAATACACAGCATGTGCCAGCTATATTTACGCGAGAGTCAGATCTACCAGGCAGATTTTCCTAACAGGAATTCACCACCTGTCACCTACCTCACCACTCGGAAGTAACAGGTAGGAACTCACGAACTTCATCCATGGAATTTTTCATGAGCAAATACAACCCATCGCTTCACTGACGCAAATATCAGGGGGGGGGGGGGGGAGAAAGAGGGGGAGATAGAGGAGAGAGGGGGGGGAGATATATAAGGGAAGAGAGATAGAGAGCGGAGGGGGGAGAGAGGGACGCTTCACCAAACGTCGCTATCATCTGGGAGAGGGGGTGGGAGCAAGAAGGAGAGGGGAAGCGTGGAGGGTAAGGGGTTTTGGAAGAGGTAAGTGTGAGGGGAGGGAGTCTCGACTTGCGTTTGGTACTGGGATTTGTGGAGAAGGGGAGGTGGGGGTAGATTGAACAAAATGGGAACGTTAAAACAGCATGGTAATACATCATGCGGAGACAGCTGGAGATGTTCATGGTGGTGGAGAGGGGAGGGGTTTGGGAGGAGGTAAGCATGAGGGGAGGTGGAGGAAGGCGGTGTGAGGGAAGAGAAGGGAAGCATGAGGGTGGGGAAGGGAAGGCAACATGAGGGAGGGAAGGCAGCATGAGGGAAGGCAGCATGGGGAGCAGCACGAGGGGAGGGAAGGGAAGGCAGCGTGAGGGGGGGAAGGGAAGACAGCATGAGGGGCAGGGAAGGGAAGGGTGATAAAATGTGCCCAAAGAGCAACATTTTCTTTTTAACTGCCGAGTTCTTTATAAAACCTGGCGGAGCATTTAAAACCCACACTATCTACCTGGCAAAGGCCTGCTTGCATGCATGCATGCTCACACATGCCCAACTTTTGCACCCCTCTGGTCGGCTCACTTCAAATCTGATTCGTACATGCTACGGTCCCCTCAATAGAGGGCGGGGTGTGTGAACAGAGGGGGGAGGGAGAGTGAGAGGGGAGGGGGAGAAAGGGGAGGGGGAGGAAAGGGGGAAGGAAAGGGGGTCAGAGAGAGGTGGGAGGGAGAGAGTGAGGGAGGAGAGGGGTGAGGAGAGGGGAGGGAAGAGTGAGAGAGGGAGGAGATGGGAGAGAGGGAGAGGAGGAAGGGGTGGGAGAGAGAGAAGGAGGAGAGGGGAGAGAGAGGGAGGAGAGGGAGTAGAGGGGAGAGAGAGAGGGAGGGGAGAGAGAGAGAAGAGAGAGAGGAGGAGAGGGTGAGAGGAGGGAGAGAGGAGGGAAGAAGAGGGGGCGGAGAGGGAATGGGAGAGTGTGGAAGGGGAGAGGAGAGGGGTGAGGAATTCCGGCACGTGTGACATCCCGTTTAACATCCACCCGAGAGACGGCACACATATTGATGAATCAACCTGCCTCTGAAACACTAGGATGACAGTTTATAGCTGTGTCAGGACTCAAACCCAGGCTAGACAGCTGAGAGCGAGTATGCGTACCTCTCGGCTATCCTGTCATGATTTGGTGATTCATTGCTTTGTTGCTGAAAGCATTTTTTACTTTTTGTAATCATCTAATTTATTTTGCTTTCTTAATTCCGCAGATGGCCACATGGCCAACCGCGCCGTGATATCACCATGGAAGATTGTAAAGATTGGAGCTTGAAGAGCACTCCAAGCAAGCACTCCACCGACACAGTTGAAGGAATTTTTAAAAACGAAACGTTTAATTTTTTACAAGTACATTATTTATCTCCGCCGAAGTGACAGGTCGTATCATGAAAGGAGATCATACAAAAAGGGCAAACGTGGTGCAAAATACAATTGTACATTTTCAGCGAGCCAGCTACCGTCCGACGCACTGCAGAACAATGCGGGGCCAATGCAGGTGAGTGGCACCTGAACTTAGTTCAAGTCGATTGATATACAGTATTCAGTGACTGTGTGAATATTGTAGAGCGTTCACCAAGTGGTTTAAGCACTCTAATGAAGTGGTTTATAAGGAACGGCTCACTTGACAAGCGATTACCGATCGCTGATCGCTCACATAAACACCATGCACCTGAAGACGCCCAAGCGATGTCAGAATTAGATAAATATACACTGTTTTAGCAGTCGGAACAACTCCTGAAGTCATGAAAGAAGTTTAAATCTTGTAATTCGGCTTAGTTTAAGAGATTCTAGAGGTAATGAAATGTGTGGAAATGAAATATAGAAACGAACCTTGGCGTCTCTAGGTGTTTATAAGCATTGCAATGTATCCGGCGATTCATAGCTATGATGAACAGGCATTCGTTAATGTGAGTGAGGAAAGTGAAAAAAAACAACTGTATCATTAAGAAATCGTTGCAGCCTGTTCCAAGTCAAGGCATTGTTGAGCAGGCATAAAAAGGTGGCTTAAGACTCTTGCGAGCTGACGGAGGGCTGACCAAGATGGCACGCCTCCATCGTGGTAAGGCTTATTTTGGTTTTTGATGATGAGCACCCCTAAATTATCCTAAAAAGTTGTGTTGAAATTAACTCAAACACCCAGTTTTCACTCTTGCACTTTCATCGAGCTCCCTTTGTCTGCATGCAAAGTTTGAGGTTACTAGGTTTCATGGTTTTGGAGTTATGGAGGGGACGGACAGACTGAGGGAAGGACACACACACTGACATTTATTAGTATAAATTACTTCCACCACCGAAGGTGGATGGAGGTTATGTTTTCACTCCTGTCTGTGTGTCTCTGTTTGTCTGTGAGCAGAATATCTCAAAAAGTTATGGATGGATTCGGACGAAATTTGGTGGACAGGGTTGGGTGTATGACAAGGACAAATTGATAAGATTTTGGTGAAGATCTGGAAACTATAAATTTCAAAGTGATACAACCACCATTGAGTAATAGGGCCAAAAACGATATTGTGACTGTTTTTGAAATGTAACCCAGGTATGAGCATTTATGTATACGCAGGATTCCCAAGGATTAATTATTTCATTAGTTTATGTGGTAGCAGGTAGATCTTGCCCCTTTTTTTTAAGGGTTTGGGGGGAAAAATGTGTTGTTAGTTTGCGTGTTCCCGGTGTGATGTCTTCCCCCCTCTGCTACTTTCAATCTTTCTCTCAATCCACCATTGGTCCGTTCCAACAATCCCTGCTCTGCCTTTCTCAATGCACCAACAATCCGCTTCACCAAACCTCAATTCAACAACCCCTCTTTCATCCCATCGGTCTTACCTTCAACCCCGCAGTCGCTCGGTCGTCCCTCGGTCGATCTGTACCGCTCTCCATTACGATTCCATCCACATATTATTTTATCCACACTTGGTCCGTCTGTATCCACCTCCTTCACCACTCGGTCCACACATTCGTTTATTAGTCCCAATTAAGCATCTTTTCATCCGACTATTAACTATTTTATTATTCACAATCCGTTCATTTGTCCCTCTACATTGGAGACGATTAATTACCATCCTCCATTCTTCCTTCCCCGCACTTCCACATTCATCTTGCGGGCCAACAAAGGACAATGCTTCGCACATACGCCATCCAGGACAAAGGACCTTGTGCATATGCAACACAGTACACATTGTACAATACTAGTACGTGCCCGTACATGCGTGGCCGTACGTGCAAAAAACAAACAAACAAAAAACTTTTTTGTGACATTATATTGTGACGTCATAGCACCGTGTCCTGTCATTGGTTTGGTAAATAAATGGTCATAACTTTGGAAACAGCTGAAACGGATGAAGAAGAACGAGATCAAACCTTGAAAAGGCACATACTCAGGTCCCCAGCGTCAATTGTGACGCCATATCAAACGAAGAGAAGAATTGTGACGTCAATTGTGACGTCAAAGCACCATGTACTGTCATTGGTTTGGTAAATAAATGGCCATAACTTGGGAACCACTTGTCCGATAATATCAAACCTTGAAAAGGCACATCCACAGGGCCCCAGCAATATAACCTGGCAAGTTTCAATTAGATCGGACCAGTGGTTGTCGAGAAACAGCGTGCGCAGACCACACACACACACACACACACACACACACACACACACACACACACACACACACATTGCTGGAATAATAGATAGATAATGGAATGTTTGCGTGCAAAAGATGGAGCGGGGGCGCAGGGGCTCCCTTGTTGCTGGGCATGTGAGGGTGGGGCGGTGGCTCACGTGGCAATCTCCACAGCCTGATGATGGGATTCTCACTGCTGGTGCTACACCCTGCCCCCGTCAGACATGCACCAATGAGGTAGATGCTCTTGTGATGCTGACACCCTCAAAACCACGCCCAGCTGAAGCTGCTTTAAGAAATGAAATGCAAGGAGCATTCATAGTTGTTGTTGATACACTGGGGGCTGTTAATGCACGAAGTGCGCCACAAGTGTTATCTCAGACTGCCTGTTCGGATTGCCTGCTGGAGTGCGGATGGCGCTTGACCCAGCTGCACTGGGATACGAGGACAAGAGCAAGTCATGCTAGGCATGGGATACGAGGGCAAGCTGCAGCAGTGGTGCAGTCCCTGGAGTGTCATGCAGCTCCATGTACACTAGCACAACACGCTTCCGACACTCACCACCCATCATTCTCATCCTAACCCACTCCCTCCCACCCCCCCCCCCCCCACACTCACAATATTTGGCCCAACCTAACCCACGTGGTTGTGATATAAAAGAGCAATCACCCCATACTCCGTTCTGCTTATTTCTCTTCAGTTCTTCTTGTCTCTTTCTTCCCGGATTGGATGATGGCCATATGTCTTTTGTCTCAGCAAGTTGTTTAACGGAATATATGCTCCGATCAGTCTGCTCTTCTGGCCTTTGCTCGCTTGTAAATACATTTTGATGATTCCGTGTGTGTGTGTGTGTGTGTGTGTGTGTGTGTGTGTGTGTGTGTAAATAAATAGTTGTTGAATTTTCCAATGTGCTCGGTTGTCCTTTCTTCCAGTCATCGGACAAGGTGTACGTAATAGATAGATGGGAAGTTTTGCCCCCCTGATTGGCCGCGTGGGTTAGCCAGCACTGCACCCAATGTCCTGCTCAACAGTATTAAGTACTCAGATGTGTGCTGAGGGCATGCAGCCCAGCTCGGGTAGTTTTACCAACAAGTAGGTAACACGGCTGTGGACACGAGGACACTGCTCAGTGTAATTGCTTTTGCTGGCGTCCGTGGTTGCTTGACAACCTGTCAGGCCTCGGAGTTATCCGTGGCCAGCGACCTCAGGGTTGGTTGTGGCGGCGGGTCCGAGTACGCATCTCTTGAGCCCAGCACGTGTGCTGATACTGTAACAATATATAGCACGGTATTTCAAAACATTGTGGGTGGGTTATGACAAAACTTGGTGGATGAGTTGGGTATGTAACAAGAACAAGCCGATTCGATTTTGTTTAAGGTCCCGATTCAGATCCGGCCTATCAGTGGGATACAACACATAAACCGTTCAGCCTGGCAAAGGTATGTTCTCTTCTCTGAGCTGTTCTAGTATTTCCTATGCTTTTGGTGAGTCTGATTAGCATACTGGAACACAACAATTATGGTTGACCATTTAGATTTTAGACATTGCCACTCTTTCATTTAAATGGTGAAAATTATCTTAAAACGACTAATTGACTTACAGACTTTGCTAAAAGTGCCCCGCTTAGAGGAAGTGAGTCACTGAAAATGCATACATTGCACATGTGCAAAAATCCTCGTTTGTATTCATATGTCATTTTGAAAGTCCCGCATTGCCTCCGACATGACATATGCCATGATGCCCTTTTCTCTTTCCACAATTCAGGTCATTCAGTTTCAAATTTCACTTGCATTTCACCCAACTCCTTGAATCGCCATGCCCGCGTCAAAAAGTCCTGATATGTGGATTTGTGAGCGGAATCATTGCCTGAGTGGAGACAGTTGAGTCTCTCCCCAGTGTCTCCATGACAGATTACTCACAGTGTCCAGTCCATTATCTGAAAATAGATAAATACACATGAGGGCAAATAGGATTTGCACAAAATTGCTTTTCAAGGAAGTGGTATTTTTTCAGTCTCCATTGGTATGTTTAATTATATCACATTCATTTTGCTGTGTAATGTAATAAAACATTTTGTTCCGTGTCAAAATAATTTCTCCAAACAAAACATTCATTTTGATCCCCAATACACCTACTGTGGGTTTCATGATGTTGAATAATTGACCTAATTACCCTTCTGACCTTAAAATTAGGTCATATTTCAGTAAAACTAGTCAGAAATGAGAATAAATTGTTTCCTTTCTCACTTTATTTTGAGAGCAAACATGATTAGGTGAATAGAAATTTGAAATTTGACCCCTGTTGACCCACTCGGTGACCTCCTCTGACTCTGAGAGGGGTCGGCTGTTTGGGTCACCTTTGGATTCATGTTCTTTGGGTCCAAATGAATAGGACCACGTTGAAATATTGCTTATCACAAGTGTGATATAAACGAACTATGGGGCCCCTCATCCCCACGAGACCTCAAGGCTACCAAATCCAGTCTTATGTTGGATGCGAATCAACTCGACGAAAATTATCATGCAGGAAACTTCTCCAAAAATGCTGCCCATCTCAAACATTTATAGAATACTGGCAGAGGGACCCGGTGTTGCCCGGTGCTGTTCTAATTCTGTTGGTATTTTGAAGAAATCAATTTTTTTTCTGTTCTTTTTTGTGGGGGCTTAAACACTTCCCTACACCACTAAATAATTGGGTCGGGGATCATTTACGAATACCTTTCACATAGCTACAAATACTTCGGCACAATAGAACAATTTTTTTAAATCCCCAAAAATCTAACGTTTATTTTTTCAATTTTTTTTTGTCTAAAACACTCCCTGGCACTCACTGATGAACCTCTGAAAGTTTGACGAAGATCTATTTGGCTATCTCTGAGAAAAATAGCAACACAGAGACAGACAAACATCTCTCATAGTATAGACCAGCAAAGGTACCTGGCATTGCCAGGCAATGCTGAGTCCCTCCTTCCACCCCTTCCCTTCCTTCATGCCACCCCACTCGCTCTCCTTCCCTCCTCTCATCACACCCTCTCCCTCCCTCTCCCACACCCCGACTCCACACCCGCCCCCCACCCTCCGGACTCCCACCCCACCGCTTCCCCTCCCTCCTTCCACCTCCTCCAACACCTCCTACCCACCCCTCCTTCCCTCATCCCACTACCTCCCAAAATAATATCTTAAATGAAAGCAGATCAACAAAAAGAGGAAAAATGCGATCTCATGTAAAATAAATAAATAAAAATCAAACCAGATGACACCGATGCACCAACAACACCGCCGTGACACCGCAGCATCCGCACTTTGTCCTTTGGTCCATCGACCAGTTTATTACATAGGAGAATGGATGATTTATTTTAATGTTCAGCAGATGAACTGTTACTGTTAGCGCAGGTGCCGAACACACGACACACACACACACACACACACAACACAACACACACACACACTTTTATTTTGTTTGCCCATGGATTACCACTGGACATAGCACAGGGTGGAAGAACGGTGCCAACTGCGTTCGTCATACCTCGTCATTCACATCATCTTACTCACTCGGTACTGCCGTGTCTTAAAAACATGTGTATGAACTCCATTGCTTCGTTGGATATGGCGGAGGAATATTCTTCTTCTTTTTTTAAGCTTTGTGGTGTTTTTGCAGCCATGAGGCTCCATAAACATCACGTGAATGAAGGAGACTTTAATTCATAATAATACTGTCATATCCATGCCGATTAAGACCGACAATGGACGGATGGACCGAACTGGCTTTTACCTCCCCTGGACTGCGTTCAAACAATGGTGGCTTCGAGTGCCACGGGAATCGCAATAAGCACACGAGGCTCTCAACTCTTTTAAAACCAATGGGTTTATTTCCTGAACAAATAACGGGATGTTGATGCAACGGTGAAGATGACGACTGGTTGAGGTGTGGAAGAAAGGGGGAACACGGAATCGATAAATAAATAATGATATACAATGACAATAAAACCTACAGTATGGTGCCACACTTGTTCACAGATTGGACTTGCTCACAGATGGGGAAAGGGAACGAGAATCGGGTGGGCCTTAGCTCTGCTGGTGGATGAGAAGGCAGCAGGTCCCGAAAGGTCCCGAAACTCAACCCGTCGGGAAAGACAAACTCCGCACCATCAAAGGCCCCCATTACTTTGCCACTTGGGAAGCGATCCAAGGCTCCGCTCCTCGGGAGGTGATGAAAAGCTCCTCTTCTTGCTCTCTGGACAGCGCGGTCCCTTTTTAAAGCCCTTCCTCTCTCTTAGCTTTGGCCTCACCTCGGCAACTCATCCGGTGGTACATACAAGAGGTTATACGTACAATTGTCTTAACCTTAATCCCTAACTATTTATTACAACGCACCACCCTCCATGAAGTGCACATTTAAACAGACAATTCTTAAGCTACGTTTCCCAACTTAATCACAGCGAGATGGGATCAGTACTCGTACATGGACCATACTACTCTATACGTTTCTATCTGTTCTCGGGTAATATCTACACCTCCTCCAAACGGACCAATACTTTATGGATTTCCTGCTCTCTTTTATAAATCTCAGAACCGCCTTGCAGTCAGCAATGCTTCTGGTTCAAATGGTCAAAATGTTAGGTAGATCCAACAAACCAATCCCTACCTCTTTCATAGATGGTACAAACCAAGCAGCTTTGTGGAGTGCTCACCAAATACCTTAAGCACTCAAGCAAGCACTCCAACGAAACGGTTCAAAGAAGCATTGTTTGTGCCGTGGCTTACAAACGTCGGTTTATTTGGAACGGTTGGCTTGGTAACCGATTAGCATTGTGTACAGTGATTCATCGGTATGAAGCTTTATCACACAGAAACAGTTGTGACTTGTTCCAAGGCAAGGCATATTTAGTAGGCCGAATCAAACCGGCAGCTCAGACCCCTGTGAGGGTATCAAGTTGGGCCGACCAAGGATAAGCCTTTCATGAAGGTAAGCTGTTAATTATCTTCAAAAAGGGTGTTTAACATTTCTGAAATACCCAGTTTTCATTCGTACACTCCCTTGGAGTTCCCTGAGTATGCATGCAAAGTTTTGGGCCACGAGGTTCCATGGTTTTGGAGTTATGGAGGAGACACACATGCACGCACACGCACACTCTGACTGACACACAGTGACATTTATTATTATAGATAGAGAGAATCAGAGTGGTGTATTATAAAACGGAAATGCTATTATTGTTTGTGAAGGCCTGTTTTGCAGGACAAGATAAACAAGTTTTTTTTATTGCTGAAAAGTTGATAAGAGTTTACTTACTGCTATGGGAGGTGATGTGCAGCTGACATCTCTATCAGCTTTTGGAAGATATAATCTGTGGTTTATTATAAAGCTCCACAGGGAATGTGAAATTCTATATTCAAAGCTGTAGTATCTTTATATATACTTTAGTGCCAAATGCAGTGTGTGGAACCAAATGAGAACAGGGAATGGTGACATCTCCTACCTTGCATGCTTATTTGAGTGGCTTTGAGTGGTGGAGTGGTGTCCGATAGGATGGTGCGCGGTACCGTTCCCTCGAGCTCTCGAGTTAGTGAACAAAAATATTTTATCACCAACTACAAACATTACATACTCATATTGAAAGACAAAATAAAACCTTGCTTGGACTAACTATATAAAGTATCTTGTTCCGATAACATTTTGAACGTCCTTCATATGTTGTCGGAAAGGGCTCATGTGACATAAAAAGCAGACATGGTGAAAGTGGTCATTCCTGAACTCTGATGCATAATAATAACGTTATACTGCTGTGGGCCGGGGTCGGTGGTGAGGAACGACCGCTAGATGGAGCAGTAGGGCCGTCTCCCACCAAATACCCGGAATCGAAGTTCGTCACCCCGGATAACTCCGGAGTCAACGGGTCGCTTAAAGGACCGTGGTCGCCAATATTTTGACGGCGTGAGGTAGGGTCCACTTGTCTATTCCAATTTACCTAAGTACTCACGCCATCCAACTACCGGGGAAGCCACACCCTCGGCCGACTTTGTCCGAACCGAGTCGCTGTTAGCGACTCGGATCCGGCGTAACCGAGCGGGAGTTACCAAAGCTGCGCCGGTCCAAATAACAACTTACGGCACAATCGGCCTTCCTGACTCTCAAGCCCTAACCACACTGGATCAATGATAGAAACGACAGGCAACGAACTGGAACATTTAACAGTTATTTATTTACAATAATACGACACAGTGTAGACTTATTCCGAATTATACAGGCATTGTACAATGAGCAATCAACACTTATTGGTTCACGAGTCAGTAAGTGACCACTATATTCGTTATGGTGTGTGTTCTGTCTGTCTGTCCCGAGCATAGCTCGTGGGTTTGATCCGATTTTAATAAAATTTGGGGGAGGTTTATATCATGATCTAGTTGTGTTTTCCTGAGAATAGGCGTGGTGCGCCCATTATGGTGGAGCCACGCCCAAAAAACATGTTTTTAGGGGTAGCCAACTTCAAGTTACATCTTCTCCGAGGGGGTTTGTCAAATCTGGCAGGGTTTCGGTATTTGGTTAGCCCAATGGCGCCTGCATAGCCCCACGGAGCTCGATTTTTCATTTTCGTCCCAAGGTCAAGGTCACAAGGTCACGAACTTAGAAAATGTCAAAAAAATCAATAAATTGGGCATCGAGCTCCTAGGGTTTCAACTGTTTCGAATGAAAGTTGGTATGCAAGTAGTGCTCTTCGAGTACTACAACTTTCATCATTTACGTTTTTCCCGATTCCCGCCAGTTTGCCCGTGGCGTCCCCTCGAAGGTCAAAAAATAAAAAAGGCAAACCGTGTACATTGCTCGTGAACCATCGCCATCTCCAGACTTGTACAATTTCTACTTAAAGGACGTGCCACCACAGACACACACACACACACACCAAAAGAAAATAGACCCGGATTATCTTATTTCGACCCTCGCAGCCAAGGGATAAGACAGGCTGGAGGTCAGAGTTTGGTCGGTACCTGGCCGCCTCGTGCGGTTTGGCCCGCGACTGCAGGTGTGAACTCGGGGTCGTCGGCGAGCCCAGACACGGTGTAGCGGGGTCCAGGCGGGGGCCAGGGTCGCTCCTCACAGAGGGCCAGCGGAGATTCCCTGCTCGGACTCCGGGTTATTGCTCGACAAAATGAGAGATGGAAGTCGACGGCTGTGGAAGAGTCAGAGGACCAGCTTGAGACACGGCAACGACGACCACCAATGACGCACACCAAGAGCAATGGAGACCCCTTTCTTCTCCGACAATTCCAACCCAACTCCAGCGAGCACTCAGGGGAGCCCGGCGATTCTTATCCCTCCCCCGGACGGGGTGGGGTGATCGGTCCTCTGAGGTAATCTTTGCCCTGATTGGACAGGTTTCATGGGGTGATGTGCTGGCCATCCATGATTGGACAGGGGGGAACCCCTCCTTTCCTGGGCGGAGTCAGTGTTCTGAGGTGAGGAAAACTCCGCCCATGTCGTGGTCGAATGCACGTGGGCAATGGTATGGTGTGAAGAAGTGAAGGATTGATTTGTTGGTATTGGGTATTGCAAAAATCTAACTAGAAAGAAACTTTGCAGCACACACATGTAATTCCCTTTTGACATCGGGAGGAATCTAACTATACACATACTTATTGAAATAACTAAGCTTAGGGACTGCTGTCTGTTTGTGTGCAAATGGCTTCCAGATTCGTAACAATACATCATAGGGTTGATCTGGCAATGGCTCAGACCTGAGAGGTGCATACATTCACCACTGAGCTGTCTATAACCTGCGTTCGGATCCCAACACACCTGTAGGTTGTTAGCATGGTGTTTCACAGGTAGGGCGATTCACCAATGAATGTACTGTCCTTTGGACGGATATTAAATGGGTGTCCCATCTGCCGGCAATAGTTAGTGGACATTAAAGATGTCCATCACAAAGAGTAGGCGAGCTATCTCTGGCACCAATAACAAATTCCAAATTCCTTCCCCGATTTCATGCAGGGGAGTGGCGACCTGACCCGAGTAGTAATCCTAGCATGGAAACTACTTCGGTGGAACTGACGCTCTGTATTATTGATGAAAAGTTTGGTGGTTGCAAGGGGAGCACTCGGTCCCACTTCACAGCCAGTGACCCTGAAGCTGATGAGTCGCTGATAAATCCGATGCACAACGGGTTGCTACGCAACCACAGACACCGTGTAAGATGTTTAATTCAGGTAGGGTCCAGAGTCTAACTTTACCTTTCTGGCGAATTAAACCTCCCAGATGGGGAACTGTGCTCTTAATGCCCCACTGCTGTCAATCAAAATGGCCGAGCGCTACCATAAGTGGGACATTGGCTAATGACGAACCATAACAAAATGGTGGGGCAGAACTCCCTATCACTAGAATACACAAAGGTCTAACCAATGGAGAAAAGATGATCGAGCAGTTTGGAAACAGTTTATAAAGATCAAAAGGAGCTGGAGGTGGTCATTCAAAAAAATCAAAAAAGATCAAAAGGTCCACTGATACAAAGAGGGGCTAGGTAATTTAGCTGAACAAAATTGTATTAGATATAACTACACTCGAGAACCCTTATGTGTTGGATGTGTCTCCCTGGGTTCTTCCAAATCTCTAACAGTATACAGTAAACCCTCCAACATCATGGGTTTCTACCAATCGCGGAAAACCTATTGTGTTCCGATTTCATTATCGTCAAATTTAATTTCGGTCAATCACTGTTTTTGAGTTGAGATAAGTCATTGTTTGCATCCGTGTGTATGATTACTTCCCATTACGAGCCTTTTGTTGTTTGTTGCGCATCGTTAATTGTCGTAATCAGACCAGCAAACGGGAATGAAGCTAAATAGTCTCCATGCACTAAGCGAGTGACGTCACAGCGGAAGGTAAGGCTCCGCCATATTGAGTGGCAAAAAATCATGGCTACCACGCACGTGTCACGCGAACTTCTGGGCTATTTCCATGGATTAGATGATATTTCTAAGAAGAGGTACTGCGAAAAACTGAAGCTGTGTGGTCTTAGTGAAGATCCTTATATTATTTCAAAGGATAAATGGACAACAGAAAGGAAATTTTGGCCTCAAATCGTTTTCCCTTACATCTATGTTTACCTTGTTGAAACGCAGAGTTCTTACACTCAAGCCAGCCTGAAAGCCTTCAAGAGTATGGACGCTTACTCATATTATGTCGCCGGGTTTGTTAGTGACATGATCTCGACGAAAGCTGACAAGAACTGTATTATCGTGAGGCAAAGGTAAGCCTGTTTTCTTTCATTTCACTATTATTGTATTCGTTGTTGCTTGTTTTGTTCAGCAACCAGCATCACTTTTTTAACCTGACTGCTGCCACAAGTTAATTTCTAGTGAAGCTCTTGTCTAAATGCTAAGTTTGTAGAAAATCTTTGTTCGTCAGTTTGCTTACAGATACATTATATTTTTTCCATGACAAACATACGGTACAAGCCGGTAGGCAGCGATGGGTCACCGAGCATGGAAACTATAAGATATAGAGCAAAATGGATGTCATATAGCAGATAGGGAATCACCTTAAGATTATGCATATCAAATCTCACCCAGTTCCATCTACTGATAACTACTCGGTATCCATTTGAATGAAAAGTACCGAAAATGCGGTTTGAAATCGGAAATCCCCAAAGTTCGAGGGGTGCTGTGGGTGAACAAAGATCTAAATCGAAAATCCGGCTCGATTGTTTGTGCACAATGTATTCCAGACGATTAGTGTGAATTTTCATGACCATCCGACCATAACCCTAGGAGGAGTAGCATTTGGCGCGAAGGCACCTCCAGCTCTCGCATATTATCGATTTTTGCACTAATTGACCTTTGACCCTGACCTAATCGGAATCGGTAAATATGTCCTGAGGCAAAGTTGTAGTATTCATTGAGTACCATGAACCTGCAAAGTTTCATTCGTATCGATGCACTCACCTGGTCGCTAGGGCCTTCAATTTTCGCCAATTTTCGCGCATACCCTAATTGTAGGGGCGGTGCGGGTAAAGTATTCCATATATCACAAAAACCGGAATATATTTTATAGACATCACCTGTAGATCATTCGTGCCAAATTTCATAACCCTACGTGGGACAATGGCTTTCGGAATTGATTTCGCGCGAACGGTACCGATTTTGAAGTTTTTCGGTTGTGCTAGGGAACCAAAGCGTCCCTAGCAACCATCACAATTTCCAAAGCACTAGGTCATAAGATGTACCTACCACCCGAGTTTGGTCAAATACGCCCACATTTACTACCAATTATGCTGATGACAAATGAACAAACATCCAAACAAACATACAGAATTACTGACAATAAGGGTCACCAATTTCGGCGACCCAATAATGCCACACTGCTGTGGATATTTCCAAGTGCTAGTTTTTAGCTCGCCTGTTCGAAGAACAGAGAGCTATAGCGATACCCCGCCGCGTGAGCGTCAGCGTCAGCGTGAGCGTGAGCGTGAAAATGTTAAAGTTTTTGGTGCAAGTTATTTTTTCCTTTCTAATGTTTTTATCTACATACTATTTTTATACGCCCGATATCTTCTTCTTCTTCTTTCGGCTGTTCCCGTTAGGAGTCGCCACAGCGGATCATCCGTTATGATCCGCATAATGATTTGGCACAGGTTTTACGCCGGATGCCCTTCCTGACGCAACCCTGGTCGCCTCTTACGACACAGGGATATTGTATACCTATTCTAACCGGGCATACACCGGGCCCAGTACACTGTACTCACTTCGCCGACCTCGGGAGATGACAGGCTGAGTCAACCTCCTGGTGTGTATTAATTCAAGTGGCCAACGGGGCTTGAACTCAGGACCTTTTGGATCCCAAGCTGCTACCCTAACCACTACGCCAACACCAGGCTTTATACGCCCGATATATATATATATATTATATATATATATATATATATATATATATATATATATATATATATTGTTACGGCTGTGGAAATTCGCATTACACCATAAAGGTCCCGTAGGTGAGATATATTTCTTAAGTACATGTGTAGTTAGCCCAAACCCATTGTTTAGAGGGAATAATGTGATTCATTCGGGCTGCGATCCTTTGAGTTAGGCGTTTTTCTGTTCTACCTTTGTTTTGAGCCAACCACTACAACAACAACAACAACGCCAGCAGCCACAACCTACCTTCACCACTCGCTACCGCAAACCTCACATCACCGCCATTCCAAACAGCGCCATGGCCATCGAACACCGCGAAAACCCTCCACCACCTTCTCCTACGGCCATTCCCGCACCACCTGTGGGCACCGAGCGTCGGGCTATCTTCAGCGATACACGCGAGCCGCGAGTGCAGATGGCGGTTTTTCCGAGGAGAATTCGGATCAGGAATGCTACACGCCCACATCTGATCCATCCAATTAGGAAGCGCGGGGCGGCTTGGCCCCGCCTCCAGACGCGCCTGACGAAAATCGGCATATGCAAATTTGAGGATCAGGAATGATACACGCCCCTTTTCTCCATCAATCGGCGAGCGTGGCTCCGCCCCTGAGGTCGTTTGGATCCGAGAATTTGCATATGGTGGGTTCCTGGAGCCGATAAAAAGACGAGCGCAAGGCGAATCGTAGCAGTATCGGTGGGGCAGAGTCGGGAGACGGAGCTCGAAGCAGTATCGGTGGGCAGAGTCGGAGACGGAGCTCGAAGCAGTATCGGTGGGGCAGAGTCGCGGAGACGGAGCTCGAAGCAGTTTCGGTGGGCAGAGTCGGAGACGGAGCTCGGAGCAGTATCGGTGGGGCAGAGTCGGGAGACGGAGCTCGAAGCAGAAGTGGGGCAGACGGCTACGGAGGCGAACGGCTGCGGAGGGAGATCGGCTGAGGAGAGCCTGGAGGCTCGGGTCCGTGACGAGGAAGTCAGCGACGAGGTCGCGTTAAATCGCGCATCGCGGGACTCGAGCAAGCCAGCCATACTCCCTCCCCAGAGCATCAACAATTCCCCTTTCCCCGCGCTGAGAGAGTGCGACAAGGGGGCCCCGTTCCCACTTTACACCAGCAGGTGCCCACGAAACCGCCGTGCAGCGACAGTTTGCGGCTCGCCACGAGGGCGCGGGTAGGACCCTTCGGTCTCGTGGACCTGGCCGCTCATCCAGGTTCCACGCGCATTAGGCCCACGGGCCCAGTCTGACTCCCTTGCCTTTGAGGGGGTCTTTTCTTTGCTTAGGTGTGAATGCGTGTGGGCGCCGTGTCTTGTAAGGTAGAAACTGTATAAGTGTTGCCGAGTGTTCGCGTTTAGTCGGTCGTAGCTCTGCGTTGCTTGCATTATTGTTTTTGTCTTAAATTGATATATGTGCATTTGCTAATTGTGGCTGTAAATACGTGCTATATGTGTGCTCCGTGTGCCGCGGAATAAATGTCATTGTGTGAACTGTTTTCCCGTTTCGTTCGTCTTTTCTTCATTGACCCTCCATCCTGCTTCACGAAAAGGGTTCGTAGGGTGCAAAACGCCCGGTAAATAATCTGAACCGTCGAGGTCGACGATAACACCGCTCGGTTATCCCGATAGTACGGAACGGGCCGCCCAAGCGGCTCGTGTCCGGAGTCGACCTGCGGCGAGGTACGATCGCCCGGTTACCATCCGCGTGGGTACTTAGGTAGGTCGAGTTTGGCGAACAACCCTATCCTACGCGGGTGCCGATTGGCACGATTTGGTGAGGTCGAAAGGCCCACCCGTGACTGGCTCCGGGCGATAGTTCCCGGAGGGTCACGACTGAATTGTCCGTCCGGTGGGCGAGGCGGTCGCGATTCGAGTCACGTGGCCGATCGCACGCCGACGGGCGCGAATTCGCAACAATATATATCGGGGCGTATTATGTGATACCGGTCATCCGTCCGTCCGTCCGTCCGTTCCTGTCCGCACTGTAACTCCCAAAGTTTTCAACTTTCACGTTTCATATTTGGTACGTGGAACAGACTGTGGAGATGGTGTGTCGTG
Organism: Eptatretus atami; assembly: GCA_035128595.1. Lineage (NCBI taxonomy): Eukaryota > Metazoa > Chordata > Myxini > Myxiniformes > Myxinidae > Eptatretus > Eptatretus atami. The sequence goes on from CM068961.1 coordinate 50,888,812, forward strand.
ACATATGTTCGTCATCTAAAGTGGTTGCCATGCGCAACCAGGATGCTGTTTTCCATCCGTTCCAGTCCGCACTCTAACTCCCAAAGTTTTCAACTTTCACGTTTCATATTCGGTATATAGTACAGACTGTGGAGAGCGTGTGTTGCGACATACATTCGTCATCTAAAGTGGTTGCCATGGCAAACAGGATGCTGTTTTCCATCCGTTCCTGTCCGCACTCTAACTCCCAAAGTTTTCAACTTTCACGTTTCATATTTGGTACATAGGTACAGACTGTGGAGACGGTGTGTCGTGACATACGTTCGTCATCTAAAGTGGTTGCCATGGCGACCAGGATGCTGTTTTCCATCCGTTGCTGTCCGCACTCTAACTCCCAAAGTTTTCAACTTTCACGTTCATATTTGGTACATAGGTACAGACTGTGGAGACGGTGTGTCGCGACATACGTTCGGCATCTAAAGTGGTTGCCATGGCAACCAGGATGCTGTTTTCCATGTAGTAGCACAATTCTGTATATACCTTCTTGTTCGGGTGTATATTGTGCTCACTTGCGCTCTTGTTACTGATTACAATATACAAATACATATATTGTCTTTAAAATTATTTGGATCAGACTTCACTGCAATGCTTTATAAAAAATATTAATTATTAGACTCGTCTTTTAAAAACGATAAATGTATAACAGGCGAGCATTGGGTGGCTTTGACACCAACTCTCTGGTTTTTATGTATTATAGTAATTACTAGCAAAGTACCCGCCCATGGCGGGTACAGTTATCTGTTGAATGCGTTGGTCCCGTCTCGATCGGATGAAATTGAGAAATTGACGTTATCCGGTGACCTTGACCCCGTGACCTTTGACCTTGACCTTGACCTTGATCCCCTTATGTCCGTTCCCAAGGATCACATATGCCAAGTTTCATGTCATTCTATCCAACGGTTTGGCCGTCTATAAAGGACAAATAAACACGAAAAATTGACGTTTTAGTCAATTTATGACGTCATAACTCGAAAACCGGAAGTCGGAAGTGAATGTCGTCAATCAACTGTGTCATTTAATTTTGATTATCTGTCGAATGGGGTTGGTCCCGTCTCGATCAGATGAAATGAGAAATTGAAGTTACCGGTGACCTTGACCCTTGACCCCGTGACCTTTGACTTTGAACTTGACCCCCCATGTCCGTTCTCATGTCCCAAGGATCACTCGTGCCAAGTTTCATCTTTCATTCATCCAACGGTTCGGCCGCCTATAAAGGACGAACAAACACACACACATACATACATACATACAAACATATTCTGTTTTTTTAGTATAGTAGATACATATCGATGTGATTTTCTGTAGTGAAACAACTCAGAAGTGTGCGCGTTAGACAGCTGTTAGAAAGGCGATCTAGCCTGTCTCATTCTGTCAATAAAACAAGGGATATAATGCATTTTAATGATACAATCAGACAATATTTTGTAACCACCAGCTATTTAATACCAACTACTGAAATAATGTATCAGAAATTAGTTACATACCGGAGACAAAATGAAGGCCGCACAACCAGTCATGTTCGCCAGGCCGCCATTTTTCTCTTCTCAGAACCGATATATCCAAACATTTCGTCGGTCTACTTCGGCGGGAAAGCGGTAAAACTGCCCTCCAGAGTCTTTAGTATATCGCTGAGTACATCCCGGGGCACAAC
>CM068961.1:50890511-50907423 GCA_035128595.1 Eptatretus atami
TTGCAGAAAAAAAAATCGCTTGCTTGGAAATAACGGTGTAGTCTAAGTGGAGACTATCGGTTGTTATGGACGCGGTGTACTTTCTTGCCACTCAATATGGCGGAGCTGCCACAGTCACATGACCGGTGACGTCATCTGAATAAGGCCAATTGAATAATGAATCCTCATCGAACAGGAAATGACATCCGGAGACCCTGTAATACTAGATCTACAAGATCTAGTAGTCACACAACATGTAATACTAGCTCCCAAAAGTAAAACTACAGACAAAATTAATTGTACCAAAAGGTAGAGAAAGGTTATGAGAGTGTGCGAAGAAATCGAGTTATTAGATGGGTCGGCAAGAAGTGAAAGTGCGGCATCTGTGGGCCTCCATTACGGGATCGATGAATCAACTGTGTGTAAACGTGAGTCAAATATCCGTGCAAGGGTTCGTGCGAGCAAAGTGCAAAAGGCTCATTCCAGTCCCGTGATCCTCATATTGAAAGGATGGAAAAAGCACTTAATGTTTGGATCGAGGACCGAACAGAATTATATAACTGAGTGGACCGTGTATGGGAGAAACCATTGTGGATTTACCCAGCCTTTGAGTGGACCGGTGTATGGGAGAAACCATTGTGGATTTACCCAGCCTTTGAGTGGACCGGTGTATGGGAGAAACCATTGTGGATTTACCCAGCCTTTGAGTGGACCAGTGTATGGGAGAAACCATTGTGGATTTACCCAGCCTTTGAGTGGGCCGGTGTATGGGAGAAACCATTGTGGATTTACCCAGCCTTTGAGTGGACCGGTTATGGGAGAAACCATTGTGGATTTACAAATGTTTTCATGAGGCAACCGGGGCCGAAGGCTCCAGTTCAACCATAGCTCATGGAACGAATCAAGGCAAAGGGATTTATGTTGGAGCAGGTTTTTAACGCCAAAGAGATGGTATTATTTTGGCTCGAGGATGCCATCTCGTACCTTCCTGTCCAAGCAGGGACGATCAGCTCTGGATCAAGGTCGCGAAGGATCATTTTAGCCTTCTCTGTGGCAATGCAGCAGACAACTTCGTTGTGTTTCCAATGATCCAACAGCCATCGCAAGTTCTACATCCACATCTTTCTAACCTCCACCTTCCCCCCTCTAGCAGCATCATCATCATCACCATCTCCGAGCTAAGTCTTGTGTTTTCTATTTACGGCAGAGAACAGTACGAACAAACTTGTACGGAATATGTTTGCCCGCACCCACCTCACTGTTTTGTAATAAATTTAAATGGTAAAACTCTGTTTTGGTTTGATTTACCCAATTTTTATAGTATATACATGTTTATTTCAAAGTTAACATGCTTTAGTACCTCTGCCACTGAAGGTGGAAGGAGGTTATGTGTTCATCCCTGTCTGTTGGGTGGTCGCTAGACTACCCTTAGTCTCAGGTTTTCCGTCTGTCCGTATGTCTGTTGGGTGGTCGTAGACTACCGTTATTCTCAGGTTTTCCATCTGTCCGTATGTCTGGTGGGTGGTCGTAGACTACCGTTATTCTCAGGTTTTTCCGTCGTCTGTATGTATGTAATGGACAGCTCTGGAGGCCAGAGGAGTCAACCGATTTTGATGAAACTTGACTGGTAGGTTCATACCAGGATCTAGTTGTATGCTTTTGAGCACCGTTGCTATGGACGCCACCGTTGCCTAGCAACGGGACTTTGAAATTTGTGAAAAAATCCGAAAAATATTGTTGCGAATTCCGCCCGTCGGCGTGCGATCGGCCACGTGACTCGAATCGCGACCGCCTCGCCCACCGGACGGACAATTCAGTCGTGACCCTCCCGGCTAACGCCGGGATCCAGTCACGGGTGGACCTTTCGGCCTCACCACAACCCAGTCCGCATTCTACCCGCGCGGAATAGGGGAATCGCCGAAAGTCGATATACCTAAGTACCCGCACGGGTAACCTACCGAGGGATTGTACCTCGCCACAGGCCGACTTCGGACACGATCCGCTTAAGCGGCTCGTTCCGGGCTAACCGAGCGGTGTTATCGTCGCCTTGACGGTTCAGATTAATTATCGGGCGCCCGCGCCCACGACGAACCCTTTACGTGAAACAAGATGGAGACCCAACGAAGGAAGGACGCAGCGACACGGGGGAAGAATTCAACAAGGACGCATTTATTTACACCGACGGACACAAAGCACACGTATAGCAAACAGTCAGAAATGCGCATATATCAAATAGAAAACAAAAGAAATGCACATATAAAAGAAGGAGCTAAAACCGAATACGCGACACACGGACCACTTACACAATTCTACTTTGCGGACACGGCGCCACACACACACGTTCACACAAACCCAAAAGAAAATGGAAGTCGACTTCCCTGTGGTGTTTAAGTCCTTGGCGACCGTCACTCCGCCGTGGTCCGCGAGCTCTCTTCCGCCGCGCCTCGCGCCTGCCCGTACCGGCCTCTCGACGCCTTCAAGAGAGAACCAAAGAACCTCCAAGCAGAAGCATCGACGAAGAAGAGAGAGAGAAGCCTCAGCCGCCTCCGCCTCTTATACGCCCGGCGCCACGCCCCGTTCTCGCTCCACCTTCCTTCGAGGCGCTTCAGAGGGGGGGCGTTCCCTCTCGTTCCCTCCCACCTGCGGCTTGTGGGGGACGAGGCGAATTCATTCTGGCGCCGGGCCAAGGGAAGAAATAGGTGGGAAAACGCGCACCCTCGCCCTGGGACCTCTCCCTCCCCTCTCCGTTCGACGGCTTGCAACGCGCAAACCGTCGTACGTAGACCGCTGAGGATGGCGTTCGTTGCTGTGGGTAGCGTGGTTGAGATGGTGCGTGGTTGTGAGGGTGGCGGTGCTGGCGTTGTTGGAGTGGTGGCTGGTTCGCGTTGTTGTTGTTGAAGTGTGGTTGGTTCGAAAATAAAGCAGAACAGAAAAACGCCTAACTCAAAGTATCGCAGCCCGAATGAATCACATTAATTCCCTCTAACAATGGTTTGGGCTAACTACACATGTACTTCAGAAATACCTCACCTATGGGACCTTTATGATGTTTGCGAATTTCCACAGCCGTAACAATATTTATATATTTTTTTTTTTCGAAAATAAAAAATCGGCTTCGGCGCTTTTATGCGCACTATAATCAACCTCTTTGTCAAAACATTTCAGCCCGATCCGTCAAAAACTGTATGACTAGTATGCAATTATATAGCGACCACCCGTGTCGCCTACCGGCTTGTTGGGTGGTCACTAGACTACCGTTATTCTCAGGTTTTCCGTCTGTATGTATGTAATGGACAGCTCTGAGGCCAGAGGAGTCAACCGATTTTGATGAAACTTGACTGGTAGGTTCATACCAGGATTCTAGTTGTATGCTTTTGAGCACAGTTGCTATGGACGCACCGTTGCTAGCAACGGGACTTTGAAATTTTTTGAAAATCATAAAAAAATTATTTTTTCGAAAATCAAAAATCGGCTTCAAGGCTGATGCGCACTAAAATCAACCTTTGGTCAAAAATTTCAGCCCGATCCGTCAAAAACTATGACTATTATGCAATTATGTAGCGACACCCATGTCGCCTACCGGCTTGTTGGGTGGTCACTAGAGTACCATTATTTTCACTTTTTCTGCTGTCTGTCTGTATGTATGTTTGTATGTTGTTTGTATGTAATGGACAGCTCTGGAGGCCAGAGGAGTCAATCGATTTTGATGAAACTTGACAGGTAGGTTCATACCAGGATCTAGTTCTATGCTTTTGAGCACCGTTGCTATGGACACCACCGTTGCCTAGCAACGGGACTTTGAAATTTTTGAAAAATCCTAAAAAATTTTTTTCGAAAATCAAAAATCGGCTTCCAAGCTTTTATGCGCACTATCATCAACCTCTTTGTCAAAAAATTTCAGCCGCGATCTGTCAAAAACTGTATGACTAGTATGCAATTATGTAGCGACCACCCATGTCGCCGACCGGCTTGTCTGTTTGTTTGTATATAATGGACAGCTCTGGAGGCCAGAGGAGTCAACCGATTTTGATGAAACTTGACTGGTAGGTTCATACCAGGATCTAGTTGTATGCTTTTGAGCACAGTTGCTATGGACGCCACGTTGCCTGGCAACGGGACTTTGAAGTTTTTGAAAAATCATAAAAAATTATTTTTTCGAAAATCAAAATCGGCTTCCAGCTGATGCGCACTATAATCAACCTCTTTGTCAAAAATTTTCAGCCGATCCGTCAAAAACTATGACTAGTATGCAATTATGTAGCGACCACCCATGTCGCCTACCGGCTTGTTGGGTGGTCACTAGAGTACCCTTATTTTCACTTTTCTGTCTGTCTGTCTTTATGTATGTTTGTTTGTATGTAATGGACAGCTCTGGAGGCCAGAGGAGTCAATCGATTTTGATGAAATTGACAGGTAGGTTCATACCAGGATCTAGTTCTATGCTTTTGAGCACCGTTGCTATGGACACCACTGTTGCCTAGCAACGGGACTTTGAAATTTTTGAAAAATCCTAAAAAAATTATTTTTTCGAAAATCAAAAATCGGCTTCCAGGCTTTATGCGCACTATCATCAACCTCTTGTCAAAAATTTTCACCCGATCTGTCAAAAACTGTATGACTAGTATGCAATTATGTAGCGACCACCCATGTCGCCGACCGGCTTGTCTGTTTGTATGTAATGGACGGCTCTGGAGGCCAGAGGAGTCAACCGATTTGATGAAACTTGACTGGTAGGTTCATACCAGGATCTAGTTGTATGCTTTTGAGCACCGTTGCTATGGACGACACCGTTGCCTGGCAACGGGACTTTGAAATTTTTGAAAAAAATCCGAATTTTTTTTTTTCGAAATTCAAAATTGGCTTCCTTGCTTTTATGCGCACTATAACAACCTCTTTGTCAAAATTTTCAGCCCGATCCGTCAAAAACTGTATGACTAGTATGCAATTATATATATTATATGCTTTCACCCAACATTCGCGTTGGGATTCCCTAACGTAGGTTCGGGAATCGAACACAAATGATGAATGGACAGTTGCTCATCATGTTCCTATATGGAACAACGAACGGCAAAAATGCCATCTGATGTTGTTCTCTTATCTACATATTCAAATTTGCCTTAGTCGAGCGACCAACACCATGTCGCCTACCGGCTTGTCTGTTTGTCCGTTTGTTTGTGTGCTGGATATCTCAAAAAGTTGGGGACGGATTCAGATGAAACTTTGTGGGCAGGTTGGTTGTGTAACAAGGAGGAACTGATTAGATTTTGGTGAAGATTCGCATCCTGATCCGGCTACTAGAATTTTTTAAGTGATTCTTAACCATTGAGAGATGGGGACAAAATGATATGTAGCACGATATCTCAAAAAGTTGTGGACGGATTCGGACGAAACTTGGTGGACACGTTGGGTGTGTGACAAGGAAGAATTGATACAATTTTAGTGAAGATCCAAATCCAGACCCGGCTACTAGAATTTTTAAAGTGATTCTTCACCATTGAGAGATTGGGCCAAAAACGATTTTGCATGATATTTCAAAAATGTTTTGGGCCAGATATGTTCTCGTGGATCAGGCATTGCGTGGCGGAGGTATGCGCTATACCGAGTGCCCTTCTAGTTCAATCTGTATAGTGAGTACATAATGAGGAAATCACCCTTGGATGACATAGAGTCTGGAGTCAGGATTGGAGGAAGATGTATCAACAACCTCAGCTATGCTGATGATCCCACTCTGTTGGCAGAAAGTAAAAAAGTACTTCATGAAACTGCTGCAGACAGTGAAAAAGCTGGTATTTATTTAAACCAAAAAACAAGACTAAAATCTTGTCAACTGGGAGACGATCACGTGGAAATAGTGTGAAGTTTCATGTTCCTGGTTTCCAAGATTGAAGTGAGTGGAGAATGTGGAGGAGAAATTAATAGAAGGATAACATTGGGGAGAACAGCAATGCCAGGATTTATAAACATCTGAAAATATAAAGATGTGACAAAACCAACCAAGAGGAGGATGGTGAATGTTCTGGTACTTCCAGTTACAATGTATGGATGTGAGTCGTGGACTGAAAAAGGAAGACGATTGACAGTTTTGAAATGTAGTGTTGGAGATGAATGTTAAAAATTACATGGACTGCAAGAAGAACAAAAAAATAATAATTGGGGGAGGAAATTGGACTTCCATGTACATTTGAAGCTCTGATGCTAAGACAGAAACTGTAGTATTTTGGACAAGTCACGTGTGCAGAAAACGAAAGTCTGGAGAAGTCAACCATGCTGCGTATGGTTGAGAGAGCAGAGGAAGAGGCAGACCTTGTATGTGCCTGATGGATGGGGTATCGGCTGCAACCATGTTGTCTCTACCAGAGCTTCGGGAATTCGTGCAAGATAGGGATGTTTGGGTAAATCTGATCATGAATGTCATCAGAAGTCGGACACGACTTGATGGAACAAGATAACTGGATAAGTGTTACAAACAACTCGTTTCTTAATGACACTTTACAGCTTCCAGTTTACTCTTTATGCCTCTCGCATGCTTACTTTGTCCCATGCCCTTCTGTGTCCCCACCATGCTTGCTACCTTTATTCCAACCTTTCTCATTTAGCTCTTCTACGAGCCTCGATATCTGTACCAAATAATCAGGATGTGGTGTCTTGGTCACCTCATGGGTGTTCATCCTGATGTACTAATCAACGGCTCTTTGATGTTCCAGCGACAAATCAAAACAACACTCTCTGAGCAGTGGAGAAAAATAATTTGTCAAGAGATCAGTGGTGTGGGATCGACATGATGAGCGGGTGCAGTGCCAGGTCGCAATGAGAATAACAATGCTAAAGAGTGTGTCACGCCTACGGTTCGGGAAAGGCGTGAAACATGCTCACTCTGAGGACAACCCCCCTTCCCCTCTCATACACACTCCTCTCCCTCCCACGTTCCGAGCATGCCATGGTGGGAAGCGCGTGCTGCTCGCTACCTGCTCCGCACTCCCTGATCGTCTGAGGGACCTCCCACCAGGTCCAGCAAGGGCACGATTTTCATCAAAAGAGACTCCAGCAGATCATCCGAGGTCGACGTTTGGGAAAGTCCGCATTTGCTGGAGGTTGCTGTTCGAAATAGCTCATGTTTTGGAATAGCCAACGAGTTCAAAATAGCTTTATCTCGGAGTTGTTAGTATCTAGTGAAGGTGGGAGGTTACCAAGACTAATTGGTCGGTGACCGGACCGACCTGTTGTTGTAATAGTGTTAACACAAAGCAAGTGTGGATGCCATTGCTGCAACGACCACTGGCTGAACCCCCTTGGAGGTTTAGCGCCGGTGTCTGAACGACCAAACTGACCCCAGGATGGCGTTCAGCTTTGCGACGTTCTGCTTCATGCTCGCGCTGGTCCTCTGCTCGGCACTCATATTCTTCGCTATTTGGCATGTGAGTTCTCCGGTCGAACAACGCACGTCTCAAACGTTTCCCACCGGCCACCCCGCCTCATTTGGCAGGGTCTGTGATGTAGTCTTTGGCAAGGGATCGGCGTCGGTCATTGTAATCTCCGACGTGGTACTCGCGCACTTGGCCCTGTGACTCGGCGAAGAGCGCGCACATGCCGGAGAGCCGGCATGCGCAGCACGTGTCGGAACAATGCGCGCATGTTTCTCTGGATTTTCCTCGTCTTGTGTGTGTGCGTGGAGACCAAACCGCAAGGATGTCAGGAAAGACCAAACGAGAGCTCCATCATAAGAAGTCGGCCCTTTTGAGCCACAGTGAAAGAAAAGTATATTGCACAAAGAAGGTCGACACATTAAATGGTGGTTCGACCTATCTTGCCTGTGCCACGTCCTCTATAAAAATGAGCGAAACTTGAATATCGTCACAATGCAAGTCGATGTCAAATCCACAATGGTTAAGACTGATGAGTTATTATGTTATTATACAACTGTCTAGGCTCATGGAGGAGCTAAACGATGAAGGACAGCAGGTTTACAGAAAAACAAAGGGTACTTGGGGTGGAGGCGGTAGACATACATGAGGAAGGGAGAAGGAATAACACAAAAACAAGAACCAGTAGTTTGGAGAGGAACAGAATGGGAAAGAATCGTTGTGTGTAGACGAGGTCATGGATGTGCATGGGGAAGTGCATAAGGTAGTAGTGGGCAGTGCATTTGAAAGACTGAAGTCAGCAGGAAAAAAAACAACGGACACAGGAAAAGGATTCCACAATCAAGAGAATAAGGGGGTGAATTAATGCAGTCGAAGGGACTGCGGGAAGCAACGACCTCGACTTTGGGAGGGTGAGCAATGAGCCTAGACTTTGGGATGGTGAGCAGGTGAGAGTTTTGAGAGGATACGTGTGACCTGCCTGGAGTGGCTTGGGGAGCGCGGAGATAGGAGAGGGCAAGAGGAAATAGGCCAGATGTAAGCTTCTATAAAATAGAGCCCACCAACTTGCCTCTGCTGGGAGAGCAACAATCCTTGGGATTTAGGTTCCTGCCTTGAGATAACAATGATGCACAAGGCCTTGTTTTTTGTTTTTTTTCGAGTGCCTCATCAGCAGCACCATCTCAGAGTGGCGAGCCATACTCAACTGAAGCTCTATCTGAAAGCCTTGTACACAGTGCTGCTCGGTGCGGCTCAGGAATGCCATGTCTCAAAAGAGATCATTCATATATGACTCATACGATGATTAGAGATATCTTCCTCCCACAAAAGGTTATGGCAGATAATGAGGCCAAGGAGTTTCAGGGACTGCACCTCTCTTCGTGATTCTCCAGTAGAAGTGGATCGAATATGTCGTTTTCCATTGTCAACCCTTGTGGAGAGACAGTGTAAAAGTGGGTGACTTGCTGACGTTGAAGGTCATGTCCCAAGTAGCTGGACCAGCAGCTTATCCTTTCTGGGTCTGATGAAAGGGATTCAGCAGCGGGTGGTCTGTCGTTTTTTTTCCCTTAGATTTCGAGTGAAAATAGCTCTTTGCAAATTCGAAATCTGACACATAATTGCGACATTAATGAATATGTTGGATGGGAAAGTTTTCTTTGCTAATTGGAAATTGTCTGGAAACGTCATGTTTACTTTGTACCTTGTAATAATATATATATATCCAAATATGGGATCGGACAAGCTTTCTGATCAGTAAACTAAGAATAGCAGTATCATGCCTTCTTTGCATTTCTTTATCAATATGGAGCCAAGGCAAACGCTGTCAGAGGCCTTATATTTAATGCATGCACACCAGAGTGGAGAGTGAGGGGGATCAATTGAGATAATTTAATTAGGACAAACAAAGAAGGATGATTGATGAGAGATAGGAAGTACGAGGGTGTAGAATGAATTCAGAGAGAAGGGAATCAAGTTTGAGGGGAGGTAGGAGTAAATGACTGGAAGGTAAGAGGCATACAGGGAAAAGGTGCCCTCATTCTTCCCCACATCCGTTAGTGCTCAAGTCTCCCTCTATTTTGTCCCTCAAACCTTCCATGTGTGTGTCCCCCCCTCTCTTTCTGCTTTTACTTTTATGTTACATCCTGAACCATTCTATGTATCTCCTTCACGAGCCTCGACTGTATGTACAAAATAACAAAGGTGGGGAGGGACAAGGATTAAAATTCCGCAATTTTGCATATATAATATATAAATACCCCGTGCAATGATTTCCTCATCAGGATGCATGCATTTCCCATTGTATTCATCACGCTGGTTTCTGCAACCCTACAATCCCATTGTGAGTGTTCAATATTGTTGACCATTGTACAGAATTGGGGCAACCCAGACAAAATCAGTTTCAGCATTCCAGGTAAAACCCAATTCAGCATTCCAGTTAAAACCAGTTTCAGCATTCCAGGTAAAACCCATTTCAGCGATCCAAGTAAAACCCGTTTCAGCATTCCAGGTAAAGCCCATTTCAGCATTCCAGGTAAAGCCCATTTCAGCATTCCAGGAAAAGCCCATTTCAGCATTCCAGTTAAAACCAGTTTCAGCAATCAAGGGTTAAACCAGTTTCAGCACTCAATGTTAAACCAGTGTTCAGCATTCCAGGTAAAACCCATTTCAGCATCCCAGGTAAAACACGTTTCAGCATTCCAGGTAAATCCCGTTTCAGCATTCCAGTTAAAACCAGTTTCACCAACTCAGGGAAAAGCAGTTTCAGTAATGAAGGTTAAACCCATTTCAGCAACCAAGATTAAACCCATTTCAGCATTCCAGGTAAAACCTGTTTCAGCAACCAAGGTTAAACCCATTTCAGCATTCCAGGTAAAACCCGTTTCAGCATTCCAGGTAAATCCCATTTCAGCATTTCAGTTAAAACCCGTTTCAGCATTTCAGTTAAAACCCATTTCAGCATTCCAGTTAAAACCAGTTTCACCAACTTAGGGAAAACCAGTTTCAGTAATAAAGGTTAAACCCATTTCAGCAACCAAGATTAAACCAGCTTCAGCATTCCAGGTGAAACCAGTTTCAGAAACCAAGGTTAAACCCATTTCAGCAACTAAGGTTTTTAAACCCTTGGTTTCACTCTTTCATTCTTCTTTTTCCCCGCCTTTGAAATAAACTCCCACACTCTCTTGAATCCCATTCTTCCCTCCAGGCCTTCAAAACATCAGTTCACCACCACCTCTTATCTTCCCCCATCCAAAACCTTGATCTTTTCTACCCCCGTTAATCCACCCCAAACCCACCTCCTTCATATTCCCTGCTTTCCTTCCTGAAAGTCCCTGTCACGTCCATCTTTTTTACCCCGTGTTCCCCGCCCCATCCCTCTCCCTTCCACAGATCTCCTAATGTCTCTGCTTCCCATTGTTTTGTCCTTCCCCTTCCCACCCCTCTTGTCTCATCCCCCTTGCTGTGCGTTGTGTTTAGCTCTCATATGAGCATCATAAATGTATACAAAATTAAAAAAAAACCCCGTTTCAGCATTCCAGGTAAAACCAGTTTCAGCATTCCACATAAAACTGGTTTCAGCATTCCAGTTAAAACCAGTTTCAGCAATCATGGTTAAACCAGTTTCAGCATTCCAGGTAAAACTAGTTTCAGCAACCAAGGTTAAATCCATTTCAGCATTCCCGGTAAAACCCAATTCAGCATTCCAGTTAAAACCAGTTTCAGCATTCCAGGTAAAACCTGTTTCAGCATTCCAGATAAAACCTGTTTGAGCATTCCAGATAAAACCTGTTTCAGCATTCTAGGTAAAACCTGTTTCAGCATTCTACGGTAAAACCTGTTTCAGCATTCCAGTCAAAAACCTGTTTCAGCATTCCAGGTAAAACCTGTTCAGCATTCCAGATAAAACCTGTTTGAGCATTCCAGATAAAACCTGTTTCAGCATTCAGGTAAAACCTGTTTGAGCATTCCAGATAAAACCTGTTTCAGCATTCAGATAAAACCTGTTTGAGCATTCCAGATAAAACCTGTTTCAGCATTCTAGGTAAAACCTGTTTCAGCATTCCAGTCAAAAACCTGTTTCAGCATTCCAGGTAAAACCTGTTTCAGCATTCCAGATAAAACCTGTTTGAGCATTCCAGATAAAACCTGTTTCAGCATTCTAGGTAAAACCTGTTTCAACATTTCCAGGTAAAACCTGTTTCAGCACTTAAGGTTAAACCAGCTTCAGCATTCCAGGTAAAACCAGTTTCAACAATCCAAGAAAAACCAGTTTCAGCAACCAACATTAAACCACTTTCAGCATCCCAGGTAAAACCAGTTTCAGCATCCCAGCTAAAACCCATTTCAGCAACCCTGGTAAAACCAGTTTCAGCAATCAAGATTAAACCAGTTTCAGTAAGCCTGGTGTTGGCTTATTGGTTTGGTTGGCTGGCTTGGGATCTTAGGGTCCTGAGTTAGCTTCCCTTGGTCACTGAATTAACACCAGGTGGGGTTGACTCAGCCTGTCATCCTTCTGAGGTCGGCAAAATAAGTACCAGTGTACTGGTGTAGGGGAACTGCATCAGCAGCAGAGTCGTGCCCCAACAAAATGATAGCTACCCAGCAGCCAAGCTACCATACGCAGGAAGAAAAGAAGAAGAACCAGTTTCAGCATTCTAAGTAAAACCAGTTTCATCATTCTAGGTAAAACCCATTTCATAATTTGAGGTAAAACCAGTTTCAGCATCCCAGTTAAAACCAGTTTTAGCAATCCAGGTAAAACCTGTTTCAGCATTCCAGATAAAACCTGTTTCAGCATTCTTGGTAAAACCTGTTTCAACATTCCAGGTAAAACCTGTTTCAGCACTTAAGGTTAAACCAGCTTCAGCATTCCAGGTAAAACCAGTTTCAGCAATCAAGACAAAAAGAAAAGCTTGCGATTAAGGAATTGTGAAGAATAATGTGTCATTGGACCCTTAAGCAGGTTTATTGAATCCATAACATTGATATAGTTTGTAAGCCACAAATGAACACTCATCTTAATGCTTGTTTTTCAGGTACAATACTGTGGCCTATGATGTTTCCATGTCCAAGTCAATCTTCTTTATATTATTACCTCCGCAACCGGAGGTGGATGAAGGTTATGTTTTCACCCCTGTTTTTCTGTCTGTCTATGAGCGCGATATCTCAAAAAGTTATGGACGGATTCAGCCAAAACTTGGTGGACAGGTTTGGTGTGTAACAAGGACTAATTGATTTGATTTTGGTGAACATCCAGATACTCTAATTTTTTCAGTGATTCTTCACCATTGAGAGATAGGGCCAAAAACGATATATAGCATGATATCTCAAAAAATTATGGATGGGTTCGGACGAAACTTTGTGGATGAGTTGGGTAGGTGATAAGATCAAGCGGATTAAATTTTAGTTCAGGTGCAAATGCAGATCCCGCCTATCAGTGGGCTACAAAATATAAACTGTTCGGCCTGGCAGAGGTATGTGCACTCTCCCGAGTGCCGTTCTAGTTACTAGTGGATTGCGCTTGCATTCTGAAAAGAGAAAAAGCAAGTAAATGAAGAAAGAGTGAGTGAACAGTTGAAGTATGAGAATGAATATGAGCATGAAAATTGAGAATGAGGTGGACAGTATTTATGTGAAGTCCAAGCTCCACCTCTCTCTAGATGAGAAAGTGACATCACCCTGGCACGACCCAAGCTCTGCCCTTCTGTCTGAGTGAGTGAGGATCCTCCAGCTGACTGTTTACTGATATCCTTGTTCAAGGACAATTTTGTGTTTTTTTTTTTTTGCTGAATCGTGGCTTCAAGTTACATAATTATGCTAAATTTAAACTTTCTAGCCCACCATGAAAGTACTAAAACATTTATATCAGCGAGTGATTAGAAAGAGCTTTAAATATTGGATAGATGTCTGGACCCAGCTAAAACCCATGAGGCGAGGCAATGGTTTGGCAAGAGTGGGTAGCGCAGAGAGAAGGGGAGGCTGTTTATAATGGAAGAGTAAGGTGGAAGGCAAAATTGGTTATATTGTCATTATTATTAGGGTACCAAGCCTACAAGGCTGGGTAACCTATTGTTTTTCTTCTGTTTATTATTATTTTTATCATTATTTTTATTCCGCCGGCAATTTTCAGGGTTTTTTTTTTCTTTAAAATTCATTTTCCCGGGAACTGTAAATCCGAGCGACACAAAATTTTCACCATAGTATGTATCTTTTTTGATAGCATAATTGATTGATCATTACGACGTCATAGGACAGGTGATACGGGCGCCATCTTTGAAAAACCGAAAAACTTTGGGCCTCTGTAGCTCTGAAACCGTGCAATGGGAAAAATTGAAACTTGGCACATGTTAAGAACTCCCCATGGGGAACACTAGTGATTGATTTTTTCGTGATGTCATCGGTGAAATGGTATCCCGGTGAAAATTTGACAGGGTGAACGCTGCATCAGAAAAATTTGAAGTTTCTTGAGCATCATTGACGCAACAACAGAAAAAAATTATTACGACCTCATAGGTCACTTGGTTCGACAGCCATATTGTTTTTAAATATATATATTTTTAATCTTTATCAGAACGGCTGGACAGATTTAGGTGAAACTTTGCACACACATTCCCTATTTTATCCTTTTACAAGTTTGTTAATTTCTCATTGATAGGTCACATGGTTTGGTAGCCATATTGAATTTACCCAAAAACCTTCAAACATCTCCAGAACGCCTGGTCAGATCAAGGGGAAACTTTAGAAACATATTCTCCATGGATAGGGGATATAAGTTTGTTAATGAGTAATTGATAGGTCACATGCTTGGACAGCCATATTGGATTGAAGAAAAATATTAAATAATGTTTTCTCTGAAACCACTTACCCTATCGACGCGAAACTTTGCAACTATCATCGAACACCATGGCTGCATATATGGTAAAATTATGATGTCACAAGTCACATGGTTTGGTGGCGATCTTGGATAGAAAAACGCACCTTGTCTGATCAACACGAAACTTAACAAACATTATCCCCTACCCGATTAGAGGGAGAATCAAAATTTATGATATAATAGGTCATGTGGTACGGCAGCCATATTGGATTGGAAATATAAAATTAAAAAGTCTTCTTCTCTGAAACGGCCAAACAGATCAAGGCAAAACTTTACAGGTATGACCGCCTATCCATGACGAACAAAAAGTTCCCATCTCCTTTTGATGTAGGTCAGATGGTTTGGCAGCCATATTGGATTGAAGGAAAAATATTAAATAATATTTACTCTGGAACTGCTGCATCAATAAATGTGAATCTCCAGAATTTGAATCAAGCCTGTGTAGGGAACGTATGTTTTAAATTTCAACCCAATCGGCCACATGGTCTGTCAGCCAGAATTATTTAATTATTTGAATGTGAGAAATTTTAGGGTTTTTTTTGCATAAGGCTCACTTGGCTGCGCTTGCATGCGTTTGAGGGTACAGGAGTAGCA
Organism: Eptatretus atami; assembly: GCA_035128595.1. Taxonomy (NCBI): domain Eukaryota; kingdom Metazoa; phylum Chordata; class Myxini; order Myxiniformes; family Myxinidae; genus Eptatretus; species Eptatretus atami. Next base: position 50,905,317 of record CM068961.1, read on the forward strand.
ATTCAATTGATACCGATGATGGCCCCAGGGAAAATGATCAACTGTGTACATAATAAATGGATGAAACATGGCCTGTTTCTCAGTGCATAACTTGTGAATCCCGTGTCATAGAGAAACGTGTGGGGCCTCATTAGACTCAGGGGAATCCCGCTGATGGTGTCCACATTTATTACTTTGTGTTCAACTTATTTAAACACCAATTCAATTGCTTCAGACTCTGTATTTAGGAAAAAGGGCTAGCTGCTTACGTAATAAATAGATTCAATGTGGTGTGTTACTGGGTCCAGAACTCATCAATCCCGCATAGTAGAGAGACATATGGAGGGGGGGCTTTGTATTACTCAGGGGAGTTCCGGTTTACCCTGTGGATCCATGGTGACATTTGTTGCTTCGTGTTCAGGTTATTTAAATGCCAATTCAATTGATACCGACGATGTTCCCAGGAAAGAGGGCTAACTGCATATGCAATAAATAGATTGAACACTTCATGTTACTCGGTCAGTAATTCGTCAGTCCCGTGTTGTATCAAAGCAGGGTTGTGTCGAAGCCGGACGTCTTGTTACCCGGTCATCACTGCCAGCAGTTATGTCGTGGCAGTTATAGTTATTATTATTATTATTATTAAAGCATCCTCATTGTCATAACTTTATTTCCATGACAAACACAACTATTAAAACAGATATATAAGAACTGTTAAAAAATTTTGTCCATACCATATTCAGCTCAAAATTATTTTCACAAAATTCTAATGTGGAACATAATATTATCCTATGTGCCTTATCGACTCTAAAACTATCCATAATCATAGAGAAAACGATACTTGAAGTTGTACTTCTCATCGAAAATCCCACTTAGGAAAGCCATAAATATTAATGAGGTGATGGAGACAGAGTGGAAACAGCTCCCAACTTTGTGGAGCACCTTAGCTTCTGCTGTGGTGAAATACCAAGGAAGAGCGAAAAGGATTTGGGTAAAGTGTATTGTACAATTCTATGGCGACCTGTTTGTGGAATATGCATTGTGAATTTGTCGGCATGTGCGCACACACACACACACACACACACACACACACACACACAATCGTTGGGTTGTTGAGGTCACCAGATCAGTTCTCACAGTTCAGATCACGAGCCCAACATGGCCTTGTCTTCATCCTAACCTCCAATCATGATTTCTATTACTCGCTCTTTCCAATCATTTGTTGCTGGGATGGTCAAGTGCATCAGGTGAATTCAGCCGACAAAAAAATGCCAATGTTTTGCAACTCCGCGCAGCAGATTTTGTTATAGTAACGAGTCGCGTGTGCAGATTCAGCAAATACAAGCTTTCTTCAAGCTAAGCCAAGCTGACTCACCTCATCCCTGGTTCTGGTGGTTAGGGCGAGCGGTGAACCGGTGACGCATCATGTCAGCCACACGCACAAACTTGGCAGTGACTCACCACATTTTATATCGGCCTACACGACCAACATGCATATGACAATTAACATGGCCATGTGCACGTCACCATCGTAGGATCATTGTCTATGATCATGTACAGTAGTTTAACATATATATATATATTTATAAAACTATAAAATTTAAATTATATTATTTATAATAATAATATATATATATATATATATTATATATATATAATATATTATTAACTATTATTTAAGATTAAGTTACGAAAGTTGATTGACACAACGGTTGTGTGAACTGTCGTGTAGTGTCTGAGAAAGGGGGAAGGGGGCATGGGTTGATCATTCCCCACCATACCTGAGGTTCCTGGGCCCACTGAACAAACAGGTTGGGAGTGGGTGCATGGGGACCGGTGGGGAGGAGGAGTGGTGTTCTTTGACCATCGTGCACATCGTGCAGTTTCCACCTTTACAGCTCTGTACCACAATCTATATCAAGTAATTCCATTCCTTTCCATTGGGACCATATTCTGTACAGAGCGTTGGTGCTGCCAAAGCAGTCTCTTGGGCTATTGGGCACAATCCTGGACGGGTCGACACTCCAGCACAGGATACTTGATTGGCTCAATCATCCGAGCATGCATTTACTAATTTCGCTGACCTCGGAAGGTCATGACAGGCTAAATCAACCCCACCTGGTATTGA
>CM068961.1:50910369-50923100 GCA_035128595.1 Eptatretus atami
GCCGACCTCGACGGATGTGATTCTCTTCTTTACCCAGGTGTTCAAACCCTACTACTCATTCCACGATGCAAGATGGCACTTTCAATGTGGTGAACGGAGACGCGGACGAACGGATACGTTGCACACAAGGACATTTTATTACAACAACACGTATACAGTGCGACAATAGAAGGCAAAAGCAATACACGGACTACGATTATTATTACAAGCACAGCACTTACACAGTTTCTACTTGGCAGGACACGGCGCCACATGCATACAAAACAAGAAAATCCTCCATAGGCAGGGAGGTAGACGGGGTTCGTAAACCTTTATGGCACGGAACCTGGAGGACCGAACGGGTCCCTGAGACCGAGGTCTTACCCACGCCCTTGTGCGTGACGGTGGGCAGGTCGCGACGTCGACTCCCACGGCTGTCCCGCGCCTGACCTCAGGCCTGGCGTGGTCAGCGAGCTCTCTCCGCGTTGCTGCTGGTGCTTTCACGACTCGACCGACGAACAAGAAAAGACGGAAGGGCAGAAGGGCTTCAGGACCAGAGAGAGGGATGATAGGACCACAGGGCGAGAGCTCATGGAAAGAGAGAGAAATGATGATGGCCACGGCGAGAGCTCATGGACCAGAGAGAGAACGGATGATGGCCACAGGCGAGAGCTCATGGACAGAAGAGATGGAGATGCCAAGGAGACTAGACCAGAGAGAGAAGAGCCTCGTGCGCGTCCGCTTTTATAATCTGAGGCTCCGCTTTCGCCCCACCCGCTTCTGGGTCCACTCCCTTCTGGAAGCTTCCAAAAGGGGGCGTTCCCTCACCGACCGCCTCACGCTGTTCATCCACCAATGGGGCGAGCTGCCCTCCCCTGCTCCGTCACACTCCTCGGAGAAACAGGCGGGAAAAATCCGCGCGCCCATCGAACTCTTTTGGTTCCTTTTCGTTCGACGGTTTTCAACGCGGCTTGTTGCTTGCGTGGAGTTTGTTCAAAATAACAATAGAAAAAAGAAAACGGCTATCTCAAAGAGTCGCAGCCCGGTGAACACGAAGAATTCTTTAAACAACGGTGGGAACTATCTGCACATAAATTAGCGTCATAACTGATCTAAGGACCATTTATGGTGAATGCGAATTTCCACAGCCGTAACAATATATATATATATATATATAATATATATATATATATAATATATATATAGATATATATATATATATATATATATATCGGAGGATGATATTGATATCCAGTGCTTAAAGAAACTCCACACCCTTTTCAATTTTCACCTTTTGTTGCCTTATAGCTGAAATTAAATTATTAAATCAGACTTTTTCACCTTTATGTCTTACACATCGTCACCCACAACTTCCAAGTGAAAAACAAATTCTCCAAATTTCAGAAAATATATTAAAAATAGAAAACTAGAATATCTTGTTTGGATAAGTGTCCACCCCCTTATAATAGCAATTTGAAACTAGAAGGGCACTCGGTAGAGCGCATACCTCTACCATGCAATGCCTGATCCATGAGAACATATCGGACCCAATACATTTTTGAAATATCATGCTATATATCGTTTTTGGCCCAATTTCTCAATGGTGAAGAATCGCTTTAAAAGTTATCAGATCTGGATCCGGATTGGGATCTTCACCAAAATAGAATCAATTATTCCTTGTCACACACCCAACATGTCCAACAAGTTCTGTCCGAATACATCCACAATTTTTGAGATATTGTGCTCTATATCGATTTAGCACTATCTCTCAATGGTGAAGAATCACTTTAAAATTCTCGGAGCTGGACCTGGATCCAGATCTTCACCAAAATCTAATCAGTTCGTCCTTGTCAAACACCAAACCTGTCCACAAAATTGCATCCGAATCCATCCACAACTTTTTGAGATATCCTGCACAAAAAACAAACAAACAAACAAATAGACAAAGAAGAAAACGATGTCGTGCAGAGCACGATCGTTGCAAAATCCACCCCCTCTCCAAAGGTTGCTACGGATACATCAAATTGTCCATTTCATTATGATTAAAATTGCCAATCTTAATCAAAGCTCTGGACAATCGGATGAAAATTGATTATTTTTCAGATTGAAATTGATGATTTTTAGAAGTTTTACCTTGAGCTGACCTTTGACCTTTTAACCTCAAAATAGTTGGTTTCCAAATTCAGTGATGCACTATGCAATTGCTACTTAATTTTCAGCTTAATTAGATGAAAATTGATGATTTTAGAAGTTTGACCTTGAGTTGACCTTTGACATTTTGACTTCAAAAGTAGTTGCTTTCCTAATTCAGTGATGCACTATGCAAATGCTGTTCAACGTTCAACTTAATATGATGTAAATTGATGATTTTTCAGTTGAGAATTGATGATTTTAGAAGTTTCACCTTGAGTTGACCTTTGACCTTTTGATCTCAAAAAATAGTTGGTTTCCCAATTCAATGACGCAATATGCAAATATTTTTCCAATTTCAAGTCAATCGGATGAAAAATGACGATTTTAGAAATTTGACCTCAAGATGACCTTTGACATTTGACCTCAAAATCGAAATGGTTTCTCAGTTGAGACTACCTCTACAACTTGTTAAAGTTTCATGACGATCAGTTTAGAATTGTGACCTGTAGGTGACAAACAGACAGACAGACAGAATAACAAAATCGACTGACCAATATACTCGAAAAATCTTCGATTTTGCAAGGAACAAACAGACAGAAAGGGGTGAAAACATAACCTCCTTCACCTTTGGTGGTAGAGGTAATTAGCTCAGGTGTAACCAATCACCTTCAAAATCACACACCAAGTTAATTGGCCTCCACCTGTGTTAAATGGCAGTAATTCTGATTATTTCAGAATAAAATCAGTTGTTCCTGTAAGTTTCCTCTGCTGGGTCGTGCATTTCACACCAAAGACTCATCCATGAACACCAAGGAGCTTTCAAAAGATGTCTGGGATAAAGTTGTGGAAAGGCACAGATCAGGGGATGAGTATGAAAATATTTCAAAGGCCTTGACTATCCCTTGGAGTACAACCAAGACAATCATTAAGAAGTGGAAGGTGTATGGTACCTCCAAGACCCTGCCTAGATCAGAATGTCCCTCCAAACTGGATGACCAAGCAAGGAGGAGACTTATCAGAGAGGCCACCAAGAGGTCAATGGCAACTTTGAAAGAGCTACAGGTCTTTATAGCAAAGACTGGTCACTGTGTCCATGTGACGACAAAATCCCAAGTACTCCACAAGTGTGGCCTGTACAGTGGGGTGGTAAGAAGGAAGCCATTACTCAAAAAAGCCCACCTTGAGTCCCGTTTGAGGAATGCAAAAAAACACTCTTGAGATTCTGAAGCCATGTGGCAAAAGGTTTTGTGGTTTGACAAAACCAAGATGGAACTTTATCGTCTAAATGCAAAACGTTACGTTTGGATCAAACCCAACACAACAGATCAACCAAAGAACACCATCCCCACTGTGAAGCATGGTGGCATGACTTGAAGGTTGCTGTCCATCAACGCTCCCCACACAATTTGGCTGAGCTTGAGCAGTTTTTTTTTTACAGAAGAATGGGGAAATATTGCCCAATCTAGGTGTGGAAAGTTGGTGGAGACCTATCACAACAGACTCACAGCTGTAATTGCTATCAAAGGTGCTTCCACCAAGTATTAACTCAGGGGGGTGGATACTTATCCAACCATGACATTCTAGTTTTGTATTTTAAATTAATTTTCTGAAATTTGTGCAATTTGTTTTTCACTTGTGGTGGGGTGGCTTAGCTGATCAATTGTGCACTTTCCCTTAAAAGCATGAAACTTGGCACATGGTTAGAGTAATACAAACAAAGATTTTAGTCCAGGGGCCACCGGAAATTGCACCCCGTATGTGGCCATCTTGGATTTCAAAATGGCCGCCAGTGTGGACCTGTTTTGTTAAATATCTCCTTAACTAGTACAGATATTGAGACAGTTGAACCGCCTATACCTACATTTTACGGCTCTAGGAAGCCAATGGTGACATAAAATGTTTGAAAATTGTGGCTGCCATCTTGAAATCCAAGATGGCCGCCATTGACAAACTATTTTGCTCATTAGTGTGCTGTATCACGTGGTTGGGGTTTCGTATATCATGGCTCGCCCGCTAGGGGTGGCTCAGTGTACATCGGGATGCGCAATAAAGCAGAGTTGCCTACTGACGCTCTTGCTTCCCATGCCCGCTGCACCTCAGCATCACAATTGGCGACGAGGATGATTCGGCGAATCACGGCACACGGACGGGTTCCCGTGTTCGTCGGGGCGACTTCGGATTGTTCGCGGAACAATTGGAATGCTATTTCCACGCGAATGATGTGGTCGACGAGAGCAAACGGAAGTCGATCTTGCTCGCCTCGCTGTCGGCAGAGCATTATCGGCTGCTGAGTGATTTATTGGTGCCGGGCAAGCCCCGGATGACGAGCTGTCATTTCGGGACGTGGTGCAGGTGATGAAAGCGCACGTGGCGCCGGAGAATCTCTTTACAGCTCGCTCGATACCAGTTCGATCGCCTCTCGAGAGGTCCAGGGGAGCGCGTTTCTGATTTCGTGGTGCGAGTGAAGCATGCTTCCGTGATGCAGGTTCACGGCAGAGGAACGTCCAGCTCGGTCAAGACCGTTTTATTGCCGGTTTGCAAGACGCGGAGATGATTTCGGCGATTCTACGGCTGAAGGGTGAAGCCATTACATTCGACTCGGCGGTCGACACGGCTACGGCAGTCGAGCAGACTCGCGGAGATGTTCGGGCTATCACCGGCCACACGGTGCCGGATGGCCCGGAGACCCACGCGGGATCGCGGGCACCCCGAACGAGCGGCCTTTGGTGGGCCTATTTTCAATGCCCTGCAGCGGCGCGCCCGATGACGGTGGGAGTCGAGGTGAACAAACGCCGATCACGTTCCAGGTGGATACGGGAGCAGCTGTGTCAATCATGGGCGAACAGACCGCGCGTAGACTCAACGGCCTGAAGCTTATCAGGTCCGACCTCGAACTGTTCACATACACCCGTGAGAAGATAACGCCACTCGGGATGGCAGACGTGTCTGTGCGGTACCAAGGCCAGGTCGCCACGCTTCGGTTGTACGTCGTGCGGGGGAGGGGGCCGTCTCTCCTCGGCCGAGACTGGCTGACCCGCATCAGGCTCGACTGGGCCGCCGTGAACCTTGTGCAATCCGTGCCGAGCCGATGGGAGGATCAGTTGGAGAAGATTCTTCAAAGACATCAAGGTTTGTTTTGCGACGACCTTGGGAAACTCAAGGGCGTGCAGGCAAAGCTCTTCCTGAAGGAGGGTGGTTCCTCGTTTTTGTAAACCACGGCCGGTGCCGTATGCCCTGCGGGACAAGTCAAGGGTGAGCTGAATAGGCTGGAGGCCTGTGGTGTGATCGAACGGGTGTCGTACTCAGACTGGGCCACCCCGGTCGTCACGGTGCTGAAACGGAATGGAGACGTCCGACTGTGGCGGAGACTTCAAGTCAACCGTTAACCCGGGGCTCAGCGTGGAGCAATATCCGCTGCCCTCAATCGATGAAATATATGCACGATTGGCGGGGAGTAAATACTTCACGAAGCTTGATCTGCGTGATGCGTATTTTCACCTGCCGATGGATCCCAGGAGTAGAACTTTTGACAATCAATACGTGTCAAGGGCTCTATCGATCACCCGACTCTGTTTCGGGATTGCTTCGGCCCCAGCCTTGTGGCAGAAAGCCATGGACCAGGTTTGCATTGGCCTGCCCGCTCAGACCTACCTGGACGATGTGCTCATTGCAGGGAAAACGGCAGACGAGCACCTTGCGAACATTGCCCAAGTGCTGACGAGGCTAGAAGCGTGCGGCCTGCGCTTGAACAGGGACAAGTGCGCGTTCTTCAAGCAGCGCTTGGAATACTCGGCACAATCATCACACCGGAGGGGCTGGTGAAAGGCCCTCGGAAGGTGGAGGCGAGTCAGCACATGCCGCCGCCTCGCGACAAGACGCAGCTACGCTCCTTCATTGGTATGGCCCAGTATTACCAAAGGTTCGTGCGCGGGCTCAGCTCGCAGCTTGCGCCATTAATGCGGTTGCTCAGGAAGGACGAGCGCTGGGCTGGGGGCCTGCACACCAGGCGGCGTTCGACGCGTCAAGCGCTGCTCACAGAGGATACGGTCCTCGTGCACTACGAGCCTGCGCGTCCACTCTTATTGGCATGCGACAGCTCGGCTTATGGCATCGGGGCAGTGCTCTCCCACAGGATGGACGATGGTTCCGAGCGGCCTGTTTGTTTTGCATCCCGGACCCTGTCGGCAGCAGAGCGGGAATATGCTCAGATCGAGCGCGAGGCTCTCAGCCTCGTCTGGGGTGTGCGGAGATTTCATCAATACCTGCTGGGGGGCATTTCACGTTGCAGACGGATCACAAGCCGCTGCAGTTCATCCTGAGACCCGAACGCGGGGTTCCGGTGGTGGCGGCCGACGGATACAGCGTGGTGTCTGTTTCTTGCTGGTTAAATTACGATATTCAGTTCCGGAGCACCGAGAAGCATGCTAACTGCGACGGGCTCTCACGCTTGCCGTGCGTGGAGGGCCCAGCTGCGTCTGAGTCGGCCGACCGGGTCGATGTGTTCGCACTTGGCCAGATCCAAAGCGGGCCGATTACGGCCAAACAGGTCGCGGTGGAATCGGCTCGTGACCCAGTGCTCGCCCGTGTCGTTCAGGCGATTTATACGGGGAATTGGAGCGATCTACCTTCAACGCCAGCATTCCAGCCTTTCACATCGCGCGCATCGGAGCTGTCGTTGGTCCAGCGATGCGTTATGTGGGGAATGAGAACGGTGATTCCACCGAAGTTCAGACAGCGTGTTTGGAGGAGCTGCATGTCAGTCACCTTGGCATCGTGAAGACCAAGAGTCTTGCTCGTAGCCTTTTGTGGTGGCCAGGGTTGGACAAAGACATTGAACGATTGATTAAACATTGCACCACGTGTCAAACAGATGCTGATAACCCACGTCGAGCTCGGGACTATGGCCGGCCCCAGACCGGGCGTGGCAGAGGGTCCATGTAGATTTTGCGGGGCCGGTTAATGGCAGAATGTTTTTGATTGTGATCGATGCATTTTCTAAATGGCCGGAGATTGTCGTGATGCAGCATACGTCAGCAAACATTACAGTGGAAAAACTGCGGACGATCTTTGCTAATAAAGGATTACCTGAGGTCCTGGTCTCTGATAAGGTCCGCAGTTTGTGGCAGGTGTATTTGATGAGTTTATGCGTCAAAATGGTATTCGACATCTAAGGTCCGCACCCTACCATCCTGCAACGAATGGGGAGGCAGAGGCATTCGTTAAGATGTTGAAGCGGGCGTTGCGCAGGGGGGGTGTGCACCTGTGCAGACGGTGGTCGATGTCTTTTTGCTCCAATACAGGAACGCGGTTCATTCTGTCACGGGTGATTCTCCTGCCATTCGTCTCTATGGACGGGCATTGCGGTCCAGACTGGATTTGCTGCGACCTGGAGGGTCGGCGAGTGGGGCGGTGTCGCGCCCGACGCTGCTGCGTGGTTTTGATGTGGGACAGCGGGTAATGGTGCGCGATTATTTTCACGGTTCCAAATGGGTGCCGGCTGTGGTCTCTGTGGTACTGGGCCGGCGAATTGCATGGTGGCGGACTGATAGTGGGGAGGTGTGGAAACGTCACGTGGACCAAATGCATGATCGCTGTTCAGCGTCGCCCCCCCCCCCAGTGCCTAGCGATGTGGGACCCCCGACTGTGATGTCGCCGTGCCCAGACGTGGTATCGCCAGGGCCGGTCGTGCCGACGCCCGCGGCTCACCAGAGCCGGTCGTCCCGACGCCGAGGACGTTGAGCAGGCCGATCGGCCAGGGGCGGTTGTTATTGCGGATGGGGCGAGTCCGGCGAGGGTTTCACCTCGACCGAGCCGTGAGGCGTCTGAGCCTGAGCCGTCTGGCGTGGCTGGCCGCCCGAAGCGGGTCAGGAGGCGGCCGCGGTACTTGGGAGGATTTTGAATAGCGAGTGGTTTCGGTTGGTCATGTTATGAGTGTTTTTTTTTATTTTTTTTTTTTATTGTTTGGCTTGTCATTTTACGAGGGAAGGGGTGTGCTGTATCACGTGGTTGGGGTTTCGTATATCATGGCTCGCCCGCTAGGGGTGGCTCAGTGTACATCGGGATGCGCAATAAAGCAGAGTTGCCTACTGACGCTCTTGCTTCCCATGCCCGCTGCACCTCGGACATCACAATTATCTCATTAAGTAGTAAAGATACAATACAGTTTTTTTTAAAAAGGAGCAACGCTCATAGAAGAGCAAGGTATAAACTGATAGTGGGACAAACATCAAGTTTATGAACAAACAGGAAAAGAGGAGAGGGAGTAGGGGAAGAAACATAAACTTGCAAGTAAAATGGATGAGGATGAGGAAAGGTGAATGGAGGTATTAAATATCATGGGTCAGATTTGAAGATGACTCAAGATAGTGTCCATTTACTGCTTGCTTGAAGTCCTTCAGGGAAGAGTGATGCAGAATAGTCTTTGGAATCTGATTACACAAATGGGAGAAATGAGGAATAAAGGAGTTGAGGTGTGCAGTCAGCCTGGATTTGGGGATTTTAACCAGAAGGAGGTTATTGGAAGATAGCGTGTATCCCGGAGTTGCGGAGGGAGGGTCAGAAGACTAAAAGAGCCAACGAGCAATGGTGGAGAAGAGACGGTAGAAAATGGAGACCAGCGACCTGTCCTTGATGTGAGAGCAACAGCAAATTTGCTTTTTGTAGGCCCTCAATCACATCTCGTTTGAGTTTCCTCATACCTTTATCAATATAATCGTAATTATCATTCAGTTCTTTATTCATTCATTCAATCCATGTACCTGGTGTCCCTTCTGGTGATCTTTGGTCATAAAATCTGTAAATTGCATATGCAATTCCCCATCGACACACTCTGGGTTACTTACGGTTCACTCATCTGATGAAGGGCAGCATGATCTGCTGACCATCACGTGACACTAATTATTGTTGCAGTTTTACATGCATTATCCAGGCGAGTTTGCGTAGTTATTCATTTTGTTGTCCTTTCCATTTTGTTGTCCTTTCCATTTTGTTGTCCTTTCCATTTTGTTTCCTTGTATGCTACTGTACCCGTTATGAGTGCAGAAAATAGTTGATAATGACCGAGACACATGTTCATTTTTCATGGGATTTTTCTCTTTGTGATGTGGAACTTTACTCTTTCTCTGTGGGAGTTTCCTTTTTGCGAAGTGGGACATTTCTCCTTTTTACGTGGGACTTTTCTCTTTATTATGTGGGACTTTTCTCTTTGCGATGTGGGACTTTTCTCTTTACTAAGTGGGACGTTTCTCTTTGCTGAGTGGTAATTTTCTTGATGTTATGTGGGACATTGCTCTGTGCAATGTGGGACATTTCTCGATGCTATGTGGGGCATTCCTCGATGCTATGTGGGACATTTCTCGATGCAATGTGGGCTATTTCTCGATGCAATGTGGGACATTTCTCGATGCAATGTGGGCTATTTCTCGATGCTATGTGGGGCATTCCTCGATGCTATGTGGGACATTTCTCGATGCTATGTGGGACTTTTCTCGATGCTATGTGGGACTTTTCTCTTTGTTATGTGGGTCTTTACCCTTTGCTACGTGGGACTCTTCTATTTCCTATGTGGGACATTTCTCTGTGCTATGTGGAGATTTTTCTATTTGCAATATGGGACTTTTCTTTGCTATGTGGGACATTTCTTAATGCTATGTGGGACATTTCCCAATGCTATGTGGGACATTTCTCTCTGCTACTTGGGTCTTTTCTCTTTGCCATGTGGAACTTTTTGCTTTGTTATGTGGGACTTTTCTCTTTGCTATGTGAAACTTTTCTCAATGCTATGTAGGTTATTTCCTTTGTTTTGTGGGACTTTTCTTTCTGCGATGTGGGACTATTCTCTTTTCTCTATGGGACTTTTCTCAATGCTATGTGTGACCTTTCTCTTTGCTGTGTAGGAATTTTCTCTTTGCTACGTGGGACTTTTCTCAATAGTATGAGGGACTTTTCTCTTTGTTATGTGGGACATTTCTCTTTGCTATGTGGGACATTTCTCTTTTAAGGTGGGTCTCTTCTCTTTGTATGTGGGACTTTTCTCAATGCTATGTAGGACTCCTCCCATTGCTACATGGGACTCTTCTCATTGCTATGTGGGACTTTTCTCAATGCTATGTGTGACCTTTCTCTTTGCTACGTGGGACTTTTCTCGATAGTATGAGGCACTTTTCTCTTTGCGATGTGGGACTTTTCTCTTTGCTAGGTGGTACTTTTCTCTTTGCTATGTGGGACTTTTCTCTATGCTATATGGGACTCCTCTCAATGCTACGTGGGACTTTTCTCTTTGCGATGTGGTACTTTTCTCTCTGCTATGTGGGACTTTTCTCAATGCTACGTGTGACCTTTCTCTTTGCGGTTCCCCTACGCCCGCTGTGCACCTACGTACCCCACAGAGAGAGAATTACCCCGCTTGTGCGCACCTACGTACGCGTCGACAGTGCGTCCACCGTGCGCTAGCCGTAGAGATCGGAGTATAGGTGTTTGCCTATCAGTGGTGCCCCCAGAATCGAATTTAATTAGTTCCAGGAGGCTGTTCGGATTGCAAAAAGTTCGGATTCAAAAAATATTTTCCCAATAAGAAATATTGGAGTGAATTAATCCGTTCGTGGACCCAAAGAAAACCCACTTTCAAGACACTTTAAACTGAAATTCCCCATGTTTAAGGTAAAATAAGATGAGTAAATGACCTCGGTGGCGGTGTATTGTATGTAAACTGGTACAATCACCACATCCAAAGGTCCACACAGTACAGGCTCGTGCTCCGTCCTGGGTTCGATCGCTCGCGCACTCTGCGAGAGCGCTGCCCCCAGGGCAGCTCATCAAACATGATGCCCGCAGAACCACAATCTCTTTCATCAAACGCATCGGGCTGACGTAATCATGGATATTCCAAATTACAACTGGTTTTGCTGTGAAATTCAATCTCTTGCCCGACAGTCCGTTACACCACGTGATTGGATTGCTTTTTTTGTTATAAATAAAACACAGATGATTAAAAAAACAAACATCACAAATGAAGGTGAAAACACGAGATAAGGCCTAAGTCACATTTGGCTCGGCGGGCCGGAAGGTCTACAAAATGTACAGGCACTAGCAATTATAAAGCGGCCCGCAGTATTTCCACGGTCACACAATGTAGCAGTCACATATGTTTTTATTTTTCGGGGAGCTGCACGGCTTATTTAGAAATCGTGGAGACCGAAAACGTGGGGGTGCGTACGGTCTTTGATTTGATGTCGCACGGTGACCTTAGGGCGTCGCTGCAGCGGACATAGAATTTTCAAGGCAGAGGCAAGGTGCCCGCAAGGGGGCCGCAGGGGGGCCCTAAGGCGAACGTGCGGCCAGACGGACGTAACGAGTGGGTATATATACCAGTTCTTTTTTTACTGAAATAAAAATATACCAGTATATATAACTGAATATACTATAACTATAATATACCGTGGTGCCCCCAGAATTCGAACGCCCCATTGTTTGATAAAAATTGGAATCCGAACAATTTTTTCGAGAAAATTTTGCCCTAAAAACCTAATACATTTTAAAAAACCGAACACAACGTGGCGTTCATGTTTGTTCACGTGTCTCCCCACCTGTTCGAGCCGCATCTTCGCGCTTTTGTTCATTCAGTTCGTCGGTGGAAGTACTCGTGAAAGCATCTCTCGTGTGTCGATCGATACTTTAGGCCTCAGTCACATTTGCTCTACGGCGAGGATACGGCGGCCGTACGCCCTCTGAATTGACAGAAACGTGCGGCGGCCGCAGAGAAACTGAGGTGGCCTCAGGGTGGCCCTACGCCGTATGGCTATGTTTTACAGTCGTAAGGTCGCCGTGGAATTATAACGCGGAGTTATAACTTTTTTCATTTCTATGTTCGCCGTAGAAATTCGACAAGCCGAAACAAAAGAACTGTTAAAAAAAAAAAAAATTAACCCATTCGTTACCGTGCTCGTCTGGCCGCAAGTTCGGCTTAGGGCCCCCTGCGGCCCCCTGTGGTCCCTGCGGTCACTTTGCGGTAGCCTTGCGGGCACCTTGCGTCTGCCTTGAAAATTCTATGGCCGCCGCAGGAACGCCCTAAGGTCACCGTGCGACATCAAATCAAAGACCGTATGGCACCCCCACGTTTTCGGTCTCCACAATTTATAAATACCCCGTGCGTCTACCCGAAAAATAAAAACATATGTGACTGCTACATGTGTGACCGTGGAAATAGTGCGGCCGCCGTATAATTGCTGTGGCCGCAGATTTTGGAGACCCCACGGCGCCGTGGCAAATGTGACCTAGGCCTAAGTGGGACTTTTCTCTTTGCTGAGTGGTATTTTCTCGATGCAATGTGGGACTTTTCTTCTTTGCCATCTGGGACTATTCTCTTTGCATCTGGAACTTTTCTCTTTGCTATGTGGGATTTTTCTTTTCACTTTGCGATGTGGTACTTTTCTCTTTGCTATGTGAGACTGTTCTCATTTGCAATGTGGTACTTTTCTCTTTTACATGGCACTTTTTCTTTGCACATCTGGAACTTTTCCATTTTGCGAGTGGCATTTCTTCTTATTAGGTGGACTTTTTCTTTGTTATGTGGGACTTTTCTCTTTCTGATGTGGGATGCTTTTTATATGTTATGATGGGAA